>OV725079.1:6404207-7004207 GCA_928085145.1 Nezara viridula
GCCGTATATTAGAACTGACACATCCATAGTTTGAGATTTTTCGGGATTTCAATACCTTTCAAAGGAAGAATTTTGCGCTTTCTGTTTGCACTAGTTATACTTTGGTCTATTTTAGCCCGTTGGTCATTCATTAAGGTTATTGTGAAGCCGAGGTATTTCAATTAATTTTAGAATGTTCTAAAACAGATACAAAATGCTTCCCCACTTTCCTGCAATGACCTTTCATACAACTCGAAAATATATTACGTTTGAGAAAAATAAGACTAAAAGACAAATCTTGTAGAAAACATGATTATTTCTGAAGATCAATCAATACTGACTAAGACAGGATGGAATATACACTTGAGATAATAGTCCGTGGTACAGACCCTTTTTATAAAATTATTAACATCCGCCTAAAAATTCGTAAAAAGCGTAAAAAGCCTCATCGTAACCGACAAATGTTTTATTTACGAAAATTTTCGGAATTGTGGCGTTTTCAACCTGGACATCGGCAAAGTTTGTCTATTTAATTAGGTACTAAAAGCTCATGAATATACATTTGCTTTCCTCTCGAATCGTAAGATAATATGATCACAAAATCGAAAAAAAAAAAGATAACCTACAAAAAAGTTGGACCGTTTGTCCTTTATAGTCACGTTTGTCGGAGTAGAGGTCTAAACCGACCAATATTTTTGTAGGCCACCTTTTTTTATCGACTTTGTGATCATATTATCTTACGATTCAAGTGAAAACCAAAACAGTACTCTTGGGTTTTTAGTACCTAATTGAATGGACAAACTTTGTCGATCTCCACATTGAAAACGCCTCAATTCCGAGAATATTATAGTATAGTAAATACAATATTTATATATTTGTAGGTTATGATATGATTAAGTTATTTACGAAGTTTTGGACGGGTATTAATAATTTGTTAAAAACGGGTCTGTACCACAGACCCAACTAGTCATCTCCAGAGAACAATGGTGGAAGATAAGACAGACCTCACTGGATAACGTAATATTATTCTGTGTAACAAAATGCCTCATGCATAAAAATAGAACATGGAATAATAGATTTTCCGATTCAAGGGTCCGCTATCCACATTAAAGAGATTGGATATGCTTCATTAATTCAAACATGACCCTGTGCGATCTATAGCTGATAATAATAATAAAAGCCTTAGCGAACCCGAAGGTTCGATGCCGACCTCACCAATCGATGTCTACACACCTTCCTCCACCGGTCGCAACCCAGTCCATTCAGATCATTCTTAACGCAATCTTCTCACCTTCGCTTCGGTCTACCTCTTGGACGTTTACTATTCCGTATAGCAAATATTAACTTTTTAGCAATTCTTTCGTTACTAAGTCCAACAATTTTACAAGCCCATTTATTTCTGAGATAATCACCTCAATCATATTAACCGGATACAATTCACTCAATTCGGCGTTGTGTAACCGTTTGAACTCATCCTTTTTCGGTTCGAATATTCTACGCAATATTTTATTTTCAAAAACCTTAAGAGGTTGCTCAATCCTAAATGAAAGCGGCCACGTTTCGCAACCATAAAGAACCATAGGTAAGATAATGGTTTTATAGATTCTAATTTTTAAGTTCCGGCACAGGAGGCGCGAGCTAATTAATTTTATAACAGAAAAATAACAAGCATTTCCTGTGTTTAGCCTGATCTTAATCATTTCTTTAATTTCGTTCTTTTTAGCTATCGTAGACCCTAGATACCTAAACTTCTCTAATTGTTCAAACATATTACCATCTATATCGATATCGCCATTTTTTGCAGCTAACCATATATTCTGTATTATCCGTGTTTATTTCGAGCCCTAGTTCTTTACCGGCTTTCATTAACGTTTTCGTATTTAGTTTTATATTTTCCGCTTTGCTTGACAGGACCAGATCATCCGCATGGCAAAGTACGGGTGTTGTCCCGCCCAGATCCAACCCTTTCTCGGTACGCATTACCTCCCTGATGGCATGTTCTAATGTCAAATTGAACAGGACAGGCCAAAGGGAATCACCTTTTTTTAAATCCAAATGAACCTCGAACTTTTCGAATAAATTATTACCTATTTTAACTTTATTGAATATTTCCGTCAAGCACATTCTGACTAGATTGATTCCATATAAATAAACAATGGAAAAAACTTCATAATAAATAGAAGTTAATAAATAGTAAGCGTACAACCCACAATAATTTATAGGTGGAATATAGAGATATACTTCCAAATCTCTCTAGGCATATATATCTCACAGACTGGAGTTATGTGGTTTACAAAACAGATGGAGTAACGAGAATTTTCCCATCATTTGAGAAAAATGTATAGCCCCCAAAATGATAGTTCCTGTTTATTTCAAAATAATAGTTTGTTTAAGGTCTTTCCATTATTTCTAACGGATGTGTTCCAAGTCATTCTTCTGTAGATTCTAAGTCCAAAGAACTATACTTTATTCCTCTGGAATTTGGTTTTAAATATCTGACATGGTATTATCCGACGTGTCTCCTTGAAGTGTGTTATATTAGGCAAATTTTAAATTAAACAAATCAAATTTTTAATTTACGAAATATTTAAATATATCTACGGTACATTCATAAGATTATTCACTGTCATAAATACTCTTGAGAAAACAATAGCGTCATAAATATTCGCCGTTATACACGAAAACTAAATACTACGTACTACGTCACTCCATGACAAAGAAATTAAATATTAACATCTGTAAATTTAACTTGCTCATTATCAGAAATAATCACATTTTCCACTAGAATTTTGGTCTTACATTCTTTTTTTTCTCGAACGTAATAAATACATTTTAGAATAGTATCCAAGGTCTTTGACGGAAATTAGGGAAATTTTTTATCCATTATAGAATTTACGAAAACTATTATGATATATAATATATCATAAAATATATACATTTTCTGTTGGCCCTATAGACCATGAAGATCTTTGACCGCGAGTGTGGTCTCCTTGACCACATCCCGATTCCCGATTTAAAGTTCGGGGTGAGGTCACCAATCCTACGCCCGTTCGGTGTGAGTTGCCTCCAGTAGTCTGATGGATCTCACATACTCGGGGGGAGAATGAGGAGGAATCTCGGGCAGCGTGGCTTTCCTTGGTGGACTGTTACAGATTGGCACGAAGAACGGAAAAGGATTTAAGACCTATTTTTATTGAATAAAAATCACGTTTTTTATTGAATAAGAAGAAATTGCTCAAAAACTATTAAAGATAATTAAATTCTAAGTATACTATAGTAAAGAAGACAAAATTTTCTTTGAGAAAACAGTGATTAAATTTACTAAGATAAATGAAAAAAGGTACTTTCAGGAGGTCTAATACGACCGTGGTACAACTGCTTGCGAGAATACAGAGATACACTACTAGGTACTGTAGGTACTGTAACTGCAGCAGTACAGTGACCGTATTTAGTGATGCCCAAATGCAAGACCAAGACGAGTCTTGGTCTTGCAAACTCAGTCTTGGTCATGGTCTTGGTCTTGCGCAAGAGTCTCGCAACAGTCTTGCAGTTACTTATTAGATCATTACTGTAGAGATATTACTGTATTTTTTTAAATAGGAGAAATCTAACTAAGTTCGAATGAAAAATTAGAGGAGTTAAATGCAAAAGTATATTGGTTACACCAATTCTTTACAAATATTAAGATTGTCAAATATTAATAACAATTATGTCTTGATTTTTATTTTTAAAAGACGATTTTTTTTACCAGTCCTGGTCTTGGCCTTGCAACATTTAGGCAGCCTTGGTCTTGGTCTTGCAACATTTAGGCAGTCTTGGTCTTGGTCTTGTAAAGTGCCGATTTTAGGTATCACTGTTTTCTCAAAAAAAGGTTTGTCTACTTTACGACAGTGTACTTAGAATTTAATTATGTTAGAGTTTAGCCATTAAGAATTGAGACAACTTGCGTACTCAGTGTTTTCACCATATTTTTTCACTTTCCTACCTATACTAGGTAAGGAAAGTATTGCGATCGGGTAAAATTTCCGATATGCGTTTTTCGACGGATCTATGCGTTTCAGAGTCTTCGGAGTCCGAAAAACACATCTTTAGCCATTGGTCTGTCGGTCTGTGCCTAGATTTTCTCGGGACCTAGTGAACCGATTTTGTTGCTTCTTTTTTTATTTTGTTGGGTTTTGACTACTGATGCATGTGACACAAAATGAAAACCCTTTTTTTTTTAAGCTAATGAAATTCCCTAGAAAACTATATAAAAATCGTTAATTTTGGACAATTATTAATGAAGTTACAGCTATTCAATTTCCAATGTAAGATTATGGGTTCATATCCTGGTGTCAGAAAGGGGTGAATGAGAGAAAAAAGATAACTAAGTGAAAGTAAGAAAATCTGTTTCCCTCATCACACAAGCTTCACTATTTCCTTTACTTTTAACAGAAGGTATTGTTTGACAAAATTAGGCTACGGCAAGAAGTTTTGATCAGCAATATTAGAGGTATTGAAATTTTTACACTGATCTACCTTAAGCCGGTTTACATTGCTTTAGTTTATCAAATAAATCGTGCTCAAATCTTTTCTTTGATCAATTTTCAGGAAAATAAATCAAATTGAATGTCGTGTGAGTGGACACACCAGATTTTTTTCCCTTTCAACCTTAGAATTTCCAAAAAAAGGAACTTTTTCACCTTATACTGTCGATATGGAACGAACTAATAGGAAATGCACAGGTCGGTTCAAGTGTTGGATTACTTACTTAGCGAAATTTCTGATAATTCTCAAGGTGATATATTTCTTATCGTAATCCATCAATGTGATTAACACGTATTATCATTGGTCACTTTCTTTAATCGTATTAATTGATCAAACGCTGTTCTTAATCAGTTATTTTTCCACTCAGATACGTTACGTCTGCATGACGAGTTTGTATAACATTTTTATTATTTATTGCTCAAAGGGTATATGTGCTTGCATTTCGTATTTTTTATAATATGCTTAATGGTTAAATATATAAATGAATATAAAGTAAGTGGAAAGTATTGCGATTATGGAATATTTCAAAATGTAGCTTTCATCAAAAATGCATGTTTCGTTTCAATGTCTCCTGAATCCAAAAAGTCGGAAATTCGTACGAAACTGATATTGCACTTCTTATATCAGCTTTTTTAGTTATAATCGAATAACAGAAAATGGTACTTTATATAATCGATTGTTACCATTTTCTCATAAGCAGCTCTAATGATTTTGATTAAACTTGTCATGTCGATGTAAAATTAAATGCTATTAAATATCAGGTTGGTATTAACTTGTTAGGGCTTAGATATTGAATTTCAAAATTTCTTCATATTTTCAGTATCATTAATTTTGTTTATATAATATTAAAAATGGTTAAATATGAATTATGAAAGAATTTGATAATTAATCAAAAGTAGGAAATGGAAGGATTTTTTTCGCAGATTGAACATAATAGAGAGTGCTGAAAACTAATGACTTTTTAATGTCAACGAATGGAAAACAAACCTTTACATTGAAACTAAACGGAAATTCTAAAGAAAATATTTGGAAACATTTTTTGAGCTTGATAAGCCAAATGTATTTTATTCCACAGAATATTCATAATTTATATTAATTGCTTTTTTTTTAGATTTAATTTAAAATATTATTTTAAAAAAATACTAATTTCTACTAAAAAAAAAGGGTGGTTAGTGAAAAGTATTTTTAAAAAAGGACCAATTTTTACTTTCACTTACATATATATGAAATATATAGTAAAGGAAAGTATTGCGTTCGTGAAAATTTTTGATACTCATTTTTCAACGGAAATATACACGCTTTGAGTCCAAATAACCAAGTCCCTCACAATGATCTGTGTGTGTATATGTATGTGTGTGTGTTAACAGTCTAGCTCATAAACGAAAAGTCGTACGAAAGTGAAATTGCATATTTAAGGTTTTTATATGATAGGGATGTTACAGTAACTTTTTCGTAAAAATCGACTGAATTGGATCTTTATATCATGGGCTAAACACATTTTTACAATTTTCTCGGAAACGGCTCTAACGATTTTGATTAAACTCAGTATATCAGTGTAAAATTAAGCAGTTTTAAATAAAATGTAGTTTTTATTCTGATTTATGTTTTCTGGCAGGGCTTAAATGGCTAATTTTCAATATTAGCTTCCTCTAAAGTACCTTTATTTTTTTTAATTTGAAACAATTAACTATTTCACATTAATCTCTAACATAAAAGATAGTTAAATATAAAATATAAAAGAATTTATTTATTAACTAAATGAGAAATAAAAAATCATAACGGAGAATAGTTGTAATTGATCGCACCCGAGCTCGTCCGAAAGATTATAACAGGCTTCCATACGTAACATGAGCTTAATATAATACGGACTCCGACAATAGTATATAAATATACATATGCGGTTTTCATAAATGCTGTTGTTGGTATTATTTAATATTTATCTGTATAGATTACACCGATATAAATATTAGAATTTGTATATATAAGGGTACTTATACAACAAAAATACCCACAATGAAATATAAATAATTATAGCGTCTATAATTTTTATTTTCACTTCTCGTTTGTCTGAAAATACTTATTTCTGCTAAGAAGAGGGTGGTAAATGAAAGTTGTGTGGTGTGCGCACCGCACCAGCTTTTTCAATATATTTTTTAAGATTGATTCATGTTTGTAGTTAAACTACTCTGTTAAAAAATAGATAGTTGTTATTATAGCTTAACCTTTCAGGACATCGAAGATGTAGTTAAAATTTACTAAAGATTGGATAGGTAAATATTAAGATTATAATAGATTATATTCTTTATATTTATATTATATTCTTTTAGTCGCATTTTTCTCTAAACAGTCCAATATTTTTATAGGCCACCTTTTTTCTGGATTTCTTGATTAAGTTATATCATGATTAAAGTGGGAAGAAAATGAGAACTCATGAATTTTTATGTCACTTATCAAATTGATAAAATTTATCGATCTCTAGATTGAAAACGGCTCATTTTCGAGAATTCGCGTAAATACAAAAACTGTAGTTAATGATAAAATAAATTTTTTTGTAAAATTTATAAATGAATTTTCCCATGCAATTGACTGATAACTTGCAGTATGCGATAATATACAAAAAAAAAAAAAGAAAAAAAAAAAAGAGTACAACATAGGTGGATTTCTTTAGATTATTTAATGAATTTTTATCTCTCTAATCTCGAATGGCAATACACACCCTAATTCTGGGTTAATATGAGTGGTTTCTGATGAAATATGTTTACGTAGTTGATGATTGGAGTAGAAATGAATCTCGGATTGAAGAGTGAAATCGATTTTTAAGTTAGAATGTCAGTTTTAAAATGAAAAGATACGCACCAACAGGAGAGATCTGCAACTCTGTCTTTCCCAGGATCTGTTCGCTAAGAGGAGTTACCGTTGAATGAGAAGAGACACGCTGTGATGTCCTTATTAATAACAGATATGGTGCTTGCGATTAGCTCGTGTGGCTGCCCCCCTCCCTTCGGTCATGAGGATTCTCGATTAATTTTAAAATATTCGAGGGGGGCGCTCGGGGGACGAGTACCTAGGAGGTCAATGTCAGTCATCTGGAATGCTCCTAGGGTGCTGAGAGTCGAAGGGGCCTTGATCGATTGTGTCTGGAAATCGATTCTGCCTTCGCAGAGTAGTGACCGATCAAGGTTACTGAAGCGTGCCAAAGAGGTACAAATGTCAATAAATTGTTGCGACCTAACTTAAAAAAATATTTTTGAGGGCATCTAGCCTAACTGTTTACCACTATCTCTAATAATTTGGAAGTCAGAAATGATGGAAAAAATAGGAAAACTTTTTAAAATTAAGAAATGAATATTTTATCGACGCGGACTGGATACCCACGGAATGAATCTCGACTTTCCCACTCTGGTCTGGTTAGTTTAGGTTTCGTTGAATCTCTAGAACAATTTTTCTCTGCGCGTATGCTAGAATTGGCGAGGTAGGAGAATGGAAGAAAATCGTGATAAAACGTTTTACTTAAAAAATAATTAAAATTGATGACTATTATCTTTTAAATTATTAAATTAAATTTTTAAAGCTACGAAATTTCATTACAAGATTCAGAAAAGTGGAGTACTTTTTGGGCTGTAGCCGTATTTCTTTACATGAATGATTTTTGACAAATACCTAGTTAGGCATTCATATTGACTGTTTATTGAAAAATGTATTAAGTATATTTTTGACAGAGGTGAACTTTTAAGGGCTTTCAAAAACATTTTTGTTTATTTTGACCTTATTTATCGATTGAAAAATCTAGTTTGTCCACTCACACGACTTCCCCACCTATTTTAGAAAAGTTTTTATATCTTTACATATGTTCATGAAGAAACAAAAACAAATTGAATTAGATTTATTTTCTAGAAAATTGATCATAGAAAAGATTTGAGTACGATTTATTTGATAAACTAAAGCAATGTAAACCTGCTTAAGGTAGATCAGTGTAAACATTTCAATACTCTCTAATATTGCTGATCAAAAACTTTTTGCCATTGCCTAATTTTCTCGAACAATAATTTCTGTTAAAAATAGAGAAAATTTTAAAGCTTGTGTGATGCGAGAAACAGATTTTCTTACTTTCACTTAGTCATCTTTTTTCTCTCATTCACCTCTATTTGACGACACCAGGATATGAATCCGTAATGTTATATTGAAAATTGAATGAATAGCAGTAACTTCGGTAATAGTTATTTTAAAATGAACGATTTTTATATAGTTTTTTTTGTAATTTAATTACCTTTCAAAAGTCATGTTATGAATTTTACCGTATAATATATACTTAAGGAGTTAAGCCCCATAACATTTTTATTTTCTTTATAACTTTTTTTCTTGATTTTTTCGGGAATTTAGTCCATGTACGAAAATTATTAGAACATAATATCAAGTTTCATCAAAATCGTTAGAGCCGTTTTTGCGCTACAGTCTATAGAAAAACATGTTTTTCATTTACTGCGCAGCATCTATTGCGCATGGAGCATCCAATTCGTGTCTCAGGCATCAGTAGTCAAAACCCTACAAAATAAAAACAAAGCAACAAAATCGGTTCATTAATTCCGAAAAAAATCGAAAAGCACATACAGACCAATGGCTAGAAATGTGTTTTTTCGGACTCAGGGGGCTCTGAAACGTTCAGATCCGTCGAAAACCGCATATCAGAAATATGACCCGATCGCAATACTTTCCTTACCTAGTATAGGTAGGAAAGAAAAAACAAAAAAAAAACACAAAAAAAAACACTGTAAGCACATTAAAATAAAGAAGACGTTTTATGTATCAAAATTAATTACAAAACCAGGCACAACTGTCTGATTTTAAAACGGAAAATTCCTTTATCCTTATCTCTGAAAGCATTATTATTCCTGTAATTACTATTAGAAAAAAAATGTAAATATTAAAATATATTCTGAATCTACAATTGCAAACATTTTTGACGGGTAACTGAATAGCTGAAATTCAAAATAGATCATAAAATTAAATTATTTCATCAAAAATGTATCATAATGTTCTAAATTAACGTATCGTGAAATATTATTCGAACTAATAATATAAGTTATAATTTTAAGAATAAAAAATATAAGTCCGTGGTACCACTAACTAACGAACTATTAGTACCAGACCCCTTTTTATCAAATTATTATCATCCGCCAAAAAATTCGTAAATACCTTCATCTCATTGTAACTTACAAATATTTTATTTGTGAAAATTCTTGGAATTAGGACGTTTTAAATCTGTAGATTGGCAAACTTTGTCTATTTAATTTGTTACTAAAAAATCGTAAATACTCATTTGCTTTCCAATTGGATTGTAAGATAATTGGATAACAAATTCGAGAAAAAAAGTAGCCTACAAAAATATAGGACAGTTTGGCGTGAATATTTCAAAATAACGAGGTTGTATACGCCAAACGGCCCAATATTTTTGTAGCCCACATTTTTTTCTCGATTTTGCTATAAAATTATCTTACGATTCAAGTTGAAAGCAAATGATTATTTACGATTTTTCAGTACCTAATTAAATAGACAAAGTTTGCTTCCTCCAGATTGAAAACGCCCTAATTCCATGAATTTTCTTAAATAAAATAGTTGTATGTTACAATGAGATGAAACTATTTAGAAAGTTTCAGGCGGATGTTAATAATTTGACAAAAAGGAGTCTGTACCACGGACTATATTGAAATTTGTGAGATATTTGTTCCTTATATTGAATTTGTTGGGACAATTTTATCTTTTGGCCCCCCTCCACTCACACAGAAGACCTCTATACCAGTAATTAGCAATAAATTACTATAAATTTTCTTCACTGTCGTAAGAATGCGTATTGTGTGGTTTATCTTGACAAATGAAATATGTATTTATCTGGTAATCATTGTGTTTAAAAAGATTAATTTATTATAGACCAATATTTTGATTTTATTTAGAAAAAAAAAATTAGAATTATATACATCGTTGGATACATAAAGAGGAATAATTGCATCATCTACATATTTATCTAAAACAAAACACGTTCATCTATTCAAGATAGAATGGTAAGTGAAAGATGTGTGCTGCGCAAAACCGCTAATGATTTTTTAAAAATCTCTTGCAATCTTTGGTTAAGGGTTATTTTTAATTAGGACTTATCTTGATCATTTTGATTAAGACTTATCTATATCGTCGGTTTTAATTTCAAAACATCATTAATTCCATAACCTCAAATAATAAGAACTTCGGTGGATTTGTCTTCTATGAAATAAAAAATAAAAAACTCGAGTGTCCACTCACACGACTTTTCTACCTATTTCAGAAAAGTTTTTATATCTTTACATATGTCCATCAAGAAAGAAAAGCAAATTGAATTACATTTATTTTCCTGAAAATTGATCAAAGAAAAGATTTGAGTACGATTTATTTGATAAACTAAAGCAATGTAAACCGGCTTCACACTAATATTCAATAATTTCAACACACACTAATATTGCTGATCAAAAACTTTTTGCTATAGCTTAGTATTGTCAAACAATAATTTCTGCTAAAATTAGAGGAAATATTGAAGATTGTGTGATGCTGGCAACAGATTTTCTCACTTTCACTTAGCCATCTTTTTGCTCTCATTCACCCTTTTCTGACACCAGGATATGAACCCGTAGGCATCAAAACATTTTTATTTTCTTTATAACTTTTTTTTCCTGAATTTTCTCGGGAACTTGGTCCATATACGAAAATTGAAAGGGCAATTATTAGAACATTATAGGAAAGTTTCATCAAAATCGTTAGAGCCGTTTTCGCCCTACATTCTATAGAAAAAAACATGTTTTCATTTATTGCGCAGCTCCTATTACGCACGAAGCACTGTCACAGGTATCAGTAATCAAAACCCTACAAAATAAAAAAAGAAGCCAAAAAATCAGTTCACTAGTTCCCGAGAAAATCTTGGCACAGACAGACAGACAGAAAGACCCAGGAGGCTCTGAAAAGCGTATAGATCCGTCAAAAACCGCATATCCGAAATTTGACCCGTTCGAAATACTTTCTTTACCTAGTATTGGTAGGAAAGTAAAAAAAATGTGCGTTGGTTGTAACTATGTCGATATATAAAGGATTTAGGTCATTGCAATTTCTTTTTTTTTCACCAATTAATAAGATAAAATTCACTAAAACGTTCTTAAAATTTTAGCTATATCAAAGATGTACTTATTAGGCTTTTTGCAATAAAAGTCCGATAATTGTTGTAACTTGGTTTTATTCAAATATTATATTTTTTTTATACTATAAAAGATATTGAAATTAATAAATTACCTTTTGTTAATTAACTTAATTGAGAGGGTGGAATTCAGTATCGAATAATCGTCTATCTGCAGTTGTAGGAAAACTACTGAATCGCAACTGATCCGTATTTATGTAAAAGAGTAAATATTGGCATTCATTTCCTCTTTGTATATTCTGTTTTAAAAATAAACGCATTCTAGTTAATAAGGATCAAGTTGAAACTAATTTAAAATATATGGACTGATTTGAAGCAGATAGGATTCAACAAAATAGTTGATCAAGTAGGAAGAAAAAGGTTTGAAACATAATTCAAAATTTAGCTGAAGAATAAATTCGAATCCTTAACACACTCAAAGGACCTCTCTGGTAATCAACATTGGTGTCTCTTGGACAAGGCGAAACAGGTAAAAAAATAATACCCATTCAGGCAAAATGAAACGGCAAGAAATGATCTACAGAAAAGAAATGATCCGTTGAATAAAGGAGAAACAAAATCTGGTGTGTCCACTCACACGAATTTCCAACCTATTTCAGAAAAGTTTTTATATTAGTAATTATTTCCATTTAGAAAAAAAAAATGAATTACATTTATTTTCCTGAAAATTGATCAAAGAAAAGATTTGAGTACGATTTATTTAATAAACAAAGCCAATGTAAACCGGCTTAAGGTAGATCAGTGCAAAAATTTCAATACCCTCTAATATTGCTGATCAAAATCTTTTTGCCATAGCTTAGTATTGTCAAACAATAATTTCTGTTAAAAGTAGGGGAAATAGTGAAGCTTGTTTCTTACTTTCACTTAGTCATCTTTATTCTCTCATTCTTTCTGACACCAAGGATATGAATCCGTAATTTTACATTGGAAATTGAATAGCTTTAACTTGGTTAATAGTTGTCCAAAATGAACGATTTTTATCTAGTTTTCAAAAAAACAGGCTAACCGGTGTTCAGAGGGCTCTGAAACGTATAGATCCGTCGAAAACCGCATAACGGAAATTTGACCCGATCGCAATACTTTCCTTACCTAGTATAGGTAGGAAATTATTAAGTTAAAACATGTGTGAAAAATAGAATAAGCTGTATCATCGTTAATACTGGTTCGATTCGATGATTTTTTTTTTTTTTTTGTTTTGTTGGTAATGTAATTACCTTTCAAAAATTTACTATAAATTTGACCATAGAATATATACTTAGCGAGTTAGGCCCCAAAAAATTTTTCTTTTCTATGTAACCTTTTTTCGTGAATTTTCTCGGGAATTTAGTCTATACACGAAAATTGAGAGGAAATTTATTAGAGCATTATAGGAAAGTTTCATCAAAATCAAAATTCATTTTTTGAGTGTTATTCATTTTTTGTTACGAGACTGATTTATTCTACCAAGTGAAGTAGGAATCATAAAAAAAAAAAAATGTTCAAAAAAACAAAACAAAAAAATCTGACGAAATACACAAAATAAATTAGTGTTAAATGAAGTGAATATATTCTCTTTCATGCCCTGCGAGGTTATTTGTTCCAGTGATTTTGAATCCTCATTAATGAACGGTCATGTGGTTTGATACAGAATGGCATTGAAGGCCCTCTTCGGAATTTTTTTAACATTGAAGCCTAGAGGAATCCATTAAAAATGAATAAACACAAAAACTGTACAAAATTCTAAAAAAACAGGTAACAACAGGGCTGTGATTCCACAGGGGGTATATTATCACGTGACTGTTCAATGCCGTGGATATCTTGCAAACAAAACAAGTGACATACTTCTTGCAATGAGATAATCTTGGATTTATTTATTTATTTGATTTGTAACAAAGATTGTATGTTAGCTTTATTTAAGATTAAAGAATCATTTTTATTCAAAATCAAGGTGAAGTGTTCACCGAACAATGAACCGTATAAATTTATTATAGATTAATAATTCCTTAAATATTTTCAAATACCTTTCAATGACATTTTTTTAAATTAGAGTTCACTAGTACTCAGAAGTGCTAAATAAAATCCTACGTTTACAACCGTAGGTCTTGGGTTCAATAATTTGTTAGGAAGTATTGTTTCTATGCAACCATTGTACAAGGAGGTGATTTGGCCGAGACTTAACTGCCAGGTCTATATCTATCTTCACCTAACCGCCATTTTGTATTCCAGCGGCTATATGTTATCAAACTTCAATTCTCATCATGCCCAGCCTTTGGAAATGAAATGAAAAATAATTTTATTCTGGGACTGAACTCCCCTTAGAATAATAGTGGAGTTTAAAAAAAATGTACATTAGTCTGGCATGTAAGTAACATACAAATATATATACAAAAAATAACTAGGAAATTGTAAGCACACATATACATATATACTTATATATATATATATATATATTTTGTAGGTATTTATATTTTCCTTCGTATTTTTTTTTATATATTAGTATTTTCCTTAGTATCTTTGTGTGTATATATATATATATATATATATATATAAAGATACTAAGAAAAATACTAATATATAAAAAAAAATACGAAGGAAAATATAAATACCTACAAAACATATTAACGATAAATACAGATATATACAATAAATACTGAGATACAAAAAAATAATAAATAAAAATAAAATGACTGCTGGCGACCCACGTTATTATATAACCCAGAAATTTTTACAAGGTTGCGGAAGTTGGAATTTGTAGTAAGTGGTGGAATAGGAGTCGTTTGAAAGAGTTTATGGACGTGGTTTGACGTATGGAGATGGATAAGGAGTAGTGTTGCCCAAATGCGAGACCGAGATAAGTCTTGGTCTTGCAAACTCAGTCTTGGTCTAGGTCTTGGTCTTGCGCAAGACTCTTGTAAAAGCCTTGCAGTTAACTATTAGCTTATTGCTAGAGAGATATTTCTGTAATTTTTTAGATATGAGAAACCTAACTAAGCCTGAATGAAAAATTAGAAGAGTTAAATGCAAAAGTATATTGCCTACACCTATTCTTTACATATAGTAACTAAATTTGTCAACTATTTTGCCTCAATTTTATTCAAAAAATCGATTTTATTTACCAGTCTTAGTCTTAGTCTTGCAACAGATAGGCTGGTGTTGGTCTTGGTCTTGCATAGTGTAAGACAAAGACCGATTTTGGCAATACTAGTAAGTAGGTCTATAAGGAGGTAGCACGAAACGGTTAACATATAAGGATAAACCTTAGTATGAAATAATACATCTTTGTTGCCACGGGCTGGAAATCTACCTCATTGAAAATGGTTTTCCTCTGTTAGTAAACCAGAAAAATTTCCTTGCGTAGAGGCTCAAAACGGTTTAAAAAATATAAAAAAATTAGTGTCTATGACTGGTACAAAATACACTGGCAGAATTTCCTAAATTTTTTATAAATAATTAACTAACTGATGGTATAGAAAAAAAGATATCTTTCTGGAAAAGACTAAATTTTCTGCCTATTAAACCCACTTTGCAAACATCAACCGTCAGAACGTAAGTTGTGATACACATTACTTTTGAAAAATTCTTTTAAAGTGTCTATCACCGGCTGTATTTACCTTAAAAGACTAAGGTATATAACGGAATAATGGACGGTATCTATAGATTAACTATAAACATAAACGATAAAACTTTATATAAATGATAAAACTATACATTCTCATGAAAATTCTATCATATGGTTTCAAAGTCAATAATGTTTTCAGATATCTTTATTGAATAAAGGATTTGCTTCCACACGTAATACCAACAAACGTTATCCCGATTTCATAAACCTCAAGCTCCCTTCCGAAGATCTTAAAAAGTATTTCGCAATTTTGATCTATCGTTTCATCCGGAAGATAAAAATGGGCACCGATCATAAATAGCTTATCCGAAGATAAATCCTTAAATCTTATATCATGTATGGTTTTACACATTTTTATTTCGTTTGAACTTTTCAAAACCTTCCACATCCTCTTAAGGAAGGATTTGATTTTATCTGATAAACAATATCCACTATTATATTGTACGACAATATATTGTATTGTAAATTATGAAGAAATTTATTGAATAGTTTTTCTCTTTTTATTATGGATTATCATTAAAAGCCTTAATGTCGTCTTTAATATCTGACTGTGGCTGTAGCGCTCTTACTCATCCTCCGGTGGTTTTAAATACCAGTGAAGTAGCTGACAGAGAAGCGTAGGGATCTCCTAAGCCTCCCTTTTCCCTCCATATGTGGGGGGACAAGACTGGTTCGGAGATCACCGGGTTAATCGGGTTAGTGTATATCTAAGGTATGCTTATATCTAAGATGTTTGTTTTACTTTTATTTCTATTTTTACTTACTTATGTGTATATATATATATATTTTTTTTTTCCTCTTTTGTTTTTTTTTTTATTCTTTTGTTATTACTTTATTTATTTATATTTCAGTATATAAATATGAATATGAATGTACTCTCTGAACTCTATTATAAGTGTCCTTATCTGTTACAGATTGTAATATTTCTCAATAAAATGTTTTTATATATATAAAAAAATCTGAAATACAGGTTGTTTCAGGGTTAAATGGCCAATGTTTTTTAAATCCCAACATTATCCAAACCCAACATTATATATACGTAAAAACAGACTGAATATCGAAACGTGCAATTAATAACGAAAAACATCCAATAAAAATGAAAAGTCTGCGTCCATGCAAGCAAGTACAATTAAAAATATCTGGTACGCGCATCACACGACTTTCACTTACTACACTCTTCTTTGCAGAAATAACTATTTTGCATTCAGGCTTAGTTAGGTTTCTCCTATCTAAAAAATCACAGTAATATCTCTATAGTTATAAGCTAATAAGTAAGTGCAATTCTGTTGCGAGACTCTTGCGCAAGACCAAGACCATGACCAAGTCTGAGTTTGCAAGACCAAGACTCGTCTCGGTTTCGCATTTGGGCAACACTCATCCCATCCCCATCGCCACATATATTATTACAGTAAGGCTCGAAATCGGTTTTGTACCAAATATAAGCTCATGTCATGCTCAAATACCATGAATGGGGTACCTTTGGAATTTAGAATTGCACGGGGGTTAGCGAATCGTATTCACCACTTTTGTTTTTGTTTCTAAAATAAATAAAGTCGATACAAACATTTTGCTAGGCTTCAATACAAAATGAAAAAAAAAATCATCGAAATCGGACTATTTTTAACAAAGATACAGCTTACTGAAATGCGTATACATGTTGGTTCCAAACAAAAATGAAGATTTAAATTAATTTATGTTTTCTTTGTCGATTATATTTATCGATAAAGTAACATTTGATTTTTTTATCTTTTGATACGTTGCATTATTTTATTTTCTTATTAATTTGGCATTTGATAACAATATGCTGTGCGAATTTTTCGCACGGGCCTACTAGTTGGAATTATTATATTTAACTATTTTTATATCAAAGAATAATGTGAAGTGGTTAATTATTTAAAATAAAAAAAAATAAGGTAATTTAGTTGGAGCCAATATTGATAATTAGCAATTTAAGTCCAGATAGAAAAAAATTAATGAGGATAAAATCTACATGATATTAAAAAATGCTTAATAATATACTGATATACTGAGTTTAATCAAAATACATAGTTTTTTTTAGAAAGACGTAAAATGTGATAAATCGATTATATAAAGTACCACTTCAGATTTTGTCCATTTTGTCGAAAATGTTGATGTAACATCGAAAGCTTATAAAAATTTAAATATGTAATTTCTCATTCATACGACTTTTCGTTTTTGAGCTAGACTAATAACATACATACACACACACTTTTGCGGGACTCAGAAGACCTCAAAACATATATTTCCATTGAAAACTCAGACTCGAAAATTTTCACGATCGTAATTTCTGTATTTGTATCTGTATTTCTGTATATTGCATATATAAAAAAGTGAAAGTAAAAAATTTGAAATCATTTTCGTTCTCCAAATTTCTACATTTATTTATTTTTTTTAAATTTCTTGTATAGAAACATTTACTATATTTCAATGTTTTACATGTCTGATTGCAAATTTGAGTATTTTTCGTAGCATATTTTATGTTTTTCATGATATATTCTGCCGGTTTTTACGACATAAAAATCCGCTCCCTGGTTATAAGTCTGTTGAATCGGAGGATAGAACCTATATTGTCATAAAATAACCTCACTCAATCTTTAAATTAATTTCTAAAAAAACATTCCAAGGAAAAAAAAAATACTTCCCTTCCTCTAAAAGTTATTGTGAAACTACTTAGCGTTCATCAGAGAAGCTGGAGTAGAGATAAATTGGAAATGATTAAACCAATTAATATTGAAGACTTCGAGCGACAGATAAAGGCAACGATGACCCGATTATTAATTTAGGCCAAACACTACGGATAATATTTGCTCTTCTTTAGCTGCTTCAATATAACGATAAACCTTGGAAATATTTCACAAATATAAAATCAAACAATTTAGAGATGTATTGTATAATAGACTTTTGAAATTGTACGGATGAAAAATACCCAGAATATATAGTCAATTCTCATAATTATTGAGCATATCATGACTATTTTTCATTCTTAAAATCAAAACAATATTTTCTGAATATAATTGTAGTTCATATCTTCGATACCAGGAATTGAAACATTTATTACTTTCACTTACGTATATATGTAATACACAGTAAGGGTAAGTATTGCGATCGTGAAAATTTTCGAATCTGAATTTTCAACGGAAATACAAGTTTTGAGATACCCAAGTCCAAATAACCAAGTCCTGAAAAATGGTCTGTGTGTCTGTATGTCTAGCAGTCTAGCTCAAAAACGAAAAGTCCTACGAAACTGATATTACGTATTTAAGATAGGTACATGCCTTAGATGTGACAGCAACTATATTTTCTTAAAATCGGCTATCCGGAAGTTCAACCTTTTCAATCTGGAGATCGGCAAACTTTGTCTATTTAATTAGCTACTCATAAACTCATGAATACCCTATTTGCTTTCGACTTCAGCCGTAAGATAATATGGTCACAAAATCGAAAAATCTGAAAAAGCACACGACTTTCACTTACCACCCTCTTCTTGGCAGAAATAAGTATTTTCAGGCAAAGGGGAAGTGAAAGAAAAAATATAGACAATATATTTATTTAAATTTCTTTGGGGGTAGTTTTTATTTATTTAATTACCCTTATATATACACCTTTTAATATTTATATCGGTGTAATCTATACAATTAAATGTTAAATAAGACCAAAAATAGCATTTTTGAAAACATGTATATTTATATATTTAAAAGATGTATATTTATATAATATTGTCGGAGTCTGCATAATATTAAGCTAATGTTGTATGGAAGCCTGTTCTAATCTTTCGGGCGAGCTCAATTGCGATCAATTATTTTCCGTTAGGATTTTTTATTTCTCGTTTAGTTAATAATCAAATTATTTCATATTTAACAATCTTTTATGTTAGAGATTAATGTGAAGTAGTCAATTGTTTCAAATAAATAAAAATTAAAGGCACTTTAGATGAAGCTAATATTGAAAATTAGTCATTTAAGCCCTGTTAGAGAACATCAACCATAATAAAAAACTACATTTTATTTAAAATTGCTTAATTTTACACTGATATAATGAATTTAATCAAAATATTTCGTGCCGTTTCCGAGAAAATTGTAAAAATGTGTTTAGCCCATGATATAAAGATCCAATTCAGTCGATTTTGAAGAAAAAGTTACTGTAACATCCCTATCATATAAAAACCTTAAATATGCAATTTCACTTTCGTACGACTTTTCGTTTATGAGATAGACTGTTAACATACACACACCCACACACAGACCATTTTGCGGGACTTGGTTATTAGGACTCAGGAGACCTCAAAACGTGTATTTCCGTTGAAAAATGAGATTCACACGAAAAAAATTCACGATCGCAATACTTTCCTTTCCTATATATTTCATATATATGTAAGTGAAAGTAAAAAGATTAAGTTGAATCATCCCAATCATATAAAAACCATTAATATGCAATTTCACTTTCATACTACTTTTCGTTTTTGAGTTAGACTATCAACACACACAGACCCTTTTGTGGGACTTGGTTATTTGGACGTAGGGGACCTCGAAACGTGTATTGCCGTTGAAAACTCAGATTCAAAAATTTTCACGATCGCAATACTTACCCTTACTGTATATTGGATATATAAGTAAGTGAAAGTAAAAAGGTTCATAATGATGAAAAGATATAAAATGATATAGAAAATTTTAATATTACATTAATTGGTGAATTTTAATATTTTTATTTGAATTGCGATCGATTTCACAACCCTAAAATGTCAAATAATGAACAAGATATTAATAAAGTGGATTATTTATGGGTAATTGATGGCATCTTAATATTTAAGAATTACGGCATTAATGCTTATAAAGAACCAATAACAACTGTATTGCGTATTAAATAAATAAAAATCGATAAACAAAGAGAAAAGGGTATTCAAAAAAATAATATTATTTCTCAATATTTAAAAAAAAACTTGTATTTCATTAATTCGCGTGCCACCCTAATTATAAAGGAATTAAATTCTTATCAACAAATATATAATTCTTATTCTATTTAACAGCTGACTAAAAAACAAGCTATTACTAGAATTTAATCTTTTGATAACTAGTTAACAAAGGTATTTCATTATCTATTCTCTTGGACATTTCTATAACCATCGTAAACTAAAGAACAAAGAAACGTTCTATATCTTTTCACCTAAAAGTTGAACAATAGGTAGATTAAGAATATTTCTTAACTATCATAATTCTTCTTAGATGTTTACTTTCACTTACGTATAAATGTAATATATAGTAAGGGTATGTATTGCGATCGTGAAAATTTTAGAATCTGAGTTAGCAACGAAAATACACGTTTTGAGATACTGAAATTAGCTTAATATGTTAAAGTTTATGTCACGCGTCGAATCAATCTTTTTATTTTATTTATTTTTTTTCACATAATAAGAGATTTGAACATTGTTAAGAAACTGTTGTGCGGAAATATACTCGAATCCTTGAGATTGATCCTTGTTTTATCATCTTTAATACGTTTGATCTCTTTGTTTCATCATAATGAAAGATCCCAAAAATTATAAAAGATTATTAAAGTTAAATCCTAACATTAGTATTGAGCAAATATTGCGTTAATTGTAAATAACTAAGAGGTATTAGTCAAGCAGATGGTACCAATTTATATCTTTTTTTGTGTTGTGTTATGTTATGTCTTAGTGTAAAAAAAAAAATTATTTTAACATAGCGCTCATCTAGAATAAATAACTCAAAAAGCTAGGATTTTTTCAAGGAAATAATTTAATAAGCTCCAAACTGTGGGGGACAGCAAAAGCTTCTAACATCAAACGTATTCAATCCTTTCAATCTAAAGTCCTTCGAACAATAGTTGATGCTCCGTTCTATGTAAACAACAAAATCCTACACCATGACCTTAATATCCCATTTGTCCTAGACCTTATTCCAGAAAAATTCTCCAAATTTCACCAGAACCTTACCTATCATCCAAATCCCCTTGCACAATCTCTATCCAGCACCACCCATCCTTACAATCCTCCTCGAAGGTTGAAGCGGCAGTGGCCCAGAGACCTTTTGTAAATAAGCATCTATTGGAGTTTTGGCAATGGCCAGATCCTCCACTCAAGCCCGAGTGTGTATGATTAGGTTAGTTCTTTTGTTTATATACATTTATTTTATTTTATTGTATTTATTTTTATTTTATTTTATTGTATTTATTATTATTAAGTTTCTGTATTTTTTTTTTTTTTTATTGTAAATAGAGTGTGAGTGTGCTTTCTCTGAACACTATTATAAATGTCCTTGATGTGACAGAATGTAATATTTCTAAATAAACAAATATATAGTAGAATAAGCTCCAAAAATATCAACACATTTTCTCATTGTTAATTGTTATAATTTTGTACTGCTGCTTACAATGAAAAACTTGCAATTTAATCCATGCTACAAACCCCTTCCTATCAAATTATTAACATCCGTTAAAAACTTCTTAACTTATCGTTACATAGAAATAATGTATTTACGAAAATTTTCAGAATTGGGCTCGATTCTTCTGTTTACTATCTATGTAGTGTCTCTATCTTCATCTGGCCGCCATTTTGTATGCTAAGCAGAGGGTGGTAAGTGAAAGTTGTGTGATGCGCGCACCGCTACAGATTTTTTCCATTGCCACAACTAGAGTTGTAAAAATATTTCTTAGAAAGTAATTTCAGAATGAATTATTTTTGATATTGAAGGCTTTTTATTGTTTAATATTGTTTTAGTTTTAACATTCCTTCACACTTCTATCCACTTATTTCGACTTCGCGTTAAGATACAAATTAGAATAATAGTCAATTACAAAGAAGATGAAATGTTGAATCTTGTTAAAGATGAAATCTTTTCATTGAAGATTTGCACTAATATCTTCAATAAAAATTGTTATCAATTGGTTTTCGACATCATTTTCCCCTTTTAGCCTCTCTAACATGGCATTGCATGAAGATACAATGTTGAATAATGGCCTATCACAAAGAGGATGAAATACTGGATATTTACCTCGCTTACAGTATGTAGTTCTGATTTCTAGTTTCTTAGATATTTTAATGTGGCATTTCCATTATACAATACCCGTTTTACATTATTAAACATTTGACTTTTACATTGTTATATTATCACTAGATCTCGTGCATCAATAAATGGGTATAAAGAATGAAGGCGTTTTATTAAAATTATTCCTTTAAGTGTATACAATTTTAAAATAATTTGTGTCTTAAGGAAGGATACGAACTATCGATATATACTAAGACTATAGATAGGTTTAAACTATCCATATATCGACCATCCCTACCACATGCTAACCTACATTATATTAATGACCATCTTAGACTTTATGAGAAAATAAAAAAAAGTAAAATTGATATGATTTTCGGTTAGTCGATTTTGATTCAAAATTTATTGTAATACATTTAAAATTATTTAAAATTGTAATTTTAAACTTAAAAGCCTTAAAAATTAAAAATAATATTTTTTAAAAAATTAGTATTTATTTGATCGCATTCCCCGACCAACTCCTTCTCATATTATATCACTGTCAACTATCTCTACATCATTATGAAAGCTGTAATGAAATTTCATTTAATTAAGTATATAACGACTTAAAAGTTAATTCTACAAAAGCAAAATGCCTCCAATGATTTTTCCAATACCTCAATGAGAATCAAAATATTCAGAAATCCCAGTCTTCGGAACGTAGTACTTTAACCCTTGGGGTCAAATCAACATCGACTGAACTCGTTTGGAACATTTCCAAAACTATTATTATCCACAACCTTTTCGTTGAACGCGTGATAGTGCATGATGCTACTCTGAACGCATCTTAGACATTCTTCTACGAATGATTCAAACTAAGGTTACGAACAAATGGACAGCGATGTTACAAAGAAGCGAAGCGAAAAGTTCCGATAAAGGCGATTCCAGGAAATGGCCTCGTTTCAAGAACGAACACGGAAATGATAAAGAATGTTGGGAGCAAAAAGAAAAAAGGCCGTAAATAATCAAGAAAGAAAAAAAATGCTTTTTCCCGGAAATAATAGAAAGTGATACAAGAACGATATTTATCAAGTATTGGAAAAAAAACAACTAACTCGACGAAATGAGATATTTATTCAATGACAGTACTACAATTGATGTAAGGTTGTGTGGATGCGAACCCTATGCCTTGCGTTATCTCGAAAATAGTACGTTGTTGGCCTTAATAACGCAGGGTCCGAATCTTGCAGTACGCATCGAAATCTTCAAGATCCAATTTGTCCCTTATCGATCTACAGACTAACTACCGTTAGAAATAAAAACAAAAGCAGAGAGTACCATTCGCTAATCACCCGTGAATTTATAATCCAACGGTACTCCATTCATTGTATTTGAGCATGACAGGAGCTTATATTTGGTACAAAACCGATTTCGAGCCTTACTGTGATAATATATGTGGGGATTTATTACAGAGCAAGAGAAGGTAGAATAATAAAAATCGCCAATTTTTTCTGCTTTATTAACATATCAAATTCTTTCAAAAGTTATATTTAGCATTTTTTCGTAACTCTGAATGATGTGATATAATTATCTTTTTAAAATAAACCATATTAAAGGTACTTTAGAGGAAGACGTATATGAACATTGGGCATTTAAGTCCTGCAAAGTGACATCAATGGGGATAAGACCTAAATTATATCACAGACCACTTAATTATACAATGATACACCGAGTTTAATCAAAATCGTTTGAGCCGTTTTTGAGGAAATTGTAACAATGTTTTACAGCGTTGATATAAAGTGGCACTACCGGTTAGCCGATTTTAAGGAAAAAGTTGCCGTCACATCTAAGGCATATACCTATCTTAAATACGTAATATCAGTTTCGTACGATTTTTCGTTTTTTTGCTAGACTGTTAACATACACACACAAAGACTATTTTTCAGGACTTGGTTATTTGGACGCAGGGTACCCCAAAACGTGTATTTCGGTTGAATACTCAGATTCAAAAATTTTCACGATCTCAATACTTATTTTTACTTTATATTACATATATACGTAAGTGAAAGTAAAAAACTAAGAAGAATTATGATAATTAAGAAATATTATAACCTATTATTCAACTTTTAGGTGAAAAGATATAGAACGTTTCTTTGTTCTTTAGTTTACGATAGTTATAGGAATGTCCAACAGAATAGATAATGAAATACCTTTGTTAACTAGTTATCAAAAGATTAAATTCTAGTAATAGCTTGTTTTTTAGTCTGCTGTAGAGTAGAATAAGAATTATATATTTGTTGATAAGAATTTAATTCCTTTATAATTAGGGTGGCACGCGAATTAATGAAATACAAGTTTTTTTTTTAAATATTGAGAAATAATATTGTTTTTTTGAATACCCTTTTCTCTTTGTTTATCGATTTTTATTTATTTAATACGCAATACAGTTGTTATTGGTTCTTTATAAGGGGAAGGCGTTTTTGATACTTTAATCGAATTCGTTAATATGGGATTATAAATCATACTTATTTCATTAGTGAAAAGCTGTTTATTTAGTGGTAATATTTTCCGGGATGAACGCAATTTCTTCTTGCTCACGCGACCACATGTCAAAATCGTATTAGCTGAAACAAATCTCCTTTATCGGTTCAAATACCTAATATAATGATAAATACAAATCTTGAAGATTAAGAAGATAATTTTGAGAAAAGATAATAGTGAAAAGATTGCATTTGACAACTATGATCCATCTGCTACAACAACTACAAACTTCTAGAATAAGAAGAAATAAAATATGATATTGAAAATGAATTATTATTAGGAGATAATTTTTGAGCTATATTTTCTTATATCTTTTTATTTTTATTTGTATAATAATTTTTTTTTTGTTACTATTGGATTATTTGTTTATTGATAAATATTACAATCTGTCTCAGTAAAGGACATTTATAATAGAGTTCTGAGAGCACATTCACACCATATTTACGAACTAAAAAAAAAAAAATAATAATAATAATTGGTAAATGGTTGACTGTCGTGGATAATGAAGAGAAGAATTGTCGAGGTGATCAGTCAAATAAGAAGGCAACAATAAATGATAATATTTATTTTGACATATGCCGACGTTTCGACCTGAAGTTCAGGCCTCCATCAGGGTTAAGAAAATAGCCAGATAACAAGGTATGAGAAACATAAGTAGCGATGGTAAAAAAAAAAAAAAAATAAAAAAAAAATAAAAAAATAAATAAAATAAAAAATAAAATAAAATAATAATCTCTTAGTTCTTAGTCACTATTCTAACCATTTCATTTTACTTTATATTTATTTATAATTTTTTATTTATTTTTTTATTTTTTATTTATTTATTTATTTTTTTTTACCATCACTACTTATGTTTCTCATGCCTTGTTATCTGGTTATTTTCTTAGCCCTGATGAAGGCCTGAACTTCAGGTCAAAACGTCGGCATATGTAAAAATAAATATTTTCATTAATTTTTGCCTTCTTTTTTGACTGACCACCCCAACTATTCTTCTCTTCAATAATAATAATAATAATAAATAAGGTAATTTCAAAATAATATAAAGCTAAATAAGAACAAAGTAAAATAAAATATCATAGTGAAGGAAGAAAATATAAATAATAGTAATAATATAATAAAAATAAATGAATAAAATAAAATTCAAATTATCTTTAAAAAAAAAAAATAATGAAAAGAAGCATCTTAGACGCTTACATTATACATACCTATGTATAATAATAATAATAGAACCTGTCACAATCAAGAGCATTGGGTATTAAAACTCTATCTGTACATTCATAATGTTATTTACAAATTGAAAAAAAAAGAAATAACAAGAAAACCTCTAAGTAAAGAATATATACAATAAAATAATAACAAAAATATAAAATTTTCAATATTCGCTTACTCTGAAGTGCCGGTTTTCATAGATGCTATTGTTGGAATTATTTAATATTTAACTGCATAGATTACAGCGATATTTTTTATTTATTTATTTAGAAATATAACAATCTGTCACGTGGACAGTAATTATAGTGATATATGAACACATTCATACCATATATACAGGAAATATAAAATTAACAAAAGTAAAATAATAAGCAATAACTATATACAATAAAAATAAAATAACCTAAAGATAAGTAAATTAAAAACATAAAAACACAATCATACTTATATACAATATATACAATCAGGCAGGGAACCCAAAGCCAGGCTTCTCCCCCCAACTATAGAAGGAAAAACAGGACTTCAAGAGATCACTGCACTACTCTCACAACCGCCTCACTGCTGCTAAAGCCAGTGGGTCAGCGATGTAAATAATAAAATTTGTATATATAAGGGTGCTTATACAACTAAAAATACCCGCAATGAAATATAAATATATATAACGTCTATAATTTTTACTTTCACTTAGCTTTGTCTGAAAATACTTATTTCTGCTAAGAAGAGGATGATAAATGAAAGTTGTGTGATGCGCGCACCGCACCAGATTTTTTAGTCTTCTCGTATTGACCGGCATGTCAGCTGAAATCACATCTCTTATTAGCATGTCCTTGTAAGTTAGTATGAAATCGTTTCTAAAAGAATATTTTTAGTCACTTACCAATGTGCTTTAGCTATGGGTCGTAATATTTTTTATTAGAAAGTTTAAAGTATTTGTAAGTTGGAATCTTTAGGAAAACCATTTCTCCGTGAGGAATATATCCATATAGGTTTAAGTAAGTATATATTTGAATTTTGTTTCTGTCTCAGTTCTAGTTTCAAAAACTTGGAAAAAAAAGTGAATAAAGTGGTTTGAGTAGTCTATTAACGGCCTTTCGTTTCATTTTAACATATGGGCCCCTAATCATCCTTCTGTCAAAGGCAAATGCAGTATAGTGTAAGTTGTCCGTCCGAGGATTTTGGTTATTTTCGAAATTACTTAGGGCGCCAAAAAATAATTGAGTTATATTTCATAAAATAATTTAATTTTCATAAAAATGCTTCGGAAATAATTAATATATTATATAAAAAAGAAGACCAAAAGGAACTGTATACATAAAGAACAAAGAATAATTTCTCCTTTGTCAACAGAAAAAAAAAACCAGAGGATGTCTGCGATTCAGCCATAAATATTTCCGTCATTGCTGACATGATTATTTCACGCAACAGTTTACAAAACGGAAGAGTAATTGAAATATGACGCCATTTATAAAACTTCTAGCTTTTCTATGAATTGTTGCGTCATCAACAAATATTGTAACTGTTCGTGTCCAGATCTCACGTGTAGTCTGCCAAATCAGAACTGTTGCACGTGGCTCATTTACGTACATTTTATGTAGAAATGTCAGAGTTCTGTAGAAGGAGGTTTCATGGATAGTTGCGACATAATCATTTTTGAGGAGAACGGATTTTTACGCGATTTCGAATGTTTAAAGGGAGGGGGGAGGCAAATTTCTACGAGTTATGAATTTTTAGAATGAAAAATTCAATCCAGATGACAAGGGGAAAACATGGACCAGACTACAGCGAGTTTAATTGTATATGACCTACGATTTTCCAAATGCTACTTTCGCTTGCATGTTTTTAAGAAGAGGTGAGTAATAAAATTTCTTGGGGAGGTGGGAGAGGGATCCTGGTCTGATGGATCCTGTTTCAAAACAAATGTGTCCTTTCCTCTGGAAGTGGCAATCCTTGAATCCTTCAGAAATATCCTGGATCACTGATTATTTTCTAGAGCTCATCAACTCATTTAAGAAGTAGAAAAGAATAAGCATTATATAACAGAGGTGCTGGCTATCTTCTCTTAAAGTGGTACTGGTACTTGTGGTAATTTTGCCAACTCCTGATGGCTCTCTGGGCTTTGTCGCCGCAAAATTACTAGAGTGGAAATGTCAAGATTCATTATAGTAACCAGACAACATGAGGCATATATAGATTCTTTTATAAAGACTTTGAGAATATCATTTTTTTTTTTATATTATCAGGCATTGCCAGAGACTTGAATATGGGCAAGTTTTTAAACCCATCGATACACAAAAAAATAATTATTAATCCTTCTCTCTGAATCAATTATCATAAAGTTTGAAGCAAACAGCAAATTTTAAAAAAAGCGAAACCAGAGGGCAATACTAATGTTGCCTATTGAAAATTGATTTACTTTAGAAATTATTAATTTTGTGTAGTAATGTCGTATGCATATTTCATTACAGATACCTCCGTATAATTTTTACTTTCACTTACCTATATATGAAATATATAATAAGGGTAAGTATTGCGATGTTTTGAGGTCTCCTGAGTCCAAATAACCAAGTAACAATAACTGAAATGACCAAAATGGTACGGAACTGAAATGCGTTTACGTCTTCCTCTAAAGTAACTTTAATACGGTTTATTTAAAAAAAAAATATGAAAGAATATGATAATTGGAATCTGGAGAAAAAAAGAAAAATGCTTATTTAGCTTGAAAATAAATCTCCGGAAATAACAGTCAGAGGGTATACGTATAATATATCGTTGGAAAGCGAAGAATTTTAGAAAAAATAATATTAAATAAATGAAGTTGTAGAAGGTAACGCGGAGTAAGTGAAACTATGTAAATAATAATTTCGGAAAATTGACATTATTTAACGTATATCACCCGTTTCCAAGAATACTAAATGAAATTTATCTACTAAATTCAAACTTTTAAATTTTTTCTAAATTAAAAAAAAATGTATTATTTAAAATCCACCGAATCATGCCAATGTCATTGTTTAAAATACTGTTTAATTGTACTTGTGTGAAAGAAGAAGTGAAATATAAAAATATTTCATGGGTATGTTTATAACCTTAAATACTTTTTCTGTAGTTTAATAACTTTAGATATGATATTATATTTAAATTAGTTATCTATTGTCGTTTATTCCAAAAAATCATCAAGTAATCTTTTAGAAAATTAAATTAGTGAATCCATGGCAGGCAATGGAAATCTCGTAATTTAATTTTAGTAAACTTTACAATAGAAAATAACAGTTTAATAACTAAACTGGTTTCATTGATTAAATATTCAGATATACTTTCAAATCTCTCTAGGCATATATGAGCCTTTCGGTTGTCAGAATGACTTATTCCAATTTCAACATTATTTATTATTAATTTTAGTGATGTTTCTAGTGGCAAAATTTACACCTTTATTCACAGTTCTATATTTCAACACTGTAATCGCCTACTCGCCTACTAAAATGAAATTACTCAAAAATGTTCAAATATGTAGTTAGTCATTCTATCAACTGAAAGGCTCAGAGACTGGAGTTATGTGGTTTATAAAACTAGATAAACTAGATTTTCATTGGCTACCGTCGATATAATAAATTGACTTTTTGTAATTTTAATTGTCTTAATGATTTGCTATCTGTAAGATTTAAGCTTTAGCTCAGTTTAAAATGAAATTTAAAAATTTTATAATAGCCCAGCATGGCCAGAAAATAATTTCTATTTAAAGTAGAGTGGTAAGTGGATGTTATGTATTGCGCGCACTAGGTTTTTTTTTTTTTTTTTCATAGGTCCTTGTTATTTATCTTCGTCTTGAATCCTTAGTTTTTTTTCTTGTCTTCTTAATAATCCTTTTGCTGCTAAAAAGTATAATGAAGTGAATTTTGCTTCTTTTATAGTTTTCGAGTATTTTGTTCTACATCTGAAACATAATCGGTGATGGGGCTCACCTCAGGCTTCAGTTGACCTTATTTATCCTCTAGAGCTTTGAACACTTGACAGCTTTTTTTTTTTTTTTTTTTTCCCTGCCCCTAGGAATATATTTATTACGAAATACAATATATAAATGTAAAGAATTATACATACAAAGTACTTGACAGCTTTCTTTTTTCTTATTTTTTTTTCTTATCCACAGTTTCATAAAGGTTTGTTTCTTTCACATGGTTAACATATTCCTTGTACTGTATCTTAGATACATTTTAAGGTCTTTCTGAGCCTTTCTTAGTTTTCTTTATCTTTATTTCTGGACTTCAATCTGGGTGATGGGGCTCACCTCTATCTTGATAATTTTCTTAGGACTATCTTATAATCTAACTTACAACTATGACAGCTTTGTTGTAACGTTGTAATATTAACCTGACTCGATATATTTAATTCACGAGAAAAAAGAAGTTTAATTATTCGACTGTTGAACTGAAGGTGTTCTGCAGGGTCAGCGCTGGCAACGTGAGATAAAATCGATCTGTTAGCGGCCTTACGTTGTTAGCATTTTAATATCCTATCGAATCACTGTCACGTAGTAATCGATTATCTGGTCATCGTTCTAGTTCTTTGCTACCTTCAAGGAAGTTTCGATGGATCGAAAAAAAACCCTTTAAATCGATCGAACAGATCTTGCAAAATTGTACAGGTTCCCAAGCCAGTGATTGATGTAAATATTTCAAAAAAACAAAACAAATAGAAACGTACATTTTTATATTCTATATAATTATATAATAAATTAATTATACTGATAGTTATCTTTAATTAATCATTAACATAAAACCATTGGGATTTTGTTGTTTTGAAATTCTTTAGTTAATCTAAGGACATCAGTAATAGAGATGAAAGAGTAGCTAATTGACTCTATGTACAATAAATAAAAACAAATAAACACCCAAATAATAATACATAATACATAACACAATAAAATAAAACTAAAAGTAAATTTATATAAGCTAAAAGAAACTAAACTAAACAAAAAGAATTGACAACTTAAATACATACACGCTTTTAGACAGTATATACAAAATAGTCCGTGGTACAGACCCCTTTTTATCGAATTATTAACATCCGTCTGAAACTTATTGAATAGTTTCATTTCATTGTAACTTACAACCATTCTATTTTTAGGCTATTATAAGATTTTAGAAAAATCTTGGAATTGCGTATTCAATCTGGAGATCGGCAAACTTAATCTATTTAATTATGTACTAAAAACTCGTAAATTCTCATTTGCTTTCTATTTGGATCGTAAGATAATTTGATCACAAAGTCGAGAAAAAATGTGGCCTTCAAAAATATTAAGCTGTTTGGCGTGACCAAACCCCTAAATTTTCAAAATAAGGATGTTCTATAGCATAAACGTCCCAATATTGTTAAAGGCCATCTTTTTCCTTGATTTTCTGATCAAATTATCTTGCGATCCATGTAGAAAGCAAACAAGTATTTACGAGTTTTTAGTACCTAATTAAATAGACAAAGTTTGTCGATCTCCAGATTGAAAATGTCCCAATTCCAAGAGTTTTCGTAAATAAAATACTTGCAGGTTACGATGAGATGAAACTATTTACGAAGTTTCACACGTAGTTGAATAATTCGATGTTAATGTTAATAATTCGATAAAAAGGAATCTGTACCACGGATCCAAGCCTTTCTCACCAATAGTGGAAGGAAAGGCAGGACTCTAGGAGATCCCAGCGCCTCTTGCTCAGCCGCATCACTAGTATTAAGGACCAATAGTGAAACATTTGGACGTTGACAGTAGTTAAAATGTTATAGTCCGTGGTACAGACCACCTTTTATCAAATTATTAACATCCGCTTAAAACTTCGTAAATAGTTCTCATCGTAATAAATTTCATCGCAACCTAAGAATATTTGATTTTTGAAAATATTCGGAATTGGGGGATTTTTATTCTGGAAATCTGCAAACTTTGTTTATTTAATTAATACTAAAAACTCATAAATAACCGTTTGCTTTCTACTTGAATAGTAAGATAATATCATCACAAAATCTAAAACAAGTGGCCTGCATTAATATTGGGCCGTTTGGCCTAAAAGCCTCGATATTTTGAATTTTTGGGGGTTGAAGTCATAGCAAATAGACCAATATTTTTGGAGGCCACATTTTTTTTTCTACTTTGTGATCTCATCTTATGATTTAAGGGCAAATGAATATTCATGAGTTTTTAGTACCTGATTAAATAGACAAAGTTTGCCGATCTCCAGATTTAAAACGCTCCAAAACCGAGAATTTTCGAAGTTTTAGACGGATGTTAATATTTTAATAAAAAGTGTTCTGTGCCACGGACTATTATTAGTTTTAGATAAATACTGAAATATACTATTGGTTGTTAAAAACATTTTTTTTTTACTATTTTTTTTATTTAGAACAAATATTCTTAAAACGCGGATAAAAAACAAAATATACAACTAGGTTTTAGATAAACCTCCTTTAGGAACATCTGAAATCCTACATGTCCTCGAACGTTCATTAGAAATATTACAAACATAATAAATTAAACATATCAAAACAACAACAAAAGGTTTAGGTTACATATCGAGATTAATGGCATGTTACGTAATAAACATATCTCACATGAAGTTGAATGTAAATATTTAAATAACCTCCATGTTTATACAAAGAGGTACAAAGAGATATAAATAACAAATAAAACAGCTGACACGATATTTGAGTTTTAATTTGTTCAAATTTAAATTCAACATTAAAACAAACGCATGTGGTTAAAGAAAGAAGGACATGAAATATACGGCAGTATATCAACTAGATATATTTAAATATGATAACAATTTGTTAAAATTATTTATTAATATGTACAATACGCTGTGACAGATAACGGCGTGGGAATCTTACCATTGTAGTATATGATGAAATATTTTAAAAATATGAAAAATCGCAATATACACTCGGTATGATATGTATATATATACAAATAAAACTGTAGAATATAACTGGATATAAAATACTTAAGAATTCCATTACTACAATAAAGGAAATGAGCTTTAAAACAAAAAACTTATTGAAACCTATAACATTTAATATTCAGATTTCATGTAATAGAGGATTTTTTTCATTCGATGACAACAAAGAAATATAAAATATAGGGTTGGAAAATAAGTCCTTTCGGTTTTTCTGTTTATTTTTGTGTCACTATGATACACTTTTTATCTGATGAATTAATCTTTAAGATGGATTGTTTATCCTGTTTGTAATATGTCAACAACTATAGCTGTTAACTCTTGTTGAAACTAGCTTAGTATTGTGTTTGCTATTGCACTGTGAACATGAAAGAAAATATTCATTCATTATCGGCATATTTTGTTGTATTATTTCAAAAAAGGTAAGCGTGCTGCAGAAGCTCATAGAAAAACCAACAAAACCAACACAAGCTTAATGTTTGGGTCCTTCACATGATTTTTTTTCCGAAAATCACAAAAAATATCGTAACTTCAATACGACTTTAGCTATCTACAAGAAATTTAGCAGGAATTTAGGGCCACACAAACTACAAAAAATGACATCAACAGAACCTTTATAAAAAAACTACAAATGGAGATAAAAAATAAAAACGTATACGGAGTTTTTGTTTATTTATTCCTTATGTAGGCATTAAATTAAAAAAAGAAACATTCATGCGGCTTTGAAGAGCAATAATTCAGCTTTCCAACGGATATAGTAACAGCAAATTTGAACAACATCCTGAAGAGTTATGAATGATCGGAAGGGCGTTGTTTTCCACCAAGACAACGCCAGGCCACACACCTCATTGGTCACTTGCAATAAATTATTGAGCCTTGGATGGGATCTTTTGCCCCACTCTCCCTATTCACTATACCTAGTTCCAAGTGACTACCACTTATTCCGGTCTCTGCAGAACTCCATGAATGGAAGGAAATTCCTAAAGGAAGAGGACATCAAAAACCACATGGATCAGTTTTTAACAATAAACTCCAGACATTCTATGAACATGGAATTATGAAGTTAGTGGAAAGATGAGAAAAAGTCATATTAAATAATTATCAATATATTGTAGATTAAAATTAATTTTATGTCTATAATACATTGAGTTTTATTTCACTCTGAAAAACCGAATGGACTTATTTGCCAACCCAATTGTATGCCTACATTTTGAGGAATAGATTTTACACAAAAAAGTTTCACGAAAATCTTGGAGGTACATTTTGGGCCATCTCCTTCTTAATAATAAATTTATATTTAATAATTTAGTTTACGAAAATTTGAAAATTAATAGAATTAGGTTGAATATATTTATATGAATTTTTATTAACTTATAAATATAAATATCAATAGTAAAATAAATAAAAAATATATTGCGACCTCCATCACAGGCGCAGACTTCGGAAAGGCGAGTGATCGATCGCCTCTCCAATAATTTGATGTAAACAAAAAAAAAAAAGATAACAAATAAGCTACATGAATGAATAAAATATGTGAACTAAAATCGATTAAGAAAAGTCGATTATCTGGCAAAGCTGAGCCCTGTAAGTAGGTACGTAACTATTTTATCCTGTCCAGTGTTACATATTTTCCACTTACAATACGTAAGTAAAAAAAAATAGCAGACATTTCCTTTTAAGTGAAATAAAAAATTATAGGTGATAAGACATACCTATTTAAAATTATATATTTTCTATCCCTTAATAACAATATTTCGTTTTTGATTAAGGTTGCTTACACAGAACCAAACCGTTTTGCAGTACTTGGTTATTTGGAATGAAGGGACCATAAAATGTGTTTTCGTGTGTTCGCAGTACTTTCCCTTAAAATACTGTACATATCATAAATGGATAAACTGAAAATAAAAATATGAACAAACAAATGCTAACAGCACAACTGTCTAAAAATTCTAACCAAAAAATTCTAACAAAACCATACTGATAAATCAAATTATGGGCAAGTTCCTAAAATCAACACTGTGCTCATCGGTAATCCATTAAACCGTTCCTAAACTTATCAATGGAAACCGTCGATGGAATTTAGTGCGTTCATTTATTCATCGATTGAATCAATGATAGCGCAGTGGTTAAATCAGCATAGATCCATGTTCCGAAAGTGAATATTTGTGAATAATATCTTTGTAGGTTTTCTACGGATCCACGGGCGGATCTACGGGAGGGGGGAGGGGGCTTTCAGGTTGAAGCCTCCCCAAAATGGAAGAAAATATAACCATGTTTTATCGAAAAAAAATATCTCTCAAAGTATTATTGTTTGTGTAGTTACATTTAAAAGGGCTTTAGGAATAACTTAAACAACATTTCATATAGGTAGTTAGGTTCTTTCTTTTTTTCCAAAGTAATTATCGTTATTTTTATGAAAAAAAAAGCTATCCGGCTGAAGTGTACGGATCTATACGTTTCAGAGCCCCCTGAGTTCAAAAAACACATTTTCAGCCATTGATCTGTCTGTCTGGAAAGTAATAGTTTATGACTTCAAAATCTGGTATGGTGCGTGCATTACACAACTTTCACTTACCACCTATTTATTAGCAGAAATAAGTATTTGTAGACAAAGGCGAAGTGAAAGTATAAATTATATTGATTTATATTTCATTGTGGGTATTTTTATTATATAAGTACTCTTATATATACAAATTTTAATATTTATATCGGTGTAATCTATACAATTAAATATTAAAATAAGTACCTTTGGGGAAGCTAATATTGAAAAATTGCCATTTAAGCTGTGTTAGAGAACGTCAATCAGAATATAACCTACGTTTTATTTAAAACTGCTTAATTTTACACTGATATAATTAATTTAATGAAAATCGTTAGAAACGTTTCCGAGAAAATCGTAAAAATGTGTTTAGTCCATTATATAAAGTACCACTTCTGGTTAGCTGATTTTGACGAAAAAATTGTAGCATCCCAAGCATATAAAAACCATTGATATGCAATTTCACTTTCGTAGTACTTTTCGTTTTTGAACTAGACTGTTAACACACACACAGACCATTTTGCGGGACTTTCGACTCAGGGAAGCTCAAAACATTTATTTCCGTTGACAACTCAGATTCGTAAATTTTCACGATCTCAATACTTTCCTTTACTATATATTTCATTTATAGGTAAGTGAAAGTAAAAACAGCAGAAGTGGTTTTGAATCTGAACTTTATGGAAGTTGTCATTTAAGTGTTTTTTTTTTCGTTATGATTTTCAATTATATTTTTTGTATCTTTTTTAAACTTAATTTATATTTTATTTATCCTGCAAAATACATTAATCTTCCTCTTTTAAATAAATATAAAATATCTTAAAATATATTCAATAATCTCATATCACAAACCCCGTATTAACATATTTTGTTACTTGTGCATATATTGCAGTATGTGCATACATTAACAACGTGATCGGAAGAATAACTGAACTTATTTATAGGTACAATAATCACATAAGGTATGATAACAGAAATCGTTCTGCGTAAAAGTAGGAAAAAAATAAACCTTGAAAATAAACTCTATCTTTTTACGTCTATTTTATTTTAAAGATAAGTTCCCTTCGAAAAATTTTACATGTATATATCACCTTCTAGAATCACCACAGCTGTTGACATTCGACGAAATTGTTAGAAGTATGGATGCGAACTGCCTCTATATTAAACTTCAAATCAGTAACGATTTCTAATTAATCATGAAAGCCGCGCTTGACGGGTTCCAGATAACTATTTATCAAAGATAATGTCATTTCTACTGATAAACTATTAAATTTTCTCATTATTATTGCCAGAACAAAATGCCTTAGTGTATTTGTATTTTATAAAGATATTTTCTTCCATCATAGTGCTGAAAACATACTGATAAATCAAATAATGGGAAAGTTCCTAAAATCAACGATGTGCTTATCGGTAATCCAACAAACCGTTTCTAAACTCATCAGTAAAAATCGTGGATGGAATTCAGTGCGTTCATTTATTCATCGATTGGATCAATGATAGCTCAGCGGCTAAATCCATTTTCCGAAAGTATAAATTAATTTTTTTTTAGGGAATACTCCCATAACCAATAAATAAAAATTAGTTTTAAAAAAATATTTACCTTACCCAGATAATTGTCTACCACTGTAAAAAAAAAAATGAAAAACCAAAAAGGAATTCAATGATTTCTACCCATTTATTTTCTACATGAATCGTAAGGTAATTTGATCTAAAAATCTAGAAAAAAAAGGTTTTCTACAAAATATTGGGTCGTTTGGCGTGTATAACCTCATTATTTTGATATGTTGAGGGTCCAGATCACGCCAAATGGTCTAATATTTTTGTAGGTTTTCGACGTATCTATACATTTCAGAGCCCTTGTCTGTCTGTCTGTCTGTGCCAAGATTTTCTCGAGAAATAGTGAACCGATTTTGTTGCTTCTCTTTTTATTTTGTAGGGTTTTGACTGCTGATGTCTGTGACACAAATTTGGTGCTCCATACGCAATAGTGACTGCTTAATAAACGAAAAACATGTTTTTCTGTAGTCTGTATCACAAAAACGGCTCTAACGATTTTGATGAAATTTCCTATAATGTTCCAATAATTGTACTTTGAGGTAGTTTAATTCCCTAAAAAAAACATATAAATAATCGTTCATTTAGGACTACTATTAACGAAGCTATTCAATTTCCAATGTAAGATTACGGTTCCATATCTTGGTGTCAGAAAGGGGTGAATGAGAGAAAAAAGATAACTAAGTGAAAATAAGAAAATCTGTTGCCCGCATCACACAAGCTTCACTATTTCCTCTACTTTTAACAGAAATTATTGTCTGACAATATTAAGCTACGACAAAAAGGTTTTGATCAGCAATATTAGAGAGTATTGAAATTTTTACACTGATCTACCTTAAGCCGTTTTACATTGCTTTAGTTTTTTAAATAAAAAGTACTTAAAGCTTTTCTTTGATCAATTTTCAGGAAAATAAATCTGATTCCATTTTATTTTTTTTTTTTTAAGTGGACATATTTAATGGAGAGAAGAATACTTGGGGTAATCAGTCAAATAAGAAGGCAAAAATAAATGATAATATTTATTTTGACATTAGCCGACATTGACATTAAATGTCGGCTAATGTCAAAATAAATATTATCATTTATTTTTTTCAGTTCTGCGCATGCGTTAACCCTACACATACACTCTTTATTTCGTCTCTTATAAAGTGACTTTATTATCAGTGAAATAATTCATGTTATTAGTGAAAAAGTAGTGTGAACTGTTAAGTTAACAATTAAGTTGAAACTGGACATAAATAAGGTGAGTAATCACTTATTTATAACGGCATTGTGAACAATGTAAATAGACCTGAGGATAGTGATAGATAACAAGCCGGCCATATACATTCGCTAATCCGACCAGTGGGCTGCTGCCCTTCGGCGGAAGCACATCTACGTTTCTCAGAATTCCACAAATTTGCGTAATATATACGTAATTGATAAAAGACTTTTTTTTACAAACTATTACATTTACCTCTAATTAATTAACATGAGATGCGATATTTTCACATGGTAATGTCGAGCAAAGGTAGCAATCGAACTTTAAGATCTAGGAGTCTAGATACCACAAAGAGTTCACCAATCAAGAAAAGGGCTAGACGCTCTAAAAAAAATACCCCACCAGCTACACCAGAGAGCTCAGTTGACGAAGTCGAAAATCAACCTGGCACATCATCACAAAATATGTCAACACAAGCTATATCAATACAAGGTACGTTAGAAGAATCGCCCTTTTTTACAGCTAATCCATTCCAAGTGTTGTCAAACACACAGAATGAACAAATGGAAGCAGTACCCATCCCTAGTGAACCTAAACCCCCACCAATATTCGTTAGAAACATTAAAAATTTTCAATTAATGTGTCTACAATTAAATAATATAGTGGGCTCAGGTAAATACTTATGCCAAAGCCGCATTAATGACACGAAATTAATGCCTGACACCCCAGATACGTACAGAAAAATTGTCAAGTATTTATCTGACACTAAGGCGGATTATCACACATATCAACTGCGCCAAGAGAGAGCGCTCAGGGTGGTGATCAGGAGATTACACCCATCAACACCGCTGGATGCCATTAAAGAAGAACTAACTGAGATGGGGTTCCGTGTTCGCCAAATAGTGAATATATTCAAGGAAGATAGAGAACAGCCTGGCTCAAAAAATAAAATACCGCTCCCCCTATTCTTCGTTGACCTTGACCGCACGCCCCAGGTCGAAGACATCTACAAGGTCACACGCCTTTACTACACTAGCGTTGTTGTAGAAAAGCCCTACACTAAGCGCGACATTGTACAATGCCATAACTGCCAGGCTTATGGTCATACGAAACGCTATTGTCACCACATTCCTAGATGTGTCCGGTGCGGTGATAAACATAAAACAGAGGACTGCCAGAAGTCCAGAAGAACACCAGCTGTATGCGCTTTATGCCATCAAGGGCACCCAGCGAACTACAAGGGTTGCCAAACATATAAGGAACTAAAAGCAAGAATTTATTCAGCTCCAAGAGAAGAACGGCCATCCAGGCCACCAAGACAACCCTCTAGAACTGTAAATACAAGAGTGTCCTATGCTCAGATATTCAAAGGAGATACTGCACCCACACAAACTCAGGCCCTGCCACAAGAACCTCAACCTCGAGTATTCACATCTCAACCTCAAGACCCTTATCCCATCTCTGAACCTAGGCCTAATAACCAGGCATTCATTCCTCCTCCTCCCAATGCCACTGACCTCACAAGCCTATTGACTTCTTTTCTCTCTGAATTCAGATCACTCATCACTCCTCTCATTTCCTTACTTACCAATGTTGTATCCAACCTCATCCCACTGCCGAGAAATCCTTAAATGTCCCCAATCAAATCCCTCTCCGTCCTCCTTTGGAATGCGAATGGTATTCGAAATCACATCAACGAGCTAACAATCTTATTACAGGACAAAAACATTGATGTAGCATTAATAACTGAAACTCGACTTACCAACAAACGACCACTTAACATCCCCAACTATCATATCTATCGAACCGACCATCCTGATGGAACAGCACATGCTGGCACTGCCATAATTATCCATCAATCCCTTTCCCATCACCTATTCCCTTTGCCGACCCATAATTTCCTACAATCCACTGCCGTGATAATCCAAACTTCTCCTTACCCAATAGCAGTAGTTGCAGCATACTCCCCGCCTAAAATACCTATCTCAGAATCCCAATTAACTTCCTTCCTTAACTCCTTAGGACACCACTTCCTTCTAGGTGCAGACTTAAATGCTAAACACCAGCAATGGGGAGCCAGAACCACAAATTCCAGAGGACGAACATTGCTATCTGCACTTAATTCCCATCACAGCAACATCCTCTCACCCAATTCTCCCACATACTGGCCAACAGATCCTAACCGCAATCCCGATCTCCTAGATTTTTTCATCCACAAAGGTCTAGGGTCCCTTAATTATAGCATTTCAAGACTTGATGATCTTTCCTCAGACCATAGTCCCCTAATCCTAACGGTCTCCACATCACCAATTCCCAAACCACCTCCACCTTCATTTATCAGGGGGCCAGTTAATTGGAACCTCTTCCGTCAAATACTGGATGATAATATTGACCTTAGAGTTTCCTTAAAAACACCTGCAGACCTAGATGAAGCAGTATATTCCATGACTACCTTGATCCAACAAGCAGTTTGGACTGCATCTTCACCTGATCCTTCTAAAAAATACCGCAAAATAAATCCTCTACCCCAAGACCTACTGGACCTTATTAATAGGAAACGATGCTCTAGGACCATCTGGCAAAGAACCAGGCATCCTGATGATCGGAAATCATATAACTATTATTCCAAGCAGGTAAAACAAAAACTGGCTACGTTTAGATCCCAATCCTATAATTCCTATCTTTCCTCACTATCTGCAAGTGATAACTCCCTCTGGAATGTAACAAAAAAAATCCTTAAATTCCAATCCTTTTCCCACCCCCTCCGCCGTGATGATGGTTCCTGGGCTTCGTCAGATGAGAATAGAGCAGAAGAGTTTGCTAAACATCTATCGTACACATTCACTCCTCATCCTGAACTCCATCCCTCCCATACTGCTGAAGTTAAAGAATTCCTCTCTTCATCGATTCCTCTCTCCTTACCTCCTACAGCCGTCAACCCCTCTGAGGTCAAATTCCTTTTAAAGAACCTAAAACCTCGCAAATCTCCAGGACACGATCTCCTTACTTCCCAGATCCTCAGACAACTTCCCAAAAAAGCAATTATATTCCTTACATATCTATTCAACTGTATCCTCCGCACAACCCACTTTCCCCTGGTGTGGAAACACTCCATAATTATCCTCTTTCCTAAACCAAGTAAACCTGTTAATTATACATCATCCTATAGACCGATAAGCTTACTTCCGATCCTTTCCAAAATCTTTGAGAAAATCCTTCTCAAACGCATCCTACCCATACTCGAATCCCACAATATCCCTTCCCATCAGTTTGGATTCCGCTCAAGACACTCCACTGTCCAACAAGGCCTTCGAGTTGTGGACCACATATCCTCTGCACTTGAAAACAAGCAATATTGCACTGGTGCCTTTCTGGACGTAGCTCAAGCTTTCGACCGGGTGTGGCACGATGGCTTGCTTTTCAAGCTCAAAACCCATTTACCTCAACCCTTGTACCTAGTCCTCAAATCTTACCTTTCAAATCGCTCCTTTCAAGTCCGCTGCGGCACTGAACTCTCCAAACATTATCCAATTGAGGCTGGTGTTCCACAAGGCAGTGTCTTGGGCCCAGTTCTCTATATCCTTTTCACCGCTGACATCCCTTCAAGTCCTGATACCTTCCTAGCAACATTTGCTGATGATACTGCCATCCTATCCTCCCACTCGGATCCTCTAATAGCGTCCCAGAACCTGCAAAGACACCTTTCCTTCATTGAGCAGTGGTGCAACAATTGGCGCATCAAAATTAATGAATCAAAATGCAAGTATGTAACTTTCACTCTTCGACGCAGATCCTGTCCGCCAATCCTTTTTAATTCAATTCCTCTTCCCTACTCAGACACAGTGCGATACCTTGGCTTCCTTCTGGACAAAAGACTGACTTGGAACCCACATACGAGACTTAAAAGACAAGAGCTTAACCGACGATTTGGTCAGCTATATAGATTACTAAACAGAAGATCTCATCTCTCAACAGAAAACAAATTATTAATCTACAAGACCATACTGAAACCTATCTGGACCTACGGACTTGAACTGTGGGGGACAACTAAATCATCGAATATCAAACGCATCCAATCCTTCCAGTCCAAAGTCCTTCGAACAATAGTCAATGCTCCATATTATGTCACGAACAAGACCCTACACCATGACCTTAACATCCCATATGTCCATGACATCATCCCATCCAGATTCTCCAACTTTCACCAGAACCTCATTCATCATCCCAATCCTCTAGCGCAATCCCTATCCAGCTCCGAGCATCCATACCATCCCCCTCGAAGGTTGAAACGGCAGTGGCCTCGAGATCTTTTGTAAATATGCCTTTGGAGTCCTGGCAATGGCCAGCTTCTCCACTCATGTCCTGAGCGTCTGTGGCTGTATTGCCCTCTTTCAGTCTCCACTGGCTTCTAATACTAGTGATGCGACTGGAAAAGTGGCACTGGGATCTTCCGGAGTCTTGCTTTGCCTTCCGCGTGCTGAGGTAAAAGCCTGGCTCGGAGATTCTTGGGCAAATGTATATATTGTATATAGTTATGATTGTGTTTAGAAGTTTTTATTTTATTTTATTTATTTTTTTTATTTTTTTATTTATTTACCTTCTTCATCAGTATTATTTATTTACTTCTTATATTTATATTTATTTCTTTATTATTTGTATATATTGTATGAATGAGAACTTTTAGCCCTAATGCTTATAGCCCTCCAGCAGTGGCTGATTGTATTATTATTCAATAAATAGATTTCAAAGAAAAAAAAAAAAAAAAAAAAATCATTTATTTTTGCCTTCTTATTTGACTGATCACCCCAACTAATCTTCTCTCCATTATTCACGACAGTCAACCATTAACCAATTATGGACATATTTAATGGTATAAAAACATTGCTGAAATAGGTACGTATTTTACTCATTAACTTTTTTATTTTATTTTCTTATTTATTTATTTTTCTGAACTCTTAATTCCAATTTTAAACTTTTATCTACACTATTTCACTAATTGTAACTAATTATAAATTAGGAGTTTAATTTTCAAATTTACAAAAAATAAATCTAGTTTTATCCTATCAATGGTGGTAATTTTGTATTTATTATTGGTAGTTTTGTTGACTAATTTTCATTTTTGATTATATATTATTTTGTTTTTTAAGTACCTAATTCAGGAAAAAAATGACTAAGGTGGTTGAAAAGCCCTCCACAATATATAAAAACAAATACAATATTTTGTATAATACAGTTGTATGTATATTTTTTTAAGGTACTAGCTTTGGGTGTCTAATTTACTTGCAAATCTTAGATTTTTCTAACAGCAAAAATCCAAAATATTCATATTAGAAAGAAAGGACACGCCAGAACTCTAAAGTAAGCAATCTTTCCATGTATCTGAACTGTCATGAACTAAATCTGAAGAGTGGTGCTGATGGAGGAAATCTAATTGGCAAAGAATTGCAATTACAGCAAATCTCCTAAGTCATAAATAACAGAATTAGAATCTGGTATACAGAACGAGGAAAAAGGAAAAGAACCAGAAAAAAAAAACGAATTTAATTAGGATTAGTAGCGATGCAGAATTTATCTGGATAGAGCAGGTAGTGAGTAGTGAGAATACTGCAAGGTTAACTGATAAGTCGATGGTGTGATTTATAAAGCTTATATTTAGATGAGAATGAGAAAATATATAATGTCATTGACTTGAATGACTTAGATAAAACTAGAAAATAGTTGTATAAAAAAAAAAGCATTAAAATGAACAACAAAAGAAATAATTCAGAATTTAGTTCTTTTTGTTTAGACCTAAACAGAAATAAAATCTGAGTAGTTATCGGAATAATAACAGGTCACTGCAGACGTTTAAAGAAAAATATTAGAGATTTGTGGCCACGTCTCTTAGATACAGGACAGAATCCTAAAAGAGTAGGCTTCCCCCATCAAACAACCATATCTTTTAAAATTCATAAGAAGCACAAAAAGGTTTGGTTCAAAGATGAAGATGATATAGACCATCATTGTGATTTTTGGGGTCAGGAAAAGGAACAATTGGCCTTATACTTGCGGAATAACTCCTCCCCCCTATCTTTTACCAGTATCTGGTCATTCTTACAAATCAAATCTGCAAATTATATACTGCTATTGAATTAAATAATTTATTTATTAATTTCACTAATGTTAATATGTTATATATTAAAATATGTTTTGTCCTGCACAGAAAAAAAAAATTAATAAATAACCATAGTAAGTAAGAAGCCACAATTTGCATATAGCCTGACAAAGCAGACACATAAATCATCATATTTTAATTAAGTGCACAGTGCAATTATTTCTGCATCTCCTGAATTATTAATCCTCCACATATATGTAAGAATATGAATATATTTGTTTTGCTTGTATTTTTTTATTTGTCTAATTAAAAAGATTTTATTGTTATTTCATTACAATAATTTATTTGTGCAAACGTGTAAACATGTGTTTGTCTTTAAGCTTATAATTTTATTTATTTCTTAATTTTATTATGTATTCATTTTGTTACAATTATCTGTAGCCAAACAAATGTTTGTGTCTGTATAAGCAAATTATTTTATGGAGACCAAGTGTACCATATTAACCTTTGATTAAAAATTGAAAATATGCTTTGCTTTTACTGAACACAAAATTGAGGAAAAAGATAAAGCTAAATAAATTATTTACAAATTTTGAGGATATTTATGAAGTAACCTCTTCCATTTTTCAAAATAAATTTTTATTTGTTATGCTCCATTGTAGACGGGTTGGAATCTTAACCCATAATCATAATAAAATAGCTATATTATACTCTTTGTCACCTGTTATCAGTAATATATTCATTTATTTTTTAATTTGGTAAAAATGTATTAAAAGTAAATTATTTTGTGGAGAATGCTGCTCATTAATATTTCAATTGTCATGTTGACAAGGAATGGAGTGTTATAAATTCATTATGATAAAGAAAATATACCTGATATTGCCATGGAAATGGACTCAGGGCCCAAAATGTTTATTATGTAGCATAACAAATAAAAATGTATTTTAAAATATCGAAGTGGTTAGTGTGATATATTGATAATACCAATAAATATATTTAGTTGTATTAACCTTACAGTGTTATCTTTTTTAATTAAGTTTTCGTTACACTCCATCTTTCCTTTACTAGATCGCCCTTCAGTAAATTCCAGACTTCTACCTTTAGGTGTTTTGTTGCTGTCTGTATTTCCTCTGATCATATAGTTTACCTGCGAGTACACGTCATCCGGTAAGTTGCTAGTGCCTGCGGTGTTAAAAGCACTTTCCATTGCCAGTTTCTTGGTCTCTACGATTTTAAAAGCATCTGAAAATGAAACCTTCTCTTTTCTGAATAACTCAACTCCTGTCTCATGAATCTTTATATCACAAACAAACTGATCTCTTAGTGACACCTCAACATGAGGAAAGTTACAGTGCATAGATGTTCTTTTCAAACGGGCTACAAAATCATTTATGGTTTCTGACGTTAACTGATATGTATTGTTGAATTTATGTCTTTCTAATAGTTCCAAAGATTTGGAATTTAAGAGCTGAGACATTAAAGATACAATTTCTTTAAATGAGAGGTCATTTGGGTTTTTTTGGTATTACTAAATTTCTAATATGAATGTAGGTTTCTGCTCTCACCTTTATAAGCAGTTCTGGTACATACTTTCTTCAATATCATGTGCAAGGAAATAAAGTTCTAACCTTTCAATAAAAGTGTCCCAGTCATCCTCATGTAAACGAAATTCAATTTTACAGGTCTCCATCCTATAGCTTGCTCCTTTCTTCTTTGTTTTAATTTGGGTTACTTTTTCATTAATTTCCTTGCTTTCTTCTTTCTTTTCAATTCACAATCCCTGCACCATAATATGCCTTAACTTATCTACAGAATCATTCTCATAAAATACCACACCTAATTCTTTTAGTTTTAAAATCAACTCTTGTTTCTTTAATTCGTACACCCACGAAGTATTTTTCTTAAATACCTTTATGCGCGCCACTAAATGTTAGGTATTTGAATATTAAATCACAAAACTACAATATTAGTAATCACAACTTTTTTATTCATCATAAAAGATAACACTGTAAGGTTACTACAACTAAATGTACTTATTGGTATTATCGATATATCACAGTTACTACATAAAAAACCTACAAATTTATTTTACAGAGTGTACTGCAAGTGAAGGGAAATATTTAGTGAGGTGATAGTAGAACTCAAGAACTACAAAAAATATTATGTAAACCATGGTTCAATTTAATTGTGGTTTGTGCGATTAAAAAAAAAAAAAAATTGAGAACAATCCACAATTAAATGGAAAAAATAAATTAGTATAGTATAGCTGCTTAACAATCTACTTTAAATAATTTTAACAAAGACAAACTTTACTTGCATTTAAAGGAAATTTTATCTAGTTTATTATGAAGTGACTTTTAATTACCTAAATTAAATATTTAATAAAACACAAAACTTATATTTTCTCCTTTTCTGTGTGAAATTGGACTATTGTTTATATAAACATTTTTGCATCTTTTGGGGTATTCGATCACCTCTTTGAATATTTCCGTTTATTTACAAGAAATCCTATATATACCTCCTCATCAAATAATAAATGGATTATTTACAAAATGGATAATTGAAACCAGAAAAGAACAGAACTGTAAGATAATATATTTTTATGCATACAAGAAAAACTACTGTTATCTGCTTTATTTGTAAAATAAGTTTGTATGTTAACAAGAATCTTAAATAATTCCCCTAAATAAAGTAACCTATCTTTCAAGCTCAGGTTACTTATAGCTCAGGCATATGATTTTTAAAATACAAAATTATTTATTATTTATGAAATTTACAACTGTACAAATTATACATTTAGCAAATGTGATACAAAAAAATATATGACATGACAAGGCTTGTAGAGAATCTCCCCATTAGTAGCATTCTAATAAAGTATCTAAATTAGGAGATCATGAGGCCATTTTCTTTTCATATGCCTAGAAGGGTTATCAGAGAGCGAGGAGGAAGCAAGGTTAGAAACGAGAGAATTTGGATAGTTCTGAAGTTTATTATGGAAGGATAGGTATCTGGATTTGACAAAATCAGAAACATATGGAACATTCAGGTCGTTATGAATTATTTTATTTGTTACAAAGTAAGAAACATTAATGATTTTATGAAGGATTTTCGATTGTAAAGATTGGACACGAGAGGAATTCAATGGTTTAGTGGAGCCCCAAAGCTCAACTTCATCAGTCCAAATAGGTATTATTATGGTCTTGTATATGAATATTTTGTAATTAATTGAAAGGTTAGAGTGTTTGTCTAGTAAGTGCTGAAGTAGTCGGAAACGTCGAGCGGTTTCTTGTCGTTTCAGTCTGGTATGAGGATTCCAAGTTAGAAGTTTGTCCAGGTGGAGTCCTAGGTATAACTACAAAATAATTAATCATTTAATACTTATATATGAAGATTAATCTAGTTATATAAAAATTACAACCTTGGTCCATTAATCTGAAAATCCCATAACAAAATAATTTGTTTTGAAGAAATAAAATATTTTCCAAAAAAAAAAAATAGCTCCTTAAAATTGTTAATTACAACAAAGTTTCCCTTAAATGTTATAAAATAGCCAAAATAATACCGTTAATTTAATGTAGCTCATTGAATTATTTTATTTTTAGTGTCCATTTCCTATTTATATTTTTCTAATCTACCCCTTCAAATTATGCAATTAAATGAAACTAATTTATTTCTCAAAAAAAAATATTCGATAAAAAAAATTTGGAATCCTCTAAATCATAATTTTTAATTCTATATTTCTTGAAATAATAATAAAATAATTGATTTATGAATAACTGGATAAATTATTATTTTAAATTTATATTTATGTAGGGTGCAGTTCAGTTCTACAGTCACTACAGGAATCAGAGCATAATAAATGCTTATATTGAGAAATTCACTTCTCAGTACATTTTTTATTTATTCATTACACAAGCACATCATATTCAAATTTTCTTTTAGATTGGATAATTATACATATTCAAACTACAAAATCATTGTCAATAAGATAATTCTTTTCTTCTATAATTGAATATATTTTATTACACACAATTTACATTAAAATATCTTTACATCTATAAAATGGGCCAGTATTAACGATACCAAAATATTATTTACAGAACAGATTTTTTACTTTATCATTATACAAGTTTTATACTAATAACTTATAATGTACTTAAAAACAATTTACTGTCACAATTTGAAACCATTTATCTACCAAGTTAGACAAGCAACTTTTAAAGAGTATGAAAAAAAAGTTTAAAAAATTAAATTCTCAACATACATAGAGAGATTTTTAAATATAAAAGATATATGATCAAGTAGATAAAAAAAAATATATTGTAGTGCCTAAAAAATAGGCAAAATTATAATAATAATGTTATTATTGATTAATAATAATAAAAATCTTTATTACTAACCTGATTTCACATTGAAACTATGATTTTTGTACCATTTAATTCATAATACTCAGAAATTAAATACTTATTTTTTTTATATAATACTTATAATATTTGACATTTTCAATTTATTATTATTTATATATCAATTTAGATTTTAAGCAAATCCTTTATTTATTTTATGTGATATTTATAGTTTATCACGTTTCTATATTAATAAACTTTAGTTATTTATAGAAATTTATAAGAGTGTTAGAAAATATTTGTGCAGAGAAATAAAGGTTGGTTGCAAAAAAATATATATTTATTCATTAAAACATTAAATTGTATATAGATTTTTTTTTCTTTTGTATATAGCTTGTTTAACTAATATTTTCATTACTTTTTATTTTTTTTGTCATCGTTTTATTTAGGCCAGATATAGTCTTTTAATTTTGTACTATTTTGTTATTCTAAAGGTGCTTTTTACCAGAATAAAGTTATTTTCAATTTCTATTTCTATTTCTAAAAGATCATTTCAAAATTATTTTTTGTAGAATTAAAATAATCACACATATTCATACTACAGAATCATAGATTACCTCTATCCAAAAATTGAATATGTTCCAGGACACTACTAATGGTTTCAGGATTTAATTTTTTTGGAGGAGGGCTACAGCCCAAAAAGGCCTTATTAAATATAATTGCACGAAAAATAAGAATAAAATTCTACTTTTAGAGATAATTTTTTTATATTTCTCTCATAAGATATGGTTATATTTTACCATTTTGAGAGGGCGGAGAGAGGACTTAAGTCCGAAAGTCCCTCATTAGATCCGCCTGTGCAGGACACATCATTATATATATTTTCATATAAGAAACGGGACGAAAATTAATCATTACAAAAATTACAGTCAGTGATCTTTTATCATATATACTATTATTCAATTATAAAATTATTTACTTGTATGTTAAGATATTTTTTAACCCTCATTCTTCAATATCATTGTAACAATAAATGTACGATTATGCACTTGTGATTTTTGTTCCTTATTAATCAAAAATATATACGAGTAGTACTCAACAGCTTGTCAGTTTTTTTTTTTATATGATACTTGATATTTTATATAATATTTTGGATGTGGTATCAAATTTATTACGTTTTATATATCCATTTATATTGATTATTTATTTTATGTGATTGTCATTATCATGTTTTTATAATAATAAACTTTAGTTGTAAATAAAACTACTATTATTCCATATATTTACTAATATAATGGATATTACTTATAATATTTGCCTTGATTACTTTGAATATTTCTTTATTTTAATTAATAACACGTGATTATGTACTTGAAATACTATTAAATTGCATATTAATTCACAAGTATTTATCAATTAGAATACAACAGGTTGTTAGGATTTTTTTATTTTATATCTTATTTTTTAAAACTGTTTTTATAACTATTTATGATATTTCAAAAATACATACGAGTAGTACACAACAGATTATCAGTATTTTTTTAATATGATATTTGATGTTTTATATAATATTTGGAATATGGTATTAAATTAATTACTTTTTATATATAAATTTATATTGATTATTTATTTTATGTGATTTTCGTTATCATGTTTTTATAATAATAAACTTTAGTTATCAATCAAACTACTATTATTCAATATATTTACTAATATAATGGATACTACTTATAATATATGCCTTGATTACTCTGTATATTTCTTTATTTTAATTAGTAATACTATTAATACTAGTATTACTAGTAATACTAGTAATAGATTATGTTCTTCAAATACTATTTAATTCCGTATTCATTCACAAATATTTATCAATTAGATTCAACAGGTTGTTATTAATTTTTTTTGTACCTTACTTTTAATGTTTATTTTATTAATATTTATGTAATTATTTCTATTTTAAACATATTTAAAACATATTTAGATTATGTGATAATCACAGTTAATTATATTTCTGTACTGATATAAGTATGTTATTAATAATAATTTGAAATATTATTGGTGTATCAGAAAACATTAATATATAGCAACAAATTTTGTAGAAAGACAAATTTTATTTATCAGTCAAAGAATAATTTCTGAATCAATTCGTATGCTAGATTTAAAAAAAAAAATACATATATGAGATATATATTAATATAACAGTTTGTCATATTTTATATAATATTTGGAATATGGTATCAAGTTTATTACTTTTTATATATAAATTTATATTGATTATTTATTTTATGTGATTGTCATTATCATGTTTTTATAATAATAAACTTTAGTAATTAATCAAACTACTATAACTCCATCATATAAATATTTACTTAGAATTTTTCTTCTTTTTAATTAATAACACGTGATTATGTACTTGAAATACTATTTAATTGCATATTAATTTACAATTACTTATCAATTAGATACAACAGGTTGTTATTAATTTTTTTTATATCTTACTTTTAATGTTTACTTTATTAATATTTATGTAATTATTTATATTTTAAAGGTAATAATTTACATTGTGTGATAGTCACAGTTAATAATATTTTTGTACTGATATGTGTATATTATTAATAATAATTTGAAGTATTATTGGTGTATCAGAAAACATTAGCACATATCAAAATATTTTTTGGAAAGACGAATTTTATTTATCAATTAAACAATAATTTCTGAACCAATTCGTATGCTAGATTTTTAAAAAAAAATACATATATGAGATATATATTAATATAACAGTTTGTCATATTTTATATATTATTTGGAATATGGTATCAAATTAATTACTTTTTATATATAAATTTATATTTATTATTTATTTTATGTGATTGTCATTATCATGTTTTTATAATAATAAACTTTAGTTATTAATCAAACTACTATAATTCCATCATATAAATATTTACTTAGAATTTTTCTTCATTTTAATTAATAACACGTGATTATGTACTTAAAATACTATTTAATTGCATATTAATTTACAATTACTTATCAATTAGATACAACAGGTTGTTATTAATTTTTTTTTTATATCTTACTTTTAATGTTTATTTTATTACTATTTATGTAATTATTTATATTTTAATTTAGATTATATGATAGTCCCAGTTAATAATATTTTTGTACTGATATAAGTATATTATTAATAATAATTTGAAGTATTATTGGTGTATTAGAAAACAGTACATAGCAAAAAATTCTGTGGAAAGACGAATTTTATTTAACAATTAAACTATTATTTCTGAATCAATTTTTATGCTATAATTGTTTTTAAAATATATTATATGAGATATATATTAATACAAACAGTTTGTCATGTACATTTATTATGTTTATTTTATAATAATGATATAATGACAAACTCACCGAGAGACCAAGTGGAGTCTAACAGCATGGTTGGGAGTTGTCTAGCTACTAAGCTGTTTCCAGAGCGATCTAGAACGCTCTCATTGATCAATTTCTCCATCTTGCCATCCCTCCCTGTTCTCCAATAATATTCCCGCATTATTATTTTTATTTATAAAACACTTATTTAAACTAAATATCTATAGCCACACTGCAAAAGTCTATAAGAACAAAAAATAAAAAAATTCAGGATACGAAAAAACTCCATAATTTTTGTTCTATGAGCATTAAATTTTCGGTTAAATTTTTTTCCAGGCCTAAGACAAATGTGTAATACTCTATATAACTTTTTTTAAATCGTATTCCTGCCAAAAAATCTTTTAGAGCCATTACTTCTAACTTATGCCTGTTTAGTTACTTTGACAAACTGGTATTAGTTAGTTTAAAGCAATCAAATTTATTGTAGTAACACCCATGACTTTGTTAATAATGATCAAATCATGACAGGAACGAAGTCGATTTCCAAAATATATAGAAACGATACTTCAATTTTTTTTTTATATAAATAAATTAGACCAATTATCACCAAAAATTTTATTGATACGCTATTTAATTCGACGTTTCGGCCTTACTAAGGGTCATTTTCAAGTCTTGATGAGTCCTCCGTTATATATTCATCATTAATGTCGCAAATAATATGTACGTCATTTCTTGAGGGACTGACGTAGGTGAAACCCCCAGAGACCATGACAGTTTAATGTTCACAGAACATATTATTTGCGACATTAATGATGAATATTTGATCGGGTATGGCACGCCGGACTGCTCTTCAAGCTCAAATCCCATCTACCCCATTCCTTATATCTTATCCTCCGATCCTACCTCTCTGACCGCTCCTTTCAAGTTCGCTATGGTACAGAATCCTCCAACTGTCATTCAATCCAGGCGGGAGTTCCTCAAGGCAGTTTCTTCGGTTCCATCCTCTACATTCTGTTTACCTATGATATTCCTACTCATCCTGAAACAATCCTGGCAACATTCGCTGATGACACAGTCATCTTATCTTCCAATCCAGATCCTGAAATAGCATCCTTAAACCTGCAAAGTCACCTCTCTCTCATTGAACACTGGTGTAATAAGTGGCGAATCCAAGTAAATGAATCCAAATCCAAACATATTACTTTACCCTTCGATGCGATTCCTGTCCACCAGTCTACTTCAACTCCATACCACTTCTTCTGTCCGACACAGTCCGGTATCTTGGCTTTATTCTAGACAAAAGAATAACATGGAACCCACACACCAGACTTAAAAGACAACAACTTAACAGACGATACGGACAACTATATAGACTATTGAATAGAAAATCTCAACTCTCAGTCGACAACAAAGTATTAATCTACAAGACAATCCTGAAACCTATTTGGACCTACGGAATAGAACTGTGGGGGACAGCAAAACTTTCTAACATCAAACGCATTCAATCCTTCCAGTCTAAAATCCTCCGAACAATAGTCGATGCTCTCTTCTATGTATCCAACAAAACCCTCCATAATGACCTTCATATGCCATTTGTTATTGACCTAATTCCAGAAAATTTTTCCAAATTTCACCAGAAACTCATTCATCATCCAAACCCTGTAGCACAATCCCTATATAGCTCTAGTCATCCCTACAATCCTCCCCGGAGGTTAAAACGGCAGTGGCCCCGCGACTTTTTGTAAATATGTATATATTGGAGTACTGGCTATGGCCAAATTCTCCACTCAAGACATGAGCGTCTGTTGCTATAGTGCCCTCCATCAGTTTCCACTGGTTTCAAATAACAGTGAGGCGGCTGAGAGAGAAGCACTGGGATCTCCTTGAGTCCTGCCTTGGCTTCCACGTCGGGGAATAAGGCATGACTCAGAGTCCCCTGGGTGAATGTAAATATTGTACATAGGTGTGAATGTGATTTATTTACTTTAATTTCATCTAGATTTTATCTATTATTTCATTATTTTTTTTTGTACACCGGCATACCAATTTACTTATTTTATTTATTTTTTTATATTTCTTTCTCTTTATTATTGATATTAATTGTATGTACATATTGTGTGAATGAATCAGGTAGCCTTAATATTAATGCCCTTCAATGTGGCAGAATGTATTAATATTCAATAAAGAAAGTTAAAAAAAAAAAAAATGATGAATATATAACGGAGGACTCATCAAGACTTGAAAATGACCCTTAGTGTGGTCGAAAAGTCGAATTAAATAGCGTACCAATAAAATGTTTGGTGATAATTGGTATAATTTAGATAAAAATAAAAACCTCAAGACACCAAATTAGGATAAATGAACAGAAGAGATACTTCAAATGAAAATTTGTAAAACATTTTTCTGGAAAGCGAGTATTTGATCACGCGGTTCCTTCATTTTTTGTCTCTCACTGTAGGGGCGCACAGTGTTTCAGAAGTGGAAAATACCATACTTTTTGTACTATATTATCTTTCCTCAACATTTCTTTTATACATTACTATACCTAGTCCAGTAACTATTTTCTCTAGTTTTTTTCCTATTTAACCCTTAAAAACACAAATTAATGAGCAATTTTTAGTGGTTTTAGAAACAACTAGTAGGCCCTTGCGAAAAATTCGAATAGCATATTGTTTAGTGATCAAATGCCGAATTAACAAGAAAATAAAATAATTCAACGTAACATAAGATAAAGAAATCATTTTTTACTTTATCGCTAAATATAATCGACAAAGGAAACAACAATTAATTTAAAACTTCATTAATGTTTGGAACCAACATGTTTACAAATTTCAATAAGCTGTATCTTCGTTAAAAATTGTCCGATTTCGATGATTTTTGTTCGTTTTGTAGGGAATTTAGTAATGTTTATGTAATCATGGGCATAACCAAGGGAAAAGTGTGTAATTTTTTAGTTATTCGCAAATAAATTTTGTTTTCTTTCATAAATTGTTTGCCTGAATTTTCGGGGTGATTGGACTATTTTGCCCGCCTGGAGGAGAAGGAATCCTTCGAAATTGGTGGCTCAATCTTGAGATTTGGTGAAAAATTAACGATGATATGGCTTGCCGATCGAAAACACCACCGATAAATAATATAAACTCTTCCTCTCTCGATCATAGAGGCCTCAAGTCTACGAAATGAGACATGTATCCAATGACAGTACTACAATTAACGTAAGGCTGTGTGGATGCGAACCCTATGCCTTGCGTTATCTAGAAAATAGTACGTTTTTCGGCTTAGTACGTCTTGCTGTACGCATCCAAATCTTCAAGGTCCAATTTGCCCCTTATCGATCTACAGACCTACCACCGTTCCAGTATTGAAGTCTAGCAAAATGTTTGTATCGACTTTATTTATTTTAGAAAGAAAAACAAAAGTGGAGAATACGATTCTCTAACCCCCCGTGAAATTCTGAATCCAACTGTACCCCATTCATAGTATTTGAGCATGACAGGAGCTTATGTTTGCTACAAAACCGATTTCGAGCCTTATTGTAATAATATATGTAGAGATGGGGAAAAATCTTTAACTTTTGATATCTGTTTAATAAATGAGTTTGAAATATATGTTAATATGAACTTTTTTTTTTTTTACTTTTTGTTAGTGAACACATAGCTAAAATAGTCCCTTGCAATTAAAAAACACCCTTAAGCAATATGTAACTTAAGTAATTAACAATTGCTTCACTGTAAACTAGATAGACATTATTTACTTCAAATGATTGTATAGGTTGTCATCATTAAAACCATTTATAGAGTTTAAAACAAACTATCAATTATGTTCTGTTTAAAAAAAAAAAGTCAAATAATTCGTGATTTCTTTTTTCATCCTTCAACTGTACGACAGTTGCCTCACTTTTAGAAAAGCTTCCTTGTTTAATAATGGCTTGCATATGTCAAATAAACGAATAAAAATTAATTCGGATATAATTTCAATTGTTTTTAACGTGTGTTTATTCGTGGTTAAAAATCCCGACTATAAATTTAGTCGTTTTTTTTTATCCAAATAAATTTTCAATGGACTAAAGCCCAATTCTGTTCGAAACGAAACAATACTGAGCAGAAAATAGGCAGATAAAAGACAAAAGAATGATGAAAACAATGATAAGACAACTCCTCTGTTTTGAAATTCTAACAACATTTTTTCTGTGTATAATTTCTTTCTTTTTTTCATCGAAGAATTTTCGATTTTCGATTTTTTTCTCGATGTATTGGGCTCTAATATTTGAAGTATACCTATATTTTGAGGAGAAATTTATGAAGATCTTAGAGACTCATTTGGAGCCCTTTACTTGTTAATTGAATTTCAGAAATGTCTAGTAAGGTAGAAATACCAGAAATTAATCTTAACTGTAGCAACACGTATGACGTAATTCCTCACCTATCTCCCCTCCTCTCCCCCCCAAAAAAATTAAAACAAGAATACAGAAAGGTTAGAAACAATACATGTACCTATTTAATTAAAAAAAAAATATTTTAATGAAAATGAAATAAAACAAACAATTTATATCTGGTCAGAATAAAATAAATACTTCTATTCTGATGTATTTATTAATTTAAAACAATTCAAAATATATAAATATTATTATATCGAAGTTTTAAATAATAATTGTGATTAGAAATACTTAAGTTTGCTTTAGGAATTAATAAAATGTTTCCCCATCTATGGTATAATAGTCCGTGGTACAGAACCCTTTCTATCGAATTATTAACATCCGCGTTAAACTTCGTAAATAGTTTCATCTCATCGTAACCTACAACTATTTTATTTACGAAAACTCTTTTAATTGGAGCGTTTTCAATCTGGAGGGGGCAAACTTTGTCTATTTAATTATTTAATAAAAACTCGTAAACACCCATTTGCTTTCTACTTTGATCGTAAGATAATTTGATCACAAAATAGAGGTAAAAGGTGACCTTCAAAAATATTAAGCCGTTTGGCGTGATCTACACCCCCAAATTTTCAAAATAACGAGATTATATAGGGCAAACGGCCCAATATTTTTGTAGGCCAACTTTTTTATCGATTTTGTGATCAGATTATCTTACGATCATAGTAGAAAGAAAATGGATATTTAAGAGTGTTTAGTACCTAATTAAATAGAGAAGGTTTGCTCCCCTCCAGATTGAAAACGCCTCAATCCCAAGAGTTTTCGTAAATAAAATATTTGTAGGTTACGATGAGATGAAACTATTTACGAAGTTTCAGGCGGATGTTAATAATTTAATAAAAAGGGGTTTGTACCACGGACTATAAACTTTTCTTAAGCAGTTAAAAACTAGTATGAGTACTTCACTATACATTTTGTTAAGGAATAATTTTTATTAATATTAATAATAATAATTTTTATTTTATTAATAATTTTTATTTGAAGTTAAAATTTAAGAAGGTGCGTTTTTCACTATTTTGTGGAAAGTTAATTCGATCGAGTCGTCAGATATCCGATGTGTAACGCTCGGGTAAAGTCGGCTGGAGTCGACTAAATGAAGTGTTTTGCATATGGATTAAAATATCTTAACTAAAAATCGGCCCTGCAAACTGTAAGTGAGAGAATTGTTCATCATTTCATCCTCTTTTTTAATGGTCTATTATTCAAAATTTTATCTTAAAGGAACGCTGTGATAAAGAGGCGAAAAGAAACAAACATTGTTGAAAACCAAATGATAACAAGTTTAATTGAAGATATGGATTAAAATATCTCAGAAGCTAAAATTCGGACCTGCATACTGTAAGCGAGAGAATTGTTCAGCATTTCATCGTCTTTATAATGGGCTATTATTCAAAATTGTATCTTAGAGCGACGACGTGTTAAAGAGACGAAAATGGAAAAAATAATGTCGAAAACCAAATGATAACTAGTTTAATTGAAGATATGGATACAAACATCTCTCAAAATAAAAATCGTACCTGCATACTGTAAGCAAAAGAATTGTTTATCATTTCATCCTCTTTATAATGAGCTATTATTCAAAATTGTATCTTAGAGCGACGACGTGTTAGAGAGACGAAAATGGAAAATATAATGTCGAAAACCAAATGATAACTAGTTTAATTGAAGATATGGATAGAAACATCTCTCAAACTAAAAATCGTACCTGCATACTGCAAGCAAGAGAATTGTTTATCATTTCATTCTCTTTATAATGAGCTATTATTCAAAATTGTATCTTAGAGCGACGACGTGTTAGAGAGACGAAAATGGAAAATATAATGTCGAAAACCAAATGATAACTAGTTTAATTGAAGATATGGATACAAACATCTCTCAAAATAAAAATCGTACCTGCATACTGTAAGCAAGGGAATTGTTTATCATTTCATCCTCTTTATAATGAGCTATTATTCAAAATTTTATTTTAAAGCGACGCTGTGTTAGGGAGGAGAAAAAGGAAAAAATAATGTCCAAAAACCAAATGATAACTAGTTTAATTGAAGATATGGATACAAACATCTCTCAAAATAAAAATCGTACCTGCATACTGTAAGCAAGAGAATTGTTTATCATTTCATCCTCTTTATAATGAGCTATTATTCAAAATTGTATCTTAGAGCGACGACGTGTTAGAGAGACGAAAATGGAAAATATAATGTCGAAAACCAAATGATAACTAGTTTAATTGAAGATATGGATAGAAACATCTCTCAAAATAAAAATCGTACCTGCATACTGCAAGCAAGAGAATTGTTTATCATTTCATCCTCTTTATAATGAGCTATTATTCAAAATTGTATCTTAGAGCGACGACGTGTTAGAGAGACGAAAATGGAAAATATAATGTCGAAAACCAAATGATAACTAGTTTAATTGAAGATATGGATACAAACATCTCTCAAAATAAAAATCGTACCTGCATACTGTAAGCAAGGGAATTGTTTATCATTTCATCCTCTTTATAATGAGCTATTATTCAAAATTGTATCTTAGAGCGACGACGTGTTAGAGAGACGAAAATGGAAAATATAATGTCGAAAACCAAATGATAACTAGTTTAATTGAAGATATGGATACAAACATCTCTCAAAATAAAAATCGTACCTGCATACTGTAAGCAAGGGAATTGTTTATCATTTCATCCTCTTTATAATGAGCTATAATTCAAAATTGTATCTTAGAGCGACGACGTGTTAGAGAGACGAAAATGGAAAATATAATGTCGAAAACCAAATGATAACTAGTTTAATTGAAGATATGGATACAAACATCCTAGAAACTAAAAATCGGACCTACATACTGTAAGCGAGAGAATTGTTCATCGTCTCATCCTTTTTGTAATGAGCTATTATTAAAAATTTTACCTTAACGGGACGCTGTGTTAGAGAGGCGAAAAAGAAAAATTAATGTCGAAAACCAAATGATAACGAGTTTTATTGAAGATATGGATTAAAATATCTCATAAAATAAAAATCGGACCTGCATACTGTAAGTGAGGAAATTGTTGATCGTTTCATCCTTTTTGTAATGAGCTATTAATCAAAATTTTATTTTAAAGCGACGCTGTGTTAGAGAGGCGAAAAAGGAAAAAATAATGTCGAAAACCAAATGATAACTAGTTTAATTGAAGATATGGATTAAAATATCTCAGAAAATAAAAATCGGACCTACATACTGTAAGTGAGGAAATTGTTCATCGTTTCATCCTTTTTGTAATGAGCTATTATTCAAAATTTTATTTTAAAGCGACGCTGTGTTAGGGAGGAGAAAAAGGAAAAAATAATGTCCAAAAACCAAATGATAACTAGTTTAATTGAAGATATGGATTAAGATATCTCATAAAATAAAAATCGGAGCTGCACACTGTAAGCGAGGGAATTGTTCAACATTTCTTCCTCTTTATAATGAGCTATTATTCAAAATTGTATCTTAGAGCGACGACGTGTTAGAGAGACGAAAATGGAAAATATAATGTCGAATACCAAATGATAACTAGTTTAATTGAAGATATGGATACAAACATCTCTCAAAATAAAAATCGTACCTGCATACTGTAAGCGAGAGAATTGTTCATCATTTCATCTTCTTTATAATGAGCTATTATTCAAAATTGTATCTTAGAGCGACGACGTGTTAGAGAGACGAAAATGGAAAATATAATGTCGAATACCAAATGATAACTAGTTTAATTGAAGATATGGATACAAACATCTCTCAAAATAAAAATCGTACCTGCATACTGTAAGCGAGAGAATTGTTCATCATTTCATCTTCTTTATAATGAGCTATTATTCAAAATTGTATCTTAGAGCGACGACGTGTTAGAGAGACGAAAATGGAAAATATAATGTCGAAAACCAAATGATAACTAGTTTAATTGAAGATATGGATACAAACATCTCTCAAAATAAAAATCGTACCTGCATACTGTAAGCAAGAGAATTGTTTATCATTTCATCCTCTTTATAATGAGCTATTATTCAAAATTGTATCTTAGAGCGACGACGTGTTAGAGAGACGAAAATGGAAAATATAATGTCGAAAACCAAATGATAACTAGTTTAATTGAAGATATGGATAGAAACATCTCTCAAAATAAAAATCGTACCTGCATACTGCAAGCAAGAGAATTGTTTATCATTTCATCCTCTTTATAATGAGCTATTATTCAAAATTGTATCTTAGAGCGACGACGTGTTAGAGAGACGAAAATGGAAAATATAATGTCGAAAACCAAATGATAACTAGTTTAATTGAAGATATGGATACAAACATCTCTCAAAATAAAAATCGTACCTGCATACTGTAAGCAAGGGAATTGTTTATCATTTCATCCTCTTTATAATGAGCTATAATTCAAAATTGTATCTTAGAGCGACGACGTGTTAGAGAGACGAAAATGGAAAATATAATGTCGAAAACCAAATGATAACTAGTTTAATTGAAGATATAGATTAAAATATCTCTCAAAATAAAAATCGGACATGCATACTGTAAGCGAGAGAATTGTTCATCATTTCATCCTCTTTATAATGAGCTATTATTCAAAATTGTATCTTAGAGCGACGACGTGTTAGAGAGACGAAAATGGAAAATATAATGTCGAAAACCAAATGATAACTAGTTTAATTGAAGATATGGATACAAACATCTCTCAAAATAAAAATCGTACCTGCATACTGTAAGCAAGAGAATTGTTTATCATTTCATCCTCTTTATAATGAGCTATTATTCAAAATTGTATCTTAGAGCGACGACGTGTTAGAGAGACGAAAATGGAAAATATAATGTCGAAAACCAAATGATAACTAGTTTAATTGAAGATATGGATACAAACATCTCTCAAAATAAAAATCGTACCTGCATACTGTAAGCGAGAGAATTGTTTATCATTTCATCCTCTTTATAATGAGATATTATTTATAATTTATATTTCATATTATTAATCCTGCCTTGTTGATGTTTTCACTTCTATCGTGTGGTCTAAACCACAAACTTTTTTTTATTTAAATAACTATTCTTTTAAAGAGCTAGAGAAGATTTCATAAATTGGCTGATACGAACGTACTAAGGTCAAGAAACTGCGGCGTGGGTCAACGTACCCTTGCAATCAGCTGATCTGCTTCTATCAGCAAACCTCATCATCATTGTCTCGCAGATTAGCGGCGAATTGGAATTGAAAACAGATCTGCTGTTTGGAAAAGAAAATAATAATAAAGATAAGAGTGAACAGCAGAGCTTTTTTATAATTATGTTATTTTCATTAATTAACCAGCGAAAATTAAGTAACATTTTAAAATTCTGTACTTTTTCTTTTTTTTTTTTTGCTTTCGCATTTTTCAACTGGAACTTAATTATCTGTATGGAAGATTAAAAAAATTGTTTCTCCTCAGAATCAAAAATACGTGCTAGGATTTTACGTTTTTTAAAACATATTTATTGAAATTTGAAACTGTATTACATGAAAAATATTTGAAATTGGCGACATATGTCCAAGAGAAATTACCCATTGGTAGCACTCCAATTATATTTCTATTTTAGAAGGTGCCAGCACATCTGCTGATTGTCAGTAGTTGTAATAGACAGGTACGGATAAATATATGTAAGTGAAAAAAAAAAATTAGAAGGTCCCGAGGCCATCTTCTTTTTAGATGCCTCGGAGGGTTATCAGGAATCGAAGAGGAAGCAAGGTTGGAAACAAGAGGGTTCGGATGGTTCCACAGGCGGATTTGGATGGTCTGAGCGTCCCCCCCCCAAACGTAAAATATAACCATGTTTTATAGAAAAAAAATATTAAAAACTATCTCTTAAAGTATTATTGTTCGTGTAATTACATTTAATAGTACTTCAAGAATCATTTAAACACTATTTCATATAGGTAGTTCATTTCTTTTTTCTTTTTCAAATTAATTATCGTTAAATACATTTAAAAAAATCTTTCGGGCTGAAATCCCCCAATAATTAAATTCTGGATCCGCTATAGAATGGTTCAGACGTTTATTGAAAGGATAGTTTGATTTAGGCACGGAGCTAAATCAGAAGCATATAGTACATAAAGATCGTTATGGATAACTTTATTGAGGATTTTATTAAGAATTTTGGATTGTAAGGTTTGGATACGAGAGGAATTCGATAGATAAGTGGAGCCCCATAGCCCAACTCTGTAAGTCCAAATAGGCCTTATTATAGTCATATATATGAGTGTTTTGTAATTAATTGAAAGTTTAGAGCGTTTGTCCAGTAAGTGCTTAAGTAGTTGCAAACGTCGAGCGGTTTCTTGTCGTATCAGTCTTGTATGAGGATTCCACGTAAGCCGTTTATCAAGGTGAAGATTTTACTTTTTAAACATCAAAAAATAAATTTGGTTCGTATCTGTCTACAGTCAAATTCATATGATAGGCATATCACTTACTTACCAGCTAATCAGATTTGGGAACTCTCAATAACATTTATCAGTTTGTAAGAGAATTTCGCAGAGTACTCATCATTATGCCTTCCATTTATACGAATGGTGAATATGCCGATATGGTGTTTGCATACGGTTTGTGCTACGGTAATGCTGTTCGTAGTGAATATACCAGGCGATTTCCGAATAGAAGATTACCAAACAAGTGTATCTTTAGCTCCACGTTTTAACGTCTTAGAGAAACTGGTACATTTGCTATAATACCACATTCACATTGTCAACAAAACCAGCACATTGTCATTAAAACCAGCAGAATATATCATGAAAAACATAAAACATGCAGCGGAAAATCCCCAAATGTGCAATCAGAAATCTAAAACATTGAAATATATTAAATGTATCAAAAAAAAAAAAAAAATTGAGAAATTTGGAGCACGAAAATGATTTCAATTTTTTTTTACTTTCCTATCTCTACTAGATAAGGAAAGTATTGCTATCTATCGAGTCAAATTTCCGGTATGCGGTTTTCGACGGATCTATACGTTTCAGAGCCCTCCTCCTCTCCCCCTCCCCTCCCGAGTTCGAAAAACACATTTTAAGCCATTGATCTGTCTGTATCTCTTTGCGCCAAGATTTTTTCGGGAACTAATGAATCGATTTTGATGCTTCTTTTTTAATTTTGTAGGGTTTTGACTACTAATGCTTGTGACACAATTTGGGTTCTCCATGCGCAATAGCTTGAGCGCAATAAATGAAAAACATGTTTTTCTATAGATTGTAGCGGGAAAATGGTTCTAACGATTTTCATAAAATTTGCCTATAATGTTCTAATAACTGTCCTCACAGTTTTTGTATATAAATTAAATTCCCGAGAAAATTCAGGAAAAAAAGTTATAAAGAAAAGAAAACTGCTTTGGCCCCTAACTCGCTAAGTAGTATATATTATACGATAAAATTTATAATAAAACTTTTGAAAGCTAATTAAATTCCAAAAAAAAATTCCTTTCTTAATGCTCAAGGAAATCACTTTGAACAACATTTAATATGGATGTTAATGCTTACGTTTAATTAATGAAGTAATTGGAACAAATAACTAAAATTTATTTACTTAATATAACGTAAATAATTCTTAACAACGAAAATCTTTAGGTGTGAATATCTCCTAAACAAAGCGTTTGCGGACATACCTTCATAGGAAATTTTTTTCTTGTTTTGAGATCCATAATTCATTTTTTCAGTTTTGCCACTTAACCCTGAAACACCCTGTATATATGAAAAAAAAAGCTCTCGGGCTGAAGCCCTCCCCCTAAAATTAAATTCTAGATCCGGTAGGAGGGGATGCTGGGAATTGGTAATGAAGGTGTGTGTGATTTTTAATATTTGAACTCCTTGTTTAGAGTCTAGTTTATACAGTATAGACCTCTTTTTCTCCTCTCAGCAGCAAAGGATTTTGAAAAACGAGGTGTTAAAAGAAACCGGTCTTCATTTAGAAATAACGAATCACAATTCGAATGATAAAATCGATCTACATTAAAACTGTTAGTACTCAATGGACGCATGTTTCTATGAATTTTCCTCATAAGAAACTCATTTCTAAGATACAGAACCATTTAAAATAATTTGTTTCAGTTTTAGACTAATTTGGTAAAAATCAGCGTTCATCGACTGTGGTTTTATACTTTACCACTTAACCAAATTATTAAGTTTAGGTACTCGTTCAGCTCACAATTTAACATTCTTTAATTTCTTAAAGAGAAAATTTTTCGCTCCGATATATGTATGTAAAAAAACAAGAAATGATCGAAAAAGTATGTTTTTTTTTTTGGATTTAAAAAGTTTATCCTTGTTGTCCAGTGTTAGCGATTTCGTGTTTTGCATGTCTGTACTCATAGATACAAATTAAAAGATCTGGTGTGTCCACTCAGACGACTTTCCTACCTATTTTAGAAAAGTTTTTATATGTTTACATATGTTCATGAAGAAAAAAACTGAACTAGATTTATTTTCCTGAAAATTGATCAAAGAAAAGATTTGAGTACGATTTATTTGATAAACTAAAGCAATGTAAACCGGCTTGAGGTAGATCAGTGTAAAAATTTCAATACTCACTAATATTACTGATCGAAAACTTTTTACCATAACTTAGTATTGTCAAACAATAATTTCGTGAAGCTTGTGTGATGCGGGCATCAGATTTTCTTACTTTCACTTAGTCATCTTTTTTCTCTCATTCACCACTTTCTGACACCAGGATATGTACACGTAATCTTACTTTGGAAATTGAATAGCTGTAACTTCGTTAATAGTTGTCCAAAATGAACGATTCATCAAAATCGTTAGAGCCGTTTTCGCGCTACAGTCTCTAGAAAAACTTATTTTTTATTTATTGCGCATGGAGCACCGAATTTCCGTCACAGGCATCAGTAACCTAAACCCTACAAAATAAAAAAAGAAGCAACAAAATCGGTTCAGTAGTTTCCGAGAAAATCTTGGCACAGACAGACAGACCAATAGCTAAAAATGTGTTTTTCGGACTCAAGGGGCTCTCAAACGTATAGATCCGTCGAAAACCGCATATCGGAAATTTGACCCGGTTGAAATACTTTTCTTACCTTGTATAGATAGGAAAGTAAAAAATAACAACTTCCCACATTTTTCGCTTTATATTTCTTGTTTAGATCCCCAAGGCACTGGCCTAATATTCTTTAAATCATCCGCCATTTTGGACTCTGGAATGGCAGACAAGGTTTATTTTATTTAGAATAACATACACATTCATAATCTACATTCAAAATTTCGCATGGGATAAGGTCGATTTTTGGACCATCTAGATACCTGTCGTAGGTATCTCGAAACCTGCACAACCCTTCAGTGTTGTGGGTGGTGTATAGCTTGCCCCATGTCTCTGACTAAATTAAAATTGTAGAGAATCATATATATTATTTCTAAAAGGTGTTTTTTTTGTTTTAACTTCGTCGATTCTTCATCAAATCCAATGATTTTGAAGATATTCTTATCCTTCAAATGCGAAAAATATTCCTATCCCTCCGAAATTTCTGGATAAAAAGTTATAAAGTAAAAGAAACTTTATTCGCGAATAACTCAAAAAGTATGCATTTTTTTTCTTGATCGTACCCACGATAATTAGAATGATTACTAAATTATCTACAAAACAAAAAAAAACCCTTAAAAATCGACTAGAAATGTGTATAATTTAAACAATTTCTATTGACGGAAGGAGTAAAGTGTGTTGACATATTTTTTTTAAGGAGAAACAGAGTTGAGATTTGTATTTTATTGACGAAGTTATGGCGTACCGACAAAAAAAACACGTTTTAGAAATAATATATAGGATAGAAGAGCTGTGCTGAGATAGTCGTCATGGCAACGATTTCACTTTTTTTTCATTAATTTTTTTCAAAAATCACAAAAAGTGTTATAACTTCAATATTCTTCCACATATTCACACGAAATTTTGCAGGGATGTAGGGCCTTATAAACTACACCAAATGATACAAACTGTACCTTCCTAAATAATTCACAATTCATGTTATAAAATAAAAACCTGTTAGGAGTTTTTATTTATTTACTCCTTATAGACGTATTATATCAAAAAATATTTATACCGTCTTGAAGAGCGATAATTCAGCTTTTCAACGGTTGTAGAAACATTGAATTAGGATAAAATGCTGAGGAGTTATGAATGTTTTAGTTAAAGGCAGGCAAAAATATCATAAGGAAAAGTGAAGTCGTTGCCATGCCCACCCACTATCTTAGCACAGCTCTTCTATCCTATATATTATTTCTAAAAGGTATTTTTTTGTCATAACTTAGTCAATTCTTCATCAAATACAATGATTGACCACTCATTTTGAAGATATTATTCTCCTTCTTATTATTCCTGCGAAAAATAGTCATATCCTCCTGAAATTTCTGGAGTTATTCGCGAATAACTCAAAAAGTATACATTTTTTTCTGGATTTACTCATGATAATTAGAAAGATTACTAAATTAACTACAACAAAAAAAATCGTAAAATCGGACAATTATTAACAAAGATACAGTCCATTAGTTTTGGTATACTTAATAATTTCTTCTTCTTTAAAGATATTGCATTTACTATTCTACTACACTTTTTTTCCTGGCTGATATATTAGCTTTATTATTTCTTAAAGGCATTTGCTTGTTCTTACATTTTATTTTTTTAATAATTTAGAAAATCCCATGATCGAGGCTTTATTTTGTCTTTCTCATCTTTCCATTCAGCGTTTAAAAATAGGCCCTAGCAAAGAAATTTGTACAACTATTTTGGTCTATTATGTTTAATGGAATATTGTAATCGTCTAAGAAAAAATATTAATTCCTTCCTTCCATAATACATAGGAACTATTTATTTCCATATTCTTTTGCTATTCCTTCTCTAAACAAAATTTTTTGTGAATTATTCGCACAGACCAACCAGTTTATTATTAAAGCTTTAATAATTTTAATTTTTAAGCATGGCATGAAAATTAAGAGGGGTTTAATAAAAATGGCTAAATAAATTAATCAATAACGTAACCTTTCCCGCTCTAATCCATGGAGAGTCTGGAAAAGACTACTTTATAATGAAGTACTGTTTCTTGGTCAACTAGTATACAAGGAGATGATTTGACCAATATCATGCTCTCTTGCCAGCTTTTTCCTCTTAATCAATTATTTAATTAAGAGTGCCCACTTGATAGAGAGGCTGAATGTGTCCAAAGAGGGCCTCTTAACCCCTTGGTTGATCCATGACGTCACTATAAATTATTATTTTCGATATTCTTTTATTTTATTTCGGTGTCGTATATTATTTAAGTTTTTATTTGAACCAATATTAGACCGATGTATTCACTTCCAAGTCTAAATACTATTCTTCAGTTTACAGTAATTTCTAATATTATTTTGTTAACTTTTCATGCATAATTATTTGTATGATCATTTTGTCCCTATGAAAAACAAATATCACATAATTGTTTGTTAATTAGGCACCATTTTGTATTCATCTAATCCAGACAAATGTTCTTAATTATGTAACTCTGTTATTATTCTAAGGGGACTTTAGTCCCTGAATAAAATTATTTTTTCATTAATAATGTATGTTAAAAAAAATTTGTTTTTCTTCTGCCTCTTGTCTTCTGCCATAAATCTTCTAGCAGCATTGGGGCTGTTATAGGCAATAACAGTGATCGTTTGGTTCTCTTGATGATATTCAGGGAGCATGTGCTTTATAGTAACCCAACGCGATCACAAATCATTCCCTCTTCTTCAGGCAATTTCCTAAAGGATGGTTGTCAACCTTTTACAGACATCTTCATCCTGTTTTTTTGGGATAATGTTATTAACCAGAGATGGTAAAATACTACTTAGAGTCCCGAGTACCAAATATTTTACTCAAATTGAATCACTATTGGGAATTCAATCACTACTTCAGTTAATCATTTGGCATTAACTAAAGTAGTTAAATTCTTTGGTACTCAAAAAATGTCAGTATTTGAGTATAATGCTTGGTACTTAGTATCTCAAGGTGGCGACGCTACCATCCTCATGACGAATCAAACCTAGATCATAGTGGTCTAAGCAATCGAGTAGGGTCTGCACTTATTTATTTTAATCAATTATTAATTAAAAAGAAGAAAAAACAATTAAATTATTATTTCATATTATTTGTGCAATGTAAATAATTTGGGAATGGTGTTTTTGACTCGTCCAATTGTGCTGCAACTGATGCCATAGTAGTGAAACATAGAGAACAAGCTGGGCGTAAGAGAACAACTTAGATGACAGGGCATTCACTGAGTCGATGCTCTACCAAATAATAATAATCATGTTATGGCATTCATGTTGGAATTACTTGATAAGGATTTAAAGATAAGCTATTTAAAAATATCTTTTTTCCACACACATGACTTTCCTAAATGTTTTGGGAGCAAAATCCTATCAAAATTATTTTGTTTAATTTTAAACATTGGCTTTGTAAGCAGTTAATCATACTTAAAATAACCATCTGGATCGTTGAGAGAAATATTTGTAATATTTGAGAAACTAAAGAAAAGTAAACTAGTTTTCATAGGGACCACCCAGAATATCTTAGATACCGAACTTTAAAAACATAGGTACAAAGTCAAAACTACATTTTTGCTAGTAATTGTCCAATATACATGCATTTTTACTTTCACTTACGTATATATGCAATATATAGTAAGGGTAAGTATTGCGATCTAGACAATTTTTGAATCTGAGTTTTCAACGGAAATAGACGTTTCGAGGTCTCCTGAGTCCAAATAACCAAGTGTCACAAAATAGTCAGTGTGAGTGTATTAACACTCTAGCTCATAAACGAAAAGTCGTACGAAAATGATATTACGTATTTAAGATAGGCATATGCCTTAGATGTGGCAGCAAGCTTTTTCTTAAAATTGGCTAACCGGAAGTGCCACTTCATATCAACGCTGAAACACATTTTCATAATTTTCTCAATAACGGCTCTTAACGATTTTGATTAAACTCGGCGTATCATTGCATAATTAAGTGGTCTTTAATGTCAATTAGGTCTTATCCCCATTGATGTCACTTTACAGGACTTAAATGCCCAATGTTCAAGTACGTCTTTCTCTAAAGTACCTTTAAAATGGTTTATTTTAAAAAGTTAATCATTTCACATTATTTTATATAGTATCAGATGTGCCCAGAAAGGGGTTTCAAAATATTTAGACAGGGTGTTAAATTTTTGAGGGGAGCAAATTTTGGCGAAGTCGTGAATTTTTAGAATGGAAAGTTTCAAACCAAGGAAAAGAGAAAAACAAGGAACAGACAGCTGCAAGTGTAATTGTATATGATCCACAATATTTTTAATTTTTCTTTTCATTTGCATTGTTATAAGGAAGAGGAGAAAAATAAAAAAATATCTTGGGAAGGGGAGGAGGAAGGCTAATGCACCATAGACCTTGAAGGGAGGGGATAGGCACCACTGTATGGTGTAAAGAATTAAATCAACTATCAAATAATGGCATACTAGACTAAAATATGCTACTTTTACCATCCATTCAGTTATGGTACGATCACTTGTTGAAACAAATATGAATCAATGGAAAAGAATTATTTTCCCATTTTTTGCATTTCCTATTGGGCTTCATGCAAAAATTATACCATCAAAATTTTTGAGGGGACACAATTATTATATGTTTATATATTTTAGACGGAAGAGGTCTAAATTTTTAAAGGCATCTAAATTTTTTTTGGGAGCTCAATTTGAGAAACTTTTAAATCATGGAACAAAGGAATGAACATATACCACAGAGTATATAATTATAAATGAATTACAATTTTTAGAAATCTAATGGTGTAGAAATAAATGATTGTAGATAATTTTTTTTTTTTTTTTTTTGTATTATTGAGTATTAATACAGTCTGCCACACTGAAGGCCATTGATACTAGGGCTATAGTATTCATTCACACAATATGTATGAAGAAAAAAAAAATATATATATATATATATAAATAAAAAGATAAAGTAATATACAAGATAAGTAAAATAACAGATTAGCCGAATAATAACAAAATAAATAAAACACATTCACACCTATGTACAATATGATTGTAGATAATGTGGTTAGAAAGTTGGTTGAGGATTGTAGTTTCAGTGAAAATTAAAAATAAAATATTTTTATTTTATTTTATGCCAAGTTTCATGCCTTTGTTACGCTAAATTTCCAAGCAAATCATAACAATCTAGACCAGTTTTGAAGATATAATAGCCAAGCTACTGAGGGAAACCGGACTCTACATCACAGATGATGATTTCTCTCCAGTAATCGGTAAGGATAAAAAAATAACTTTCATTCACGAGTAAAAGGAAATAGGGTGAACACACCAGTGATGGACATACCAGCTTCATTGTTGATTTAAAGGTTCCAGTTTTTCTAGATTGAAGGACAGTGCCCTCTATTGACAACTGTATGAACAAAGTTCCCCCAAAAGAATTTTAAAATGCCTATCATTGTTGTTTATATAGTGCTCTTGAGATCAGTGTCTTTCTTATCTTCTTACTAACAGTTTTGCTAAGAGTAAGTTGAACATTTATCTTTTCTTATCTCTATAGTTAAATAAAAATTTTATAATTTTTCTGAGGTATGTCCATTACTGGTACCGATCCCCTGTACATTACTAGAAAACTTGAATTTCAGGGTGTCCATCACAAGTGCAAACATGTGTTAATTTTTACTTTCCTACCTATACTAGGTAAGGAAAGTATTGCGATCAGGTCAAATTTCCGATATGCAGTTTTTGACGGATCTATACGTTTCAGAGCTCCCTGAGTTCGAAAAACACATTTTTAGCCATTGGTCTGTCTGTACCAAGATTTTCTCGGGAACTAATAAATCGATTTTATTGCTTCTTTTTTTTTATTTTGTAGGGTTTTGACTACCTCTAACACAAATTGGGTGCTCCATGCCCAATAGCTGCTGCCCAATAAATTGAAAACACGTTTTTCTGTAGAGTGTAGCGCGGAAACGGCTGTAACGATTTTGATGAAACTTTCCTATAATGTTCTAATAATTGCCATTCAAATTTTCGTACATGGTCTAAATTCCTGAGAAAATTCAGCAAAAAAGTTACAAAGTAAAAAAAAATTTTTTGGAGCCTGACTCGCTAATTATATATTCTATGGTAAAATTTATAATAAAACTTTTGAAAGGTAATTAGATTACCAACAAAAAAAAAACAAAAAAAACATTGGAATCAACCCAGTATTAGCGATGATACAGCTTATTCTATTTTTTACACATGTTTTAATTTATTATTTTCCTACCTATACTAGGTAAGGAAAGTATAGCGATCAGGTTAAATTTCTGATATACGTTTCAAGTGCCTCCCGGAATTCTCTACAAAATTATATAAAAATCGTTAATTTCGAACTACTATTAACGAAGTTACAGCTATTCAATTTCCAATGTAAGATTACGGGTTCATACCCTGTTGTCAGAAAACGGTGAATGAGAGAAAAAAGATAACTAAGTGAAAGTAACAAAATCACACAAGCTTCACTATTTCCTCTACTTTTAACAGAAATTATTGTTTGACAATACTAAGCTATAGAAAAAAGTTTTTGATCAGCAATATTAGAGAGTATTGAATTCTTTACACTGATCTACCTTAAGCTGGTTTACATTGCTTTAGTTTATCAAATAAATCGTACTCAAATCTTTTCTTTGATTAATTTTCAGAAAAATAAATCTAGTTCAATTTTTTTTTGTTTCTTCATGAACATATGTAAAGATATAAATACTTTTCTGAAATAGGTAGGAAAGTCGTGTGAGTGGAGACAACAGATTTTTTTTAATGGAGATTATAATTGTATGACTCAATATTTTTTTCAATTTTAAAGTACTAAATAGATAAAGAAGACCCTAGAAATTCTAAACGTCCAAAAAACAAGTTTACAACTATAATAATTACGGTGGCATAAGCCAAACATTTTCTTAGCTATGTCCATCACTGGTATGTTTATCCTAGTGGGGTCAAACCATCTTTATCTCATTCATGTAAAAAGAAATATTAGGAGGAGAGAAAAATGAAAGATCAATGGAGGTGGCCGGCATTTTTTATTTACCTCAGACTACGATGAACTGCAATAACAAAAAATAATGAATATTGAACTTGCAAATTTTTATAAGCTAGAGGGATCAATCAATTTGCAGAGATTAGGATATCCAAAATGAAAATACCAAAGCCAAGCCAAAACGTCGCATAGCCTGCATGTAGGGGCCTCAGTTAATCCTTTGACTATGGACGAGATACATGCCTTCCTCTTAGGAGTTGGATCACTGGTGTGGACGGGATACATATACATACCGCCTTGGTTGTTGCCACTTAAAGAGGTAGGAGCAAGTCCCGTCTTCACAATTTGACTAGTGGCTTGGTCTGTACATTCATTAATCCCTTGAAGCTAACTCAGTGCGGTCGTTCCGGGTTCTGAGCATTTGGAAACTGTCAGTTGCAGATTTATCTAAACCCAAGGCATGTCCTTTCTCAGTTATTTGTGTCATATCCATTATCTTATTTATATTCTATTTAAATGTTTTATACATCAAATAAATGTTTATAAGTTAAATTTTTCTTTTAATTTAGGTTTTGACTGAAAGATGATTTCGGTACATCATGTAAAAATCCGTCTATCAAACAAATAAATGTCATAATATACAACAATTAATAAATGTAAAAATATACAGAATTAAATGATACTTGAATTATTTTATCACTAACTATAAAACATATTTTGGAAGAGTGCCCTTTTTACACCCCAAGATTAAAAGATCTCGGAATACCCCAGAATATATCAGTTTCCCTGGGAAACCAAGAAGAAATCATTACCAAAGTCATCAAGTTACTGGATAGTGAAAGTCTTAAAAAACATATATGACAAGCTTATAATTAATGATCCTTTGCAGATTTATTATTTTTTTAATTTATTTTTTTTTATTCTATTTTTTATATTTATTTATTTTTTCATTTGTTCATTTCAAGTTCATTTGTTTATTAATCTTAATTCATTTATTGATTTTACTGCTATTTTTTAAAAGTTAATTTATTTATCTATTTTATCTTATTATCTATAAATGTCTATTATTAAATTAAATGATCCTTATTTATTTATTTTATTCTATCAATCCATTTCTTTATTTTTTTATCCTTTTTTTTTATTTTTATTTTTTAATACCAACCATTCAAACAGTATTAAGTGGTGTTATTTAGTTGATCGAGCGCTTATAACTTGGAAGTTTTGTGCCAAGACATCGAAACAAACAAACAATTGTTTTATCATATTTCCATCAACCTAAAAACAATATATATGTATATATAAAACATAAAAAAGTATTTTGAAAATCAAAATAAATGTAGAGTGAGTAGCATAGCCAAGACACCAAATTAGGTATTACCTCTTCTAAATTCGTATTACTGAGAGGCGAGATAACGGGGAAAAAATAAATAAATGAAAAGAGAATCAAGGTAAGCTATTTCAATAAATGTTTTTATTAGAAGGAACTTCAATAAATAACAACAATCTTTGATTACGTAATTATTGAATATTAACATGTCTTTTTTTTTTAAAAAATCCACATGTTAAAAAACTCATAAATGCTATGAGAAAGTAAGAAAGGCATCGATTTTAATCGATTGTAAAAAAACAAAAACAAATAAATACTTAAATTAGGAAGTAACTATTTTAAGATAAACAAGACTAGATGTAGTCATGAAAGCTAATAAAATCCTTCGTAAATTGACAAAAATCAACAATGTCATGAAACTTACTGTATTATCACAAGACTGAAATGCCAACAGATGAAAAAAAAAAGAAGTGTAAATAATACTTTTAAATAAATACAATAAATAATAACTATACTAAATACCAGCACCATACAATCAATTCAAAATTTATTCAAAGGAATGACTGAGTGAATAACATTAATTTTCAATCGTAAGTCGTGCTAGTTCACTTTGGACACAAAAGAAAAATTTGTCATTTGCCATTTTGTAATTTATGATTTAGGAGGCTTAATAAAGTATCAAGATTATTAGTACTTATTTCAAAAAATAAATCTTTTAGTTTACATTCACAATCAGTCATTATCAATATTTAAAAAAAATAATTTAATATTAAATAAATCGACCAATTATTAGTGTATAAGTGTCCAAAGCCAAGCACAAACCCAATCATTTTAAATTGAGAGCAGTGAGATTTAATTAAGCACAGCAAGATGGCGCACTCTTAAGCAGCAATCGAAAGCCTACGACTTGAGGAACGGAATGATGATCGGTGCGATGAGCTCCGGAGTATTAAGATGTAGGTGATGTGTCCCTTTAACTTCGTGATAGGCAAACGAAGAGCAGGTCGTCTTTAGCCGCTCGAGCACCATCGGGTACACTTCTGGGCTCTCCAGCTTCAGCCCGTCCATCGCTCGAATGTTTAAGTAGCGGCACTTTATCTTGTCTGCCATTTCTAGAACAATGTCCAACGATGGCATTCCCAATCCTGCAACCTATAACACAACATAAGATTATGAAATATGTTTTGTGCAATATGAAGATCAAGGATCACTTAAATCTATTATTTTTTTTTTTTATCATCCTACAAATTATAGCAATAAAGAAATATAATAATAAAATATGTTGTTACAACATTGAAAAATATATTTTTTATTTTGTTTTAATTTAAAAGTTTTAAATTACCCTTAAAACCATGTAATAAATTAGATTTTTTTTAAATTAAGCATATTTATCATTATAAGGAAGTTGTCATTGCTTTTTATACTTATGTTGTTATGTTATTTCCAGTGTTCCAACGTGGGATACCTCTTCAGGTCAGAGCAGAACTCCACACATCTCTATCCTCCCAGTCACCCTCCTGTAGACCTCGGCCGGCCATCTCTTCTCGGACTCCTTCCATCCACGTGGTTCTGGGTCGTCCTCGCCTACGCTTTCCTGGTGGCTACCATGTCTCTGTTCAGCCAATGCTGTTCCGGCATTCTCCTGCAGTGCCCATACCACTTCAATCGCCGTTTCCCGATCCTCTCATAGACAGTCTCCTCTACACCTATTCTCTGTCTCACCACTTCATTTCGGACTCTGTCCAGCCTCGTTAACTGTAGACACCTCCAAAAATCCATTTCTGCAGTCCGAATTTTGGCATACAAGCCAGCATTCTTTGACCATGCCTCACATCCGTAGGCTTTTTAAAATACTTTTTATACTTAATACGCAAATATAAGCACAAACTTAATACTTAAAGTAGATGGCATTGACTCCAACTTCACCCACTCATGGTGCTTATTTTAGTCAGTACATAAATCTATGGATCCAGATGCAACATCCTTCTCCATACCGAGCTTGGTTCAAGTTCTTAATTTCTGGTCAAAGTAAAGAGGTAAAAGAGAGTTGTGTTGTGCGTACCCGATTTTTATTGATGTTAAAGAGTAAAAACTCACCAAGAGACAGAAAATAATATTTAGGTTATAATTGGAATTCCAACTACACAATCACTAAAATACAGAAACAGGGTTTGTTTTCATTTCTGTCGTGATTATGCCTGAATTGGCAAAATGTTGACCAATTATTTTATTCTTTACCTGCATTTTAATGACACAAGACTGTGAGGTAGGAATACTTCACTTATAACCTAATATACATTTTTATCTTATTTTTATTGATGATATTTACTACTGTATTACAAATAAAAATACATTCAGTAAATGTGAACAAAATAATATAATAACATGAAATCACTTGTTGAGAAACTACCCACTGGTAGCACTCTAAAAATATATTTACAAAAGGAGATCTCGATGCCATCTTTTTTTCAGACGCCTCTGAGGGTTGTCAGGGATCGAGGAGGAAGCAAGGTTAGAAACGAGAGGGTTTGGATGGTTCTGAAGTTTGTTATGGAAGGATAGGTATCTGGATTGGGCCAGGTCAGAAACATAAGGAAAATTAAGGTCGTTATGGATGATTTTATTTGTGACAAAGTGAGGACCATTGAGGATTTTACGAAGGATTTTGGGTTGTAAGGATTGGATACGAGAGGAATTAGATAGTCTAGTGGAGCCCCATAGCTCAACTCCGTAAGTCCAAATAGGTCTTTGTATAGTCATGTATATTAGTCTTTTGTAATTAATAGAAAGTTTAGAGTGTTTGTCTAGTAAGTGTTGGAGTAAGCGGAAACTTCGAGAGGGGTTTCTTGTCGTTTCAGTCTGGTATGAGGATTCCAAGTTAGACGTTTTATCTTATTAAACTTAAATTTTAAACCGTAAAGTAATCTTTAAATAATTCAAGTTATCTAGTTTTCCCAAATTCCTTCAGTTATCAGAACGTTCAATCTTTTAATATTATTTTTCATTTACTATTGTCAACATTAGTCTACTAATAAAAAAAAAAAAAAAAATTTGAAACAATAACAAAAACATAACTAATAAAACCGCTACTAAATATAATATTCGTTATATAAATTTTATACCTTGAGTCTAAGATCCCTGCAAAACTTGAATTTCTCTGCGCCTTCGATCTTAGTCATTCCTCTTTTCATTAAAATGTTAATACCCTCTTTGGTGACTGAACCCTTGTAGCCGCATAGCGCAATTTCCACCATCTCATCATAATTGTAGCATGGCTGTGATTCTGGTGGCAAGTTCTCATACTTTAGAAAACTGCAACATAATAATAAAAAAAATAATAATAATAATTTTAATATATATCATAAGAACACCAGGTAATGTTGAATACAAACATTTTTTTTTTAACATTAATTTCCACTTTTCGACTAACTGTCACCATTCATCTAATCAGCTGACAATTTGTACAGAGTGTCTCATTTCTTAATGGCCAAACTTTGGGGGGAGAGAGGTGGGGGGAGGAGAGTGATTCTAGACAAAATGTCCAACAAAACAGTTCATTTGATGCATGGGTCGATTCTGAACGGAAAAGGTGCTAAGAACAATTTTGTATTTTTCTTAAGCTGGTCAAAGTTTTTATTGAACAAGAAGGAATTTCTCTAAAACTGTAAAAGATAATTAAATTCTAAATAAACTATTGTAAAGTGAACAAAATTTAATTTGAGAAAACAGTGATTACATTTATTAAGGTCAATAATAAGAGACACTTTCAGGAGGTCCATAATAAAAAAATACAGCTGCTGTACTGCTGCCGTTACAGTACCCGTACACGAACACCATATCTTTGTATTCCTGATTCGCAAAAAGCAGTTCAGCAGTCATATTATATCTCCTGAAAGTCCCTTTTATCATTGAACTTAATAATAAATAATTGAATATCCAGCATAATAAATAGTTTACCTTGACTGTAAGTTTTATATTTATTAACGTGTCATCATTTAATGAAAACATTAATTGTATTAATCTGAAACTGCTGAATTCATCATTTTGATTATAGTTTCATTTGGTAATCTTAGTTTCAAGGCCAAAAATGATTGTTAATTGTCCTTTTCATGTCATGACTATTAAGCAAGTTTTCTTCTAGTTTTACATTCTTAAAGAACCTATCCATTTTTTATAGATGCATTTAGAGCATTACTTATCAAACACAAGTTTAACTTTTTTTAATTGTGGGTAAATGGCTGACTGCCGTGAATAATGAAGAGAAGTTGGGGAGATCAGTCAAATAAGAAGGCAAAAATAAATGATAATATTTATTTTGACATTTGCCGACGTTTCGACCTGAAGTTCAGGCCTTCATCAGGGCTAAGAAAAGAACCAGATAACAAGGTATGAGAAACATAAGTGGTGTAGGTAAAAAAAAATTAAAGTAAAATGAAGTTGTTAGAATAATGACAATAGTAAGAACTAAGAGATAAATAATAATAACCGTTACAAAGTGTGGAATGATGAAGTAAACATAATAAAAAAAGGTGAAATAAGTATTAAAATGGGAATCTTAGAATAAAATGTAAAACATAAAAAAGGAATATGAAGTTATATAAGAAATGAAAATAAATAGTAAAATTAAGATATTTCGAATAGAATAGTTAGATAGAAAATTGAGATATTGCAAAGTCTATCTCAATTTTCTATCTAACTATTCTATTTAAAATATCTTTATTTTTCACTATTTATTTTATTATTTCTTATATAACTTCATATTCCTTTTTTCTGTTTGATGTATAATAAAAAGGCTTAGCGAACCCTATCGATACTGACACCACCAATTGCTTATTACACACCTCCCTCCACCGTTCGCCGTCCAAACCCAGTCCCTTCAGATCGGCTTTAACGCAATCTTCCCACCTTCGCTTCGGTCTACCTCTCGGATGTTTATCATTTGGTAGAGGAAATATCAACCTTTTAGGAATTCTTTCGCTGCTAAGCTCAACAATTTTACAAGCCCATTTGATTCTCCGCGATGTAATCACCTCAATTATATTAACTGGATACAGTTCACGCAACTCCGTGTTGTTCAACCTTCTGAACTCTCCAGTTAATCCATCTTTCTTCTGTCCGAAAATTCTATGCAATACTTTATTTTCAAAAACCTTAAGAAGTTGCTCAGCTCTTAATGTAAGCGGCCACGTTTCGCATAAAGAACTGTAGGTAGGATAATGGTCGTATCATTGAACTTAATTTAATAAATTTAATTACTGTTTTCTTAAAGAAAATTTTAGCTACTTTACCATGGCGTACATAGAATTTAATTATCTTGAATAGTTTTTGAGCAAATCCTTCTGAGTCAATTAAAAGCGTGACCACCTTACGGAAGACACAAAATTGATTTTAACTCCTTTTCCGTTCGGAATTAGAAGCCATGCATCAAATGAACTTTTTTTGCTGGAAATTTTGTCTAAAATTACCTCCCTGAGTTTGGCCATTAAAAATTAAGACACCCTATAGAAATAATATGTCAGGCGTGGCCAAGGACAGTACCCAGCATATCCACTTTATTACTTCAATTTTTTAAGGAATGAGATCTTTCATCCAGTACCTTTGTATTTTAAATATGAAGTGTTCTCTCCACATGTAGACATTTAGTGATAAGGTCTCTTATCATGTTAGTATGCAAATGTGAATTAGCATGAAGAGAAGGATGGTTGGGGTGATCAGTCAGAAATAAAAAGGCAAAATAACTAATTACACCGTTACAAAGTGTGGAATAATGAAGTAAACATAATCAAAATAAGGTGACATGTAGGCGGGGTGACCAAATGGGCTAAAGCGTGTGCACTGCACCGCCGTTGCCCGGCAACCTGACATATGAATCACAGATATAAAAATAGTCAGGAGTTCGCGTCCCGGTGCTGGGGGAGTCTTTTAAATCCTTAAAGTGACATAAGTACTAAGATGGTAATCTTAGAATAAAATGTAAAACAGAAAAAAGGAATATGAAGTTATATAAGAAATGAAAATAAATAGTAAAATTAAGATATTGCGAATAGAATAGTTAGATAGAAAATTAAGATATTGCAAAGTATATCTCAATTTTCTAACTAACTATTCTATTCGCAATATCTTAATTTTACTATTTATTTTCATTTCTTATATAACTTCATATTCCTTTTTTATGTTTTACATTTTATTCCCAAGATTCCCATTTTAATACTTATTTCACCTTTTTTTATTATGTTTATTTCATCATTCCACACTTTGTAACGGTTATTATTATTTATCTCTTAGTTCTTATTATTGTCATTATTCTAACAACTTCATTTTACTTTATTTTTTTTTACCTACACTACTTATGTTTCTCATACCTTGTTATCTGGTTCTTTTCTTAGCCCTGATCAAGGCCTGAACTTCAGGTCGAAACGTCGGCAAATGTCAAAATAAATATTATCATTTATTTTTATCTTCTTATTTCTGTCTGACTACCTCAACTATTCTTCTATTCATTATTCACAACAGTCAACCATTTACCCACAATTAAAAAAAGTTAAACTTGTGTTTGATAAGTAATGCTTTAAATACATCTATAAAAAATGGATAGGTTCATTAAGAATGTAAAACAAGAAGAAAACTTACTTAATAGTCATGACATGAAAAAGACAATTAACAATCATTTGGCCTTGAAACTAAGATTACCGAATGAAACTATAATCAAAATGATGAATTCAGCAGTTTCAGATTAATACAATTAATATTATCATTAAATGATGACACGTTAATAAATACAAAACTGACAGTCAAGGTAAACTATTTATTATGCTGGATTTTCAATCCATTCAGCACATATTCTTTTTGACTACAAAGTATGAAAAAATAATAAATAAGAAGAAATTGATAATGATAATAACAAAAATAAATTAAAAACTTACAAATCTGGATGTTTGATTATAATATCACTGATACTTGCATTCTATACTGAACCCTATTAAACTAACTCTACAACTTCAGGTTTAATTTCACTTAATTAAGGAGGTAAAACTAAAAGCATTGATAAAAATCAGGTTTGGTGCATGCATCACACATCTCTCAATTACCACTTATGATTTTTCTTCAATGATTTAGACCCAAGAATGGAATGGAGGAATGAGAAAATAAACATCAAGAACCAAATATGCACAAAATATGTTTGGGTTGTGCAGAAACTATAAAGTGAAATTATATCCTTCAAAAGACTGTATATTGTGTGTGCCTCTTGCCTTCAAACTGTTCCAAATAACGAAATAAGGAAACAAGTGAAACTGGAAAGAAGAATAAAAAAAGGTCGCCCAAAAAGAAACTGGAATGAGGGCCTTATAGGTGCAGACTTCTGGTGCGCGCAACACATAACTTTCACTTACCCCTCTACTTTGAATAGAAATTATTTTCTGCCAATGTTAGGCTATTATTAAATTTTTGAAGTGCATTTTAAACGGAGCTGAAGCTTAAAGCCTACAGATAACAAATCATTAAGACCATTAAAATTACAAAAAGTCTATTTATTATATCGACGGTAGGCAATAACAATCTAGTTACCCCATTTGCTTTTATAAACCACACAACTTCAGTCTCTGAGACTTTCAGTTGACAGAATAACAAACTCCAATTTCAACATTTTTGAGTAATGTTATTTTAGTGATATTTCTAGTTGAAAAAATTATATCTATACAGAGAGAGAGAGTAAGTTGATTCAAGAGTAGATGATTGCAGTGTTGAAATACAGAACTGTCAATAAAGGTATAAATTTTGCCACTAGAAACATCACTAAAATTAATAATAAAGAATTTTGAAATTGGAATTAGTCATTCTGTCAACCGAAAGGCTCATATATGCCTAAAGAGGTTTGAAAGTGTATATCTCTATATTCAACCTATAAATGATTATGGATTGTAGAACTATTAGTTATAAACCTGATATTTTCCATTGTAAAGTTTACTAAAACAAAATTATGATATTTTCATTGCCTTCCTATGGATAGGTCAAAAGTTGTCACACTAATTGTAAGTGGATAATGTTGGGATTTCACAAAGGCAAAATTCATCAAATTATTCAATAATTTATGAGGAGAAGCTTGTAAAAATGTGTTTCACCGTTGATATAAAGTGGCACTTTCGATTAGCCGATTTTGAGGAAAACGTTGTTGCCATATCTAAGGAATATACCTATCTTAAATACGTAATATCAGTTAAGTATGACTTTTGAGCTAGACTGTTCACATACATACAGACTCACAGACCATTTTTCGGGACTTGGTTATTTGGACTCAGGAGACCTCAAAACGTATATTTCCGTTGAATTCAGATTAAAAAATTTTCACGATCGCAATACTTACCATTACTATATATTCGAAAGTGAAAGTAAAAAAAACAGGTAGTAGGGTAAGAGCACCAGTGATGAACATAGCAAAGAAAATTGTTGGCTTATGCCGCTGTAATTATTATAGTTATAAACTTTTCCGTTGGACATTTAGAATCTCTAGGGTCTCCTTTTTCTATTTGACACTTAAAAATTGAAGAAATATAAAGTTATACGGGTATAATCTTCATTAAAAAAAACAAATAACTTTCTGCACTGGTGATATAGCTGATACCAGAAATGGTATACCTCGAAAACATTCTGAAGTCTTTATTTCACTATTAAGATAACAATACAGATAAGATAACATAAATGTTCAACTTAATCTTAGCAAAACTGTTAGCAGGAAGTTATGAAACACACTTCATCTCAAGAGCACTATAGAAACAACAATGATAGGCATTTTAAAATTTTCTTTTGGAAACTTTGTTCATACAGTTGTCAATAGAGGGCATTGTTCTTCAATTTAGAGAAAAAATGGAAGCTTTAAATCAACAAGGAAGCTTATTATTTAAATTATAATCAAATCTGTCTATCACTGGGATCCCTGTCCATAACTGGTGTGTTTACCCTAGTTTATATTATGTGTAAAAATTGAACATGTGAAACGAACAAATATAATATTTAATATTTAAAAATAAATATGAAATTAAAAATTAATGAGCAAATGGATATACTTGAAAATATTTAAACAAACCATTTGGATATATCTAGTTCTGCCATAAATACTGTTACAAAAGTTGAACTTTGTTTACAATCTTGGGTATTTTTTAGATAACCCTTACCTCTATCAGGTCATTTTTATTACATGTCAGAATAATAATCCCAATTAGTTTGTATTTATCTTTCTCTCAGTTAACATGGAGTGGGGTGATAAAGAAAACTGAATAGCTGTGATCGCCTTGTTGGAAAATGTAGGTCAGAGATTTTCAACACTTTGAAACCTTTAAGTATCAAACGCATGTTCATGTACTACACTATAAATAGATATAATGATACCCTATCTGTAAGTGACAGACCTCAACCTCGGCCGTTCCCTAAATGTGAGAACAGCAAATGCAGTGAGAGCAGTGGCTGCTCAAATCAGAAAAAATCCCATTCGAAAACAAAAATTATGTCTCAAGAAATGGAAATCTCTGTCAGATAAATGTCTCGCATAATAAAAAGTGATATCAGGATGGGTGCATTTTGAAGAATGAGAGGATAAAGGCTAACCACTTCTCTAAAAAAATTAGAGCGGATAGATGTCAAGTGCTCCTTGGCCGTTACACCAATGGCAATCATCGAAAGATTTTGTTTAGTGATGAGAAAATTTTTACAATTGAAGAAAAATTTCACTTTGGAAATAAATGACCCATATAGCCTAAAAGGCGAGGAATGGGGGAACACAAAAAAGAAGCTAAAAAATTGATCTTTATTGAAAGTTTTATGATATATTGCACTAGATATTTTATTAAGAAATGTAATATGAAATAAAATTTATTCATTATAACAAGTATATCTCATTTCATTTAACATAAATATAAAAAAAAAAATCTAAATATGTCAGTACAACATACATTTTTAAAAGCACTTATTCTGGGTACGTTAGTATTCCAAGGTTAAGAGATTCATAATGAATAGACACAATGAGTTAATATCATTATTATCATTGAGTGAATATTAAATAAAATATGAAACAATTACGACAATAATTATATGGCATTGACAATAAAGGATGTTCTATTAAAACCACAAACCAATGCAAATGAAATGTTACAAAGTGCAACAATGACTCACAACATTTTTAGGCAAATCCATCAACTGAAACATGCATATCATTATCCAAACATACGATTCAGGCTTACGTAACATCACTACACTTAACAACATGAAAAAATAAAATACCTTTTGAATTCATAATTAAGAGGTTATAGGATAAAGAAGGTATATAATCTTATAGACTGTAGTAAAGACTTCTTTTGATCAAATTATTAAAATCCATCTAACACTTTATGAATGGCTTTATGTAATCGTAACCTAAAACTTTTTTTATTTATGAATATTCTGAGAAATTTCCTAATAATTAATTAATTAATAACTCTTCTTATTAAATACCCATTTGCATTTCACTTGAATTAAAAGATAATTTGTTCACCCAATGAAGAAAAATGGTGGCCTACAAAATATTGGTCCGTTTGGCCTATATAACCTAGTTATTTTGACATATTGAGGATGGTAGTCATGCCAAACAGCTAATATTTTTGTAGACCACCTTTATTTCTCAATATTATGATCAAATTATCTCACAATTCTTGTGGAAAGCAAATAACTTTGAACATTTTTGTACTTTTATAATAAATATTTTTGTTTTAATATAAGTTTAAAAAAAAAAAAATTGTAAATACCAGAGAGAATAAATAGTAAGTAAATATTATAAATAGATGTTTTTTTTGCAATGCAGTTTTGATTGTGCTAAATTTCTTACTAGATACTTGTGAATTTCGATTATATTTATCAATGTACAAATTCACGAAATGCATAAAAATACATTAATACTATTATATATATATATTATATAACATAAATATATATATGCTGGGTGTTTCAGGGTTAAGTGTCTTAATTAAAAAAAATGAACTAAGGATTTCCAAACAATTTTCTCTGAAGGTATGTTCGCCAACACTGTTTAGTTGATATTCACACCTAAAAATTTTCGTTGTTATGAATTATTTACGTTATATTAAATAAATAAAACCTATTTATTTGTTCTAACTATTTTAATATTAAATTATGAACATTAACATTCATAATAAATTTTGTTCAAACTGATTTCCTTGATCATTAAGACAGGCTCGGCATCTTTCTTCAACAGCAGGAGTGGCAGAACGGCACTGAATATGTGTTATTGTTTCACAAGATTCAATTATCCTTCTTCGTAATGAATTAAGGTCATTGATGGGACTTGCATAGAGTTTTGTTTAATGTCACACCAAACAAAAAAAAAAATTATTTATTTCATATAATGTAATTTTATTTATTCATAACAACGAAAATCTTTAATTGTGAATATCTCCTAAATAAAGCATTTGCGGACATACCTTTAGAGGAAATTTTTTTCTTGTTTTGAGATCCTTAATTCATTTTTGCAGTTTGGCCACTTAGCTCTGAAACATCCTGTATATACATTTAATTTCTTTTTTTTACTTCCATTATAACTGTAAGTATTTTTGAGATTTTATTATTATTTTATTTTTATTTGTTTACATATTATTATTTAAATTAATGTGTATATTGTTAGAATCTTTACCAAGTTAGTTTTTGGCCAGATATGTATTTTATTTTGTATTAGTTCGTTATTGAAATTCTAAGGAAATGTAGTCCCCGAATAAAATTTATTTTTCTATCTAGCTATAAAAAAACAAACAATTATATAGAAAACTAACAGCATAATATTTGGATTTCACAAAGGAAAAATCATTCAAGTACATAATATTTAATGACATTTTGCAATAAACTAACAATTTCATATTTTTCTATCCAGTATATTTATATTTTTTATAATTTTATAAATTTGGATTATGGTCATGCATAAGAAAAAAAAAGTAATATATAATATTTATTCTATGCAGGTAGTATCAGGTAATTTATGTTGCATAGCTCATTCATCATACTAGGATCTGCAGTCCGCGGCACAGAACCCTTTTTATCAAATTATTAATATCCACCTAAAACTTTGTGAATGGCGTCATCTTATTGTAATCTACATTATTTTAATTACTAAAATTATCGAAAATGTCGCGTTCTCAATCAAGAAATCAGTAAACTTTGTCTATTAAAAGAGGTATTAAAAACAGATGAATATCAATTTTCTTTCCACTTGAATCGTAAGATAATTTGATCACAATATTGGGAAAAAAAAGGGATTCTACAAAAATATTAGGCATAATCACCATCCCCAGTATGTCAAACTAACGAGGTTATTTAGGCCAAATGGCCTTATATTTTTGTAGGCCACCTTTTTTCTCAATTTTGTGGCCAAATTATATTATGATTTAAATGGAAAGTAAATGTTTATTGATGAATTTTAAGTGACTCATCAAATTAATTAATTTAACCAGAAAATGCCCCATTTTTGAGAATTTTCATAAGTAAAAAACAATTAGATGAAACCATTCACTAATTTTTAGAGGATGTTAATATAGTATAATAAAAAGAGGTCTGTATCATGGATTACTAGCTTAATAAAGCTCTTAGAGTTGCTGTGACACATACTTTCTTAATTTTTTACATTAACCCAATTAAAAAAATAAATAAATGTTCCATACCTTCTTTATCCATTCAATTACGAGATGGAACGAAGTTAAAATGCAGTCTGTTAGCAGCAAATATTATAAACTTTCTTGCTAACAACTACAACAATAGCACTTCTAAAATATAATACGTAATAAATAATTACTTAAATTTTTAAAACTTTTTCTTTAAAATTATAAGGATATTAAAATCTAATTGAAAAAGTAGCACCAACAAGGATAAACTTACGTATCAATAGAAGGTCCAGTGTTCTTGACTAGTGTTTCAGGTTTGGAAACCCTCGGGCAAACAATATCTAGAGAGACTAATTTATCTATTTCGTCAGGAAAACATGCTGCGTACATGAATCCGACTGCTCCACCAAGCGAATGGCCGACTATAGAGACAGATTTCCAACCGAAATGTTTAACTACACGTCTTGTAATATAAAGGCCATCCCAAAACAGATAGTACATCTGTCCCTGCAAAATCAAGAAAGACAACATCACGATTTATTTCACAATGTTACTTTGGTATTTTTGTTTTTTTTTCTTTTTCCTGGGAAGTTGTATGATATTCTTTGTTATTTGGCAATGATTACTTCCAATTAACAACAATTGAATTTATTTGTTGTATTATCCAATTGCATGTTAACAAGTTAAAGGAGCAACATTTTGCTTTTAGACTGTCCAGCAGGCAGACACCCAATAATTAGTCTAAAAGAAAGATGTTGCTCTGGATGTTATATACCTTGATTTGTTATAACTTGAATTAGAACCTGACGATGGAGCACATTAGATTTAAGGCATGTATCCACAAGATCATTGGGATTGTGGTTCTGAAGATGGGAATAAATATCCGGAAACGTTGACTTGTAAACATGCAATTTGATAATACAACAAATAAATTCAGTTGTTGTTAATTGGAAGTAATCATGGCCAAACAACAAAGACATAGGTATTTTTGAAAAAAACTGTAATAATCCTCCAACATGGTCAAGATCACATCAATCACACATTAGATCACTGCTTTCCAAAGTTATTAATTTTGTAACCACAAACATAAAATCATTTCTATTACAATATATTGTAACAATATGTAAGTAGATAATTTTGTTTATGATTCTGAATAGAGGTTATTATAAATATCACTGCTTTAATTATAATGCGAATTTTTACTTTAAGTTGTTTAAAAAATTAAAAAAAATTGATGAAATTCAGTAAAATTTGAGGCCTTAAAATCCAATTGTCCTCCTATCTAAATTTTAAGAAGTACTCCTTTTTTAGGATTTCTATCTAATGTGATCAATGTAATCTTGGTCCAATCATCATATCGGAGTGACACTTATGAAATAGTACCATAACTTTTGAATTGCAAAAATGAAGATTTCTTTCAAGTAGTTAGAACATGAAAAATGAAAAAGTACATACCTTGGGATACTGCGAAGAAAATCCATGGCCAGGAAATTCTATGCAGAGTACGGCTATATCTTCAGGTAATAAAGCGACTAATGGATCGAAAGAACCAGCGTTATCTTGCCATCCATGAAGAAAAATAATAGGTTGTTTATCTTCGGGTCCCCACAGTTTCCCTGATGAATTGATAAACGATTCGTTAATTAATAAACGGAGGAACGTTGGTAAAAAAAAACAACATCACAATCAGGTCAAGAAGCACAGGTATGACCCAATAACACACAACTCTCCCACTTACCATGAATATCGCCCCAGGGAACTGGTATGGTGACTTCTTTAAAAGATTTCTCACCAGCCATGGTATCTTCTATACCACCAGGAACTGCTTAAAATTCTGCCACACTCCTTAAATCAGGACATCCACCTCGGAGACTCGTGAAGATGTGGAGTGGAACGTGCATCCTTCATGGAGCTGCTCAAAGAGGAAAAAAAAAAAAAAACGATGAGCGTTCGTGACAAAGCAGCGCGGACTCCAACAGCTGACTGTTATCACTGCTATCAAACTGGAAATCAGTAGTCGCTATTGGGCTCACGTGATCTTGAACGAATCCAAGGACTCTTCCACTAATTTATTTAAATTCGATTATTGCGTCAGTTATGATGGACATTTTGCTCGAATCAGAACGATTTTGACATAATTGTTAAGTAAATGACTTGAATAAACAGCTCGCGTTCCGTAAATGATGTAAATGTGAACACATCCATAAATTTAAATGTTAAAACAAAATGATAAATTCAAGGTTAATCAGATGTGACGTCATACTGACTTGTACTACCATCTATCGTTCCTAACTGGAACTATATAACCTTCAAAACATAAAAATTGTATTTAAATTTAAAAATATCTTGTAATTAATTGTAAATTATATTTAATGTATTGGTTGTAGACAATTTTTTATTTACTATTATCGGTAATAATAATTGACCAAGATATTTGATTCGTACCTACTGAATAGAATTCTTTTAAATTATCATATGAGACTTTCAGTTGACAGAATGACTAATCAAATTTTAACATTTTTGATTATTAATTTTATTGATATTTCTATTTATACCTTTATTCACATTTCTATATTTTAACACTGCAATCACCTATTCTGGAATCGACTTACTCTCAATGTACAGATATCAATTTTCCAACTAGAAATATCACTAAAATGACATCACTCAAAAATGTTGAAATTGGAGTTAGTCATTATGTCAACTGAAAGGCTCAAATATATATCACTATAGTTAGTTGAAAAAAATTGATTTTTTTACAGAAGAGCATAATAAAAACCAATTATTTCTTTATGATTTATTAGTATAATTTAATATTTTATTTTACTCTGCCATTTTCATATTTAACAGACTACTTATGGCAGTTGGGGACTACAGAATGTCACCTGAGAGTAAACATTTAAAGTTATTTATTATTTATATTTACTAACAGTAGCGATATACTTGTTGTTCCTCAATGTGGCTTAATTTATATTCAATATACTTGTTTCTTAATTAAAAAATATATACATAATTTATCATTAATCCTAAGGGAGATACTTATTTTCAAGGTATATAAGTAAAAATATTTGTTACAGTATTTATTCTCCCAATACCATTTCCACTCCAATACATCATGACGTTTCGGGATCCACTTCTATATCCCATCTTCAGACCGTATCCTATATCATCTTATTCTCTATAAGATTTAGTCATATTATATTATTTGTTATTGTCATATTCCTTGAAAATCATATTTTAGTCTCTGACTAAGCTCCCTAGAGGAGACTAATGTATGATTTTCAAGGAATATGACAATAAAAAATAATATAATATGACAAAACCTTATAGAGAATAAGATGATATAGGATGCTGTCTGAAGATGGGATATAAAAGTGGATCCCGAAACGTCATAATGTAGTTGAGTGGAAATGATATTGGGAGAATAAATACTGTAACAAATATTCTTAATTATATATAATTTATTTTTGAGGGATGAAAAATGGTGACAACACAATGTGCAATAAAAAAAATTATGTTTATTGTGCTTGCCGACGTTTCTTCTTTACAATTTCACCTTTCAAAAATATATCTCTAATTTACTTTTTTCATAATTTTATTTCTTTCATAATTTTATTTCAAATATCTGTGCCCTGTAAGTAAAAGAAAAGTTATCCATTTTTTATTAAATAATTTAGTAACTAAGAAACAAATTGTAATTGCTCAAATTTATGTAAAATTAGTTCCCCTGAACAAATTAAAAATGTGACATGGTTTCTTTTACCTCTGGAGTACAGATATATTCTCTTTTATATACATTTTTAAAAATTATATTAGAGAACTTAGTAACAATGTATCTTGATATATTAGAGTGCCTTAAAAAAAATGTAAAAAGGATAGATATGAGGAATACAGGTGCTATAAATTTATTATCATGATGGAAATATGTATAACGTGAAAATCTATTGTGGCGCATTACATACATTTTATCTATCACACTACTTTGAGTTGAAAGTAATTTATGGTCAAGTTGGGCTTGTTATCAATTAAATTTATTAACAAATTTAAATTTGTTTGACTAAAATTTTAAATTGCTGCATGATGTTACAATTATAATATGGTAATTTTGTGGATTATATGTTTTTAATTTTCCAAGCTTTAACAAAAATTAAAGTTAAAAAAAAATGAAAACTTTTAAAAGACTAAATTATATTTAATTTATGTTAATTTAATTTATAAAAGTTTAAATTATTATTAGTTTCTAGAAAAAATAGCTTTTCAAAGATTTAGAACATTCTTTCAAACATTTAGAAGCGAAGACAAACAGTTAAATTATATTTTTTAAAACGAATATATTTTCAGTAGTACAAATATTTTAATATATATTTCCGGGGATAGAATTTTTTCCAGGGTGAAAAAAGACAAAAGAGTCTGTTTTATTTAACTGTTATATTGATCGAAATTATAATCAGAAGGAATTTTTTAAAATTCTACTAATAATTAAAAAGTATTTTTTAATAACAAATTGGATGGTAATGCTGTATTAGGCTACCAGAAGCTGAATGATGTTATTGTGCATAGGCAAAATAGATTAATTAAAATTAGCCTTTATGTTTTGACTATTTGATTGATCGCATTACATTGACTATTGGAAGTTCAATGGATTGTATAATTGCTAATAATGGTCAGATTTAGAAGATTTTTTTTTTCATTGTGCTTGGAATTCATCATTTACAAAGACAAGTTGGACTTTATGTGTTATGCGTGAATACATTTTTGTAATGTTCATGACTTTTTTACTAATTTTTTTGGGTATGTGATTATTTATCTGCATTACTGACGAAGGTAATCTTCGAAATGAAGGCTCAATCATTGTTTTGAATAATGTATGAGCCAAAATATGGAGAAACGAAACAAATTATAGTAAATAGTCCATAAATAACAATTAGTAAATTTTCAAGACACAATCAATACACATTATTACTAAATTTATAACTTTTCTTTCAAAACTAACTAGTTATCTTCAATCCTGGTGCAATGCAATGCTGAAAATGCAATTCATTGATTGAACTACTTCTGGTTTTGACATTTTATAAGTAATGAAGAGTTGAGTGTATTCAGTTACATAATAAAATATTTATTTATTTATTCCGAGAAATAAGTGACTCATTGTACAAACATTCTGAAAGATTAAACTACAGATGTCCAATGACAGTGCAGAATTTTCCATAGAGAGTTGTTTTACATTTTTTTTTGTTTATTTAAAATAAAAGATAAGGAATAACAGGCAGATGTAAGGGGAGGGGAGGGATTTTCAGGCTGAAGAATCCCTCCTGCAAATTGTAAAATTTAACCGTGTTTAATGGTAAAAAATATTAAAAATTATAAATTAAAATGTTATTGTTCGTGTAATTACATTCAGTAGGATTTCAAGAATCACTTCAACATCTTTTCGTCTAGGTAGATAGTTTCTTTTTTTTTTTTTTTAATTAATTATCGTTATATAATTCCTGGAGAAGATCGTATTCTGAAAGTAATAGTGGAATATCTAGGAATGTACAATTAAAACGCAAGTTTACCAGGAAAGATTCCATTCTCTGTGTACCGGGATTTCAAGAACACCAAAGGCGATCTATTAAGCAGTGGTCTGCGAAATCTGTTCACGGCGGAATGGGGGTTTGATTATATTTCATTATTTCCGTATCCCAAAAGGCGAATCAGAACATTGTTTACATATTGTACATATTTTTGAAATATAATAAGGTTTGTTTAGTTTTGATGTATTTGCTTCGAAAAATAATAATGTCGAAATTCAAAGCTTTAAGAAAAGTTGGGCTCTATCTAAATCGACATGGTGATTTTTTGCAATAAACCATATAAAAAAGGAAATATTTACTTATTGAATTGTTAATTATCAAAACAGACATAAATAAAAAAACGCTGCAAATGATTTCACAATGGTTTATTATCTACAAACAATTATAAATCTAAAGTAATATTACCTTCCGAGTTACAAAGAAAAAAAAACAAAAGGTGATTCCAATTATTAGACTAAACTGTTATTCTTTAATCATTAGTAATATGATAAAAAAAAATAGCATTATTTCAGTAACACATTTAAAATTTAAAAACCAAACCAAGGATATAACATTTAAAGTAGACACATAAAAAAAAACCAGAGACCATATCTTTGCTCCTAATTGTCCGATTTTAACGATTTTTTTTTGTTTTTTAGGAAATTTCATAAACTTTTAAAAAAACTATATCAACAAAAAAGTAAAAACTTTTCGAGTTATTCGGAATTTAATTTTACATTAATTACATTTTAATTTAACATTCGTTTAGGAGCTACAGTCTATAGCAACGCAGGTTTTTCGGCCGCCATTTTGAAAGTTAAAGGCGGAGAGTAATGTCGATGAAGGAGGATCATCCTCGGGTGACCTCTGATTTTATATCAAAATTTGGAAAAAAAATCGGTCCAGTAGTTTCGGAGAAAACACGCGGACGTCGGACGGACAAAAAAATTTTTATTCGTTTTTCGAATTCTACGCATCTTGAAACGTGAAACCTCAAATTTTGAGGGGGAGTTAGGTTTTTGAATTTTTTGGTCGATCACAATGTTTCATTATTTAAAATAATAAACCAATAATCTGATTATAAATACACATATTCCGTGAAGCTGAAGTTTCAAGAACGCTTTTGGAAGTTCCTACCTTATTTATCGGCATCTCTAGATTGAAAAGTCCCAATGTCGAGAGTTTTTCGTAAATAAAATAGTTGTAGGTTACGGAGAGATGAAGCTATTCACGTAGTTTACGGAGGATGTTAATAATTTGATAAAAAGGTTCTGTACCACGGTTCTTCATGGGAAAACAATAAAAAAACTAATATGTATTGTTTAGACCACACGATAGAAGTGAAAACATCAACGAGGCGAGATTAATAATATGGAATAATAATAATAATAATAATAATAATAATAATAATAATAATAATAATAATAACCCGCAAGGGCAACTGATGAACGCAGTTGTTGGGGTTTTACGCTCCCCCGGGATTCTGAGTACATCCCACCGTTCACAAACACATACATCACAGTACACAATACCACATAGACTGACACCAAGGACATTTGCAGTACACACCCTAGGGCAACCTTACCTAGGAAGGCCTGGCAGAAGGTTTAAAATGCAATCACCCATAAAAAATGGAGCTAAGAAATCGACGTATAGCCTCGGACGAGCCTGGGAATGAGGCTGCACCAGGCGGGAACCTTCGACAGCTTCCTTCAGGTAGTGGCGGAGCAAGTGGGGCCACCCTGTCGCAAAGGACCACAAGACTGCAAGAACCGGCAACTAGTTCGAGTTCGGGCTTGGGCGAGACTATTTCTCCTCCCGCACGAACCCGGCAACAGAGACCAAGAGGTGCTCGAAGGATGAAATGGACGCCAGAAATGAACAAGGCTGTCATCCAGGCATATCTTTTGGCAACAAAATTGGAAACAGATAAGACGGGATACCTAGGAAGGATTCAACAGTATTGGCAAGAACTATATCCACAGATGACTATGAGTTCACAAAGGATAAATGACCAAGTTAGAGTGATCCGTTCAAGAAAATTTCTATCTGAAGTGGAAACAGAAAATATCAAAATAGTAGTATCTGAACGATTAGGAATGGTGCAAATTGAAAATGAAGAGCAGCCAACAGAACCTTTTCTAGAAAGATCGATGGCAATAGAGGCAGCTCCTCCAGAAGAAGAAGACAAAGACATTGACAAACTAGTGGAATCATTATTATCCCAGCATGTGATTTATGAGGGGATACCGCTTGATGTTAGACCAATCCTCTCAAAGATTCCCTATAGCTTCAAATCACGGTTGACTGTGAATCGGGTTAATGAGGTTCTGAGTAGAATTATTGTAGATTACCCAGAAATGACTGTCGAAGCTGTTTGTCATTGGGCCTATGTTGCAGCTAGTGTCATTATTATTGAACTTGGCTTGGAAAAACAAGGAAAAAAGAAAGATAAAAATCATACAAAACTTCCACGCTGGCAGAGAAGATTGGAAAATAAAATAGCTTCGCTCAGGGCAAATATTGGAGTCATAACGAGTTATATCAGGAACCCCGTTGGAGCAAGTACAAAAGTAAAACGAAAAATCGACGAAATAGTTGTACTACAAATAGGGGTGGTGTTAGAATCTGAACTCACCGAAAAACTGGCTTTACATGCTGATATACTGAAGCAAAAACTTGCAGTTTATGCAAACAGAATACGAAGATATAAAAAGTCGTTACTTCGAAAACAGCAGAACAAAATGTTCAAAAACAGTGAGCAGCAGTTTTATCGGAGCTTAGGTAATGATAATAAGGGAGGTACAAATTGTTCATTAACTGACAATATTATAGAGTATTGGAAAGAGCTTTGGGAGCACAATGTAGAGCATAATAATGAAAACGAATGGTTAAAATTAGTAAATGCTGAACTTCAGGAGAAGCCTCAAATGCCAGAATTCGACATCTCGAAAGAGGATGTAATCATCGCTACAAAGAAAATGAAAAATTGGAAAGCGCCGGGTAGTGATAGAATTCAGAATTACTGGTTAAAGAATCTATCCTGCCTGCATGAAACACTTGCAATGAATTATAAAAAATGATAACAGGGCAGATAGACATTCCCAAAACGTTTTGTGAGGGCGTTACTGTGCTGATTCCCAAAAAAGTAGGAGATCGATTGGACCCCTAAGATTTTCGGCCAATCACTTGCCTCAACGGTGTGTATAAGATTTTAACATCCATCCTCACAAGTAAAATTGAAGTTCACCTGCAAACCAATAATTTGATTCCACTCGAGCAGCTTGGCTGTAGAAAAGGAGCCCAAGGGTGTAAAGAACTTTTGCTCATCGATTCATTCGTTGCAGGCCAGACGACCATGAATAAAAGAAATTTGTCAATAGCCTGGGTTGATTACAAAAAAGCATTTGACTCAGTTCCTCATAGTTGGCTTTTAAAAGTTCTGGATTTATATAAAATCCATCCTTATATTAAAGAACTTCTGAGGAAATTGATGGACAACTGGAAAACAAGACTGAGAATAGGAGATAAGCAATCACCTGAATACATTACCATTTCAAGAGGTATATACCAGGGAGACTGCCTCAGCCCCCTTTGGTTTTGTCTTGCGATGGCTCCATTGTCAATTTTATTAAATCGTGAAGAAAATGGATACAAAGTAAAATTTAATGAATTAAGTGCAATGATCAGTCATAGCTTTTATATGGACGATTTAAAACTCTACGCAAAGAATAAATCCCAGCTCTAGTCTATGCTAAAGACAGTCAGCCACTTTAGTGACTCCATACAGATGTCCCTTGGGACTGAGAAATGCGCAGTTCTTCACGTTATAAAAGGAAAACCAAATAATTCCGAAAACTTGTTAAATGAAGAATATCATATTAAGAACCTTCAGAAAGAAGATATGTATAAATATCTAGGGATAGAACAGCATTTAAAAATAGCTAGAAAGGATGTAAAAGGTAAATTGATAGGTTCATTTAAAAAAAGACTAAAGATCATCCTTAGAACACATCTTTCTTCAGGTTTAATGATAAAAGCTATAAATACATGGGTTATTCCTTCCTTATCTTACAGCTTTGGAATTCTAAAATGGTCCACAACGTCACTCCAGGAATTAGATAGGTTAATAAGAACAAGTATGACGGGTTCCAGAATGCACCACCCGACTGCATCTATGGCAAGGCTTTACCTGCCAAGAAAGGAAGGAGGGAGAGGTCTTACAAATATTGAAGAGTCTTGTCGAAATCAAGAAAAGAACCTAAGGGAGTACTTTAAACAAAGCGCAGTGCCGTGCCATAAGATAATCTGCAATCTCGATCGCGCGCACACTGCTCTACAATTAGCCTCTCATGAAACTGCGCCAATCTTTGTTACCGACAAAGACCGCATGAAAGAATGGAAGTCAAAAGCATTACATGGAAGGTTTTTTCACCAGCTTCAGCAGACTGAAATAGATAAATCTTTGTCTGTTAGCTGGCTGGTAGGAGGAAGTCTGTTTCCCGAGACTGAAGGTTTTTTAACTGCAATCCAGGACCAGGTTATAGCTACCAGATCCTACTGGCGACACGTCTTGAAGCAACAGAATGTATCGGACAAATGTAGGCTCTGTGCAAGCACATATGAGTCCATTCAACACATAACTGGAGGCTGCGGAGCTCTTGCAGGTACAGAATACCTAAAAAGACATGACGATGTTGCCAAAGTCTATCACCAGGCAATTGGTCTAAAAATTAAATTATTAAACGACTCGAAGCCCTACTATAAATATTGCCCTAAAGGTATTTGCCAGAAAGATGACTTAAAATTATATTGGAACCAATCGTTCATAACAGACCATCTCGTGATCCACAACAGACCTGATATTGTATTAATTGACGGTAATATTAAGGTGGCTGAAATTATAGATATCGCTGTGCCAAATGACGGAAACATTAACTCAGTCTGCGCAGAAAAAATTCAGAAATATCAAGGTCTAGCAGCTGAGTTAAAAAGTTTGTATAAACTTAATAAAGTAACCGTTAGGGGCATCGTGATCTCCAGCAATGGCCTGGTACCGGTGTCTACTGTGGAAGCTACTGACAGGCTGGGCCTCCCAACTCATGTAATAAAGGAAGCTCAGAAAGCGGTGCTGCTGAATACTGCCAGAATTGTAAGAAGCTTTCTCAACATTCAATAGTAATTAAAATTGAACATACCTGAGGTGGTTGGAGTTGATTCTCCCCCTCTCAAGTAAACAAAAAAAAAACCTTTTGTAAAAGTGTTGACAAATAAAATAATAATAATAATAATAATAATAATCTAAGGCACCGAGTATCTCCAGAGGCATAACAATGTGGCTAGAATTTTTCATCAGGCTCTGGCGGTGAAGTTCAACTTGTTAGATGACAAAACTCCATATTATAAGTACCACCCAAATAAACTCCTCCAAAAAGGTAGTCTCAAGCTCTACTGGGATGAATCGATAATAACTGACCATACTGTGCGTCACAATAAACCAGACATCCTTCTGATAGACATGAGAGAGAAAAGAGCAGAGCTTATTGATGTCGGGATACCCAATGATAATAATATAAGCTCCACTGTTGGAGAAAAACTGAGAAAATACCAGGAACTGGCAATCGAACTGAAGAAATTATATCATTTGGGGAACGTCACCACCACTCCAATTATAATATCCTCCAATGGGTTGGTACCAAAGACAACAGTGGCAGGCACGATGGGATTAAAATTACCTCTTGAAGTGCTGAAAGAGGCTCAACACTCAGTTCTCTTGGATACGGCACGTATTGTTCGAAAGTTTTTAAATATCTAAAAGGTAATAGATATTAATCTGAAGTGGCTGGACTTCTGGTCTCCCACCTCAGAAACTTACCCCGCAAAGCGAGAATAAAGAATGGAAATAATAATAAGGCTTAGCGAACCCGAAGGTTCGATGCCGACACCACCAATCGCTTGTTACACACCTCCCTCCACCGTTCGCCGTCCAAACCCAGTCCCTTCAGATCGGCTTTAATGCAATCTTCCCACCTTCGCTTCGGTCTACCCCTCGGACGCTTACCATTCGGCACAATATGGAATATAAATATATGGAATATAATAATATGGAATATAAATTATAAATACTGGCTCATTATAAAGAGGATGAAATGCTGAACATAGACTTCAGACTGGACAATATAATGGCAATAGACGACGCTTTATTCTACCAATGGAATAATTCTTTCATAAAAACAGATACGTTTCTAGCTAAGAAAATAAAAACTGACGACGACCAATTCGTTAAAAAACACCTTTTTACAGAAATGAAACACAAATACCTCGGACACACAACCCTTTATACAGATGCGTCAAAAACAGATAGTGTCGTAGGATGTGCAGTAATACTGAAAGACCAGTGCCTCAAATTCAATTTGCCCCAAATAAACAGCGTCTTCACAGGCGAACTATTCGCCATATATCAGGCTTTGTTATTACTAACAGGAAAAAACATAAAAAATGGCCTTATAGTTACAGACTCTTTAAGCTCATTAATGGCCATTGCCGAAGGGAAAGCCGACAATGCCATTTCCAGGAAAATCAAAAACTGCCTCTGGGAAATGAAGGAGTCGCCGGACAGAGACATCGTCCTCGCATGGGCACCCTCACATTGTGGCATATCTGGGGACGAAGCTGCAGACAGAGCTGCGAACCTGGGAAGAAGAAAAACTAATGGAACCACAATGATCAATTTAACGACCGCTGCTGACTGGAGATTGGAATACAAAAAAATCCTAAATGAAAAATGGCAATTCAAGTGGAACCAATCTACGAATAAATTGCAAGAAATCAAAAAAGATACCAAACCGTGGACGACCTCTTTCAGAAAGAACAGGAAAGAAGAAACAATTTTAATTCGGCTTAGAATTGGACATGCAGCCTTTACCCATGGCTACCTAATGAGAGGCCTGGATGTCACCATTTTGTAAAACATGCAACACATCACTTACACTGAAACACATTGTAACAACTTGCAGACTATACTCTGACACCAGAACAAAACATAATATGCCTTCCAACATATCTGAAGCACTTTCAGATGACGAAGAAAAGATACAAAAAGTGTTTGAATTTATAAAAGATATTCAATTTGTACACCTGATTTGATTACATATAAAGCCGCTAATGACCCGATCGGGTAGATGCGGAATGTAAAAATAAATAAATAAATAAATGCTGAACATTTCCCTCGTTGACAGTATACAGGTCCGATTTTTAGTTTCTGAGATATTTTCAATACAACTCATTATGATCTGGTTTTCGACACTATTTTTTTCCTTTTTCGCCTCTCTAACACGGTTTCGCGTTAACATACATAGAGCGGTTATTAAAAATATGAATCGAAAATGTATATTCTAATCTGTTGGGAAATTGAGTTTTATATATCATATTGAAGTAATAGTTGTTGAATTGTCTGTATTAAAGAGAATAACTGTGAGATCTGCTGTATCTAGACTGCTTATATAGAAACGCTCATTATTCCGCTATGGCCAAAACGTTTATTTACTGTTGATTTGATACAATTTTTTTTTATTTACTTAGAAATATAATAATCTGTCATGTGGACAATAATTATAGTGATATATGAACACATCCACATCACATATACAGCAAACATAAAGTTAACAAAAGTAAAATAATAATGAAAAACTGTATACAATAAAAAATAAAATAACCTGAAGATAAGTAAATTAAAAACATAAAAACGCAGCCATACCTATATACAATATATAATACACACAATCATGATGGGATCCCCAAGCCAGGCTTGTGCCTTCAGTTATAGAAGGAAAAGCAGGACTCCAAGAGATCCCTACGTTACTCTCTCAAACCGCGTCACTGTTGTTAATGAGAGAATTAAATCTTTAAACTCAAGTCCCTTGGTTTGATTTTTTTCCCTCATCTGTTTATTTACTCACATGTATGCATGTGTCTACTTAAGGATGTATTAATTATTTTTCTCGTAATAATAAACAAACAAACGAATTTCATGAAAAAAAAAAAAAACAGTAAACACTAAACATGGAAAAATAAAAATGACCAGAAAATTTAAGTATTTGAATATTATTAGAATTATTAACTAACTTCTGTAAGGCGGGTCAGTAACTTGTAGAAACTGTGCCGAGTGCAAAATAAAATCAAATAGAAACACATAATTTCTTATTTTAATGGCTATTAATATATATATATATATATATATATATATATATATATATATATATATATATATATATATATATATATATATATATATATATATATATATATATATAGAATAGTATAGAATAGAAAAAAAAATATATATATATATATATATATATATATATATATATATTTTTTTTGTATACGACAAATCGGTTTCAGAATTCTCCATTGTATTTAATTTTTGAGATATTTTAGTCCAAATATTCAAAACAGTGGTTTTTATTTTTTTATTTTTGACGCTATATTTTTCCCTTTCCAACTCTCTAACTCGACGTTATGCCGAAATACATTTTTGATTTATAGCTCATTACAAAGAGGATGAAATTTCCCTTTTTTTATATAATGGAGGTCCATTTTTTAGTTTATGAGAGATTTTAATCCATATATTCAATAAAACTTTTTATCATTTGGTTTTCGACACCATTTTTTCCCCCTTTTTGCCTCTCTAACACAGCGTTAAGATACAATTTTGGATTAAAGACCAATACAGAGAGGACGAAATACTGAATTTTTCCCTCCATGATAATATGTAGACCCGATTTATAGTTTTTGAGATATTTTAATCCATATGCAAAAACACTTCAATTAGTCGACTTTATCCGAGCGTTACACATCGGAGATCTGACAGCTCAATTTAATTCGCTCTCCTTAAAAAAAGTGCAAAACGCCCCATAAGAAGTTTTCATTTCAAATTTTTTTTTTTTATTGATGATATTTACAACTGTATTACAAATAAAAATACATTCAGTAAATGTGAACAAAAGAAAAAAAAAAAATAACATGAAAACTCTTGTTGAGAAACTATCAGAGGATTAGCACTCTAAAAAATGTATTTACGAAAGGATATCTCGAGACCATCTTCTTTTCAGACCCCTCGGAGGGCATTAAAAAAATTAAATACCAAAATCGAATCTCTTTAATAAATCACAAAAAATAAACTAAAGTTACTTTCTTTCTCCATAAAAGTTAAAAAAATATTATCGAAGGTTAAGAGATGTTTAAACCTAACTACGAAAAGTGAAGACAGCTAGATATTTTGATAGCATTCAAGTTCTATTTACGACTTGAAAGGTTCAAATACAACGTTCTCAAGGTCTGATGATAATCGTAAGAATATTTGAATTTAAATCGAGCGTCGGACAACGGGTGAAAGCATTTTTGATTAAATTAAGAGAAAATATCCGTTTTGGGATAGACGAAAGTATAACCCAATTACTTGATTGAACAGCTGAGAATAAGGTTTTAAAAAATAACTTTTTAATTGGAATCAAATAGAGTAACGAATGGCCTCTAATTGTTGAGAAAACACGAAATTATTCATGCATTGTTTTTTGAAGAATCTTCTAGATCTAATTTTGTTTTTTCCTAGGAATAATTACATAGAATTAATTAATTAATCTCGCGTGCCTAATATGTTGGTCAGTAAACAAATAGTTAATTAATATGGAAATATATTTTATCATGTTAAATTGGCAGAAAAAGTTAGTTTAATCGAATTGAGGTCATAGTATAATATAAGCAAAAATTTAAATAGAGTAATTTTACACTGATATAATTTTTAAAATTAAGTTACGAATCAGAGACATCGGAAAGTATTGTCATTTCAGAGCATGTCACTATTTGATTGTCATTTATCATAGCCCGTGTTACAGACTACTTATTATCGAATTATTAACATCCGTTTGAAACTTCGTAAATAGTTTCATCTCATCGTAATCTACAACTATTGGAAAACTCTAGGAATCGGGGTGTTTTCAATCTGGAGGGGGGGAAAACATTGTCTATTTGATTAGATACTAAAAACTCGTAAATAAAAATTTGCTTTCTTCTTGGTTCGTGAGATAATTTGATCATAAAAGCTATAACGACGGTGGCCTATAAAAATATTGGGCCGTTTGTCCTATATAATCTTGTTATTTTGAAATTTTGGGGTTGTAGGTCACGCCAAACGGCTCAATATTTTTGATGGCCACCCTTTTTCTCGATTTTGTACTAGTAAGCAAATGTGTATTTACGAGTTTTTAGTACCTAATTAAATATACAAAGTTTGTCCCCCTTCAGATTGAAAACGCCCCAATTCCAAGAGTTTTCGTAAATAAAATAGTTGTAGGTTACAATGAGATGAAACTATTTACGAAGTTTCAGGCAGATGTTAATAATTCGATAAAAATGGGTCTGCACCACGGACTATATATTTTATCACGTTAAATTGATAGAAAAGTTAGTTTAAACGAATTTACATAATAATATAATATAAGCAAAATTTAAATGGAGTAATTTTACACTGATATAATTTTTAGAATTCAGTTACGTATCTCCGTACACAGGAAAGTATTGTCATTTTTAAGCATGTCACTATTTGATTGTCATTTATCATAGTCCGTGGCACAGATTCCTTTTTATCGAATTATTAACATCCGCCTGAAACTACGTAAATAGTTTCATCTCATCGTAAACTACAACTATTTTATTTACTAAAACTCCTGGAATCGGAGCGTTTTCAATCTGGATGGGAGCAAACTTTGTCTATTTAATTAGATACTAAAAACTAGTAAATACACATTAGTTTTTTACTTGGATCATATGATAATTTGATCACAAAATAAAAAAAGGTGGCCTACAAAAATATTGGGCCGATTGTCCCTATATAATCTCGTTATTTTCAAAATTTGGGAGTGTAGGTCACGCCAAACGGCACAATATTTTTGAAGGCCACCCTTTTTCTCAATTTTGTGATCAAATTATTTTACGATCCAAGTAGAAAGTAAATGTGTATTTACGAGTTTTTTAGTGTCTAATTAAATAGACAAAGTTTACCCCCCTCCAGATTGAAAACGTCCCAATTCCAAGAGTTTTCGTAAATAAAATAGTTATCGGTTACGATGAGATGAAACTATTTACGAAGTTTCAGGATGTTAATAATTCGATATAAAGGGGTCTGCACCAATTACTAAATATTTTATCACGTTAAATTTACAGAAAAGTTAGTTTAATCGAATTTATGTCACAATATAATACACTGATAGGCAAAAAATTCAACCCACTTGATTTTTTCATGTTTTCATCTAAAAATGTTTCTGCTTTGGATTGGTCTATTGTTTTTAATGAATAAATAGGTAATCCTTTTGTTTGTTTTCAATTAGGAATGTTAATATAGAGGACAATAATCCTTAATCCATAATTCAATGAAATGATTTTAGATTCCAATGTTTACTTTCTATGGAATCAAAATGTTTATTCAGTATCATTAGTTCAGTGCCGTTTCTCGCAGCACATTTCTTAGTCTCCGGCTTTTAATTTTTTCAATATTAAGTTTAAAAATGCCTCTTAGTGCTGAGGATGTTGCGCGTGGTGTGGCACTTATTGATGATGGACGTTCCATTAGATATGCAGCTAATGCCATCGGAGTTCCATATGAAACTTGTTCTTACGATAGAAGGCCCGGTTCTGGACGGCCTAGGGTAACAGAACCACGGGATGACCGGTTTTCGACTTTGAGAATTTTACGAAACCGGCACCTTACCGTTGTTCAAGCGAATCATCAGCTCGAAGAAGTTCGAGGTGTGCAAATTTCTGAACGTACCGCTCGGAGAAGATTAAATGAGTATGGATTAATGGCTTTTCGTCCAGTAAGAGGACCAGAGTTGACCAGAACTCACAGAGTAACACGGCTGGCTTTTGCTCGAGAACACAGCCATTGGACTATGGACGAATGGAGTGCTGTACTTTTTACAGATGAGTCAAGATTCGCACTTCGATCTCCAGACGGGCGTGAAAGGGTGTGGAGAAGAAGAAACGAAAGATATGCAGCCAGTAATTTTTCCCAGTGCCAACCTTTCTAACGTGGTTCCTTAATGGGTAACAAGTGGATGGAATTTTTTGCCTGTTAGTGTATAAGCAAAATTTAAATGGAGTAATTTTAAACTGATATAATTTTAAAAATTATGTTACGCATCAGGGCCACCGGAAAGCACGCCACTATTTGATTATCATTTGTCAGCTTCTTGTGTACATCGATGTCATGGCACAAACATTTCAAGGTTATAGCGATTTCTTTAGTTAAAATAATTCAATTAATTTTTTGCAATTTTCAGTGATAATTCCAATTAAAAACACTGACCCATGATTGAATAAAATGTGTATTTCTAAAAATCGATTTGCTAAGAGGTTTGTAACGATTTTTCGACGGAACGCCTGTCAAGATTACGAAGTCACATATTTTAAATTATTCGGGGAAATCTCGTGATTAATATGAAAGAATATGAGCTCGAAATAATGTCAAATTACTGTGTAAATTGTGTTCAATCAATCCGCTAAAAGGAACGTAACGATTTTTTGAGCTAATGGCATCATCAAGTTTTAAATTTGACGTCTGTAATTACTCAGATTCCGTGAATGTTTTGAAACAATTCGAGCTCAAAATACTGACAATTTTTGTATTATAGTTAAACTTTCTCGAGTATTAATTGGTATTAAACGATTTAATGTGTTATGATAATTAATTATAAGTATTTTAAAAACAAAAATTAAAAATATATTTGAATAAAAAAACGTCTGCCAAGTAAGGTCAGTATAGCTTCCTCACCGTTCTTATTGGCAAAAATATGTCTATATATATTTTTTTCGTATGAGAATAAAATCTCAACATTCGCGGGTTTGATATCCACGAATTTCGTTTATCAGCTAATATTAAAAGTGCCGTATTTGAAGATTCCATATGTAATTATTATTAATTTTTAATAAATCTGGTGCACGCAACACACAACTTTCACTGACCGCTCAACTTTGAATATAAATTATTTTCTGGCCATGTTGGGCTGTTATAAAATTTTTGAATTGTATTTTTAACTGAGCTAAAGCTAAAATATTGCAGCTAACAAATCATTAAGACCATTGAAATTACAAAATGTCTATTTATTATATCGACAATAAAAATATATTTACTCCATCTGCTTTTATAAACCACATAACTTCAGATTCTGAGCCTTTCAGTTAACCATATTAAAGGTACTTTAGAGGAAGACGCATATGAACATTGGACATTTAAGCCCTGGAAAGTGACATCAATGGGGATAAGACCTAATTGATATTAAAGACCACTTAATTATGCAATGATACGCCGAGTTTAATCAAAATCGTTAAGAGCCGTTTTTGAGAAAATTGTAAAAATGTGTTTCAGCGTTGATATTAAGTGGCACTTCCGATTAGCCGATTTTAAAGAAAAAGTTTCCAGGACATCTAAGGCATATACCTATCTTAAATACTTAATATCAGTTTCGTAGGAATTTTCTTTTATGAGCTAGTGTGTTCACAGACGCACAGACGATTTTGCGCGACTTGGTTATTTGGACTCAAGACGTGTATTTCCGTTGAAAACTCAGATTAAAAACTTTTCACGACCGCAATACTTACACTTACTATATATTACTTATATAGGTAAGTTAAAGTAATACCAATGCATACTGAACATGCATATTTATACTGTTAGTGCAAAAGATCGTGTGTAAAAATTGATTGCTACAAGAGAGCATAAAAACTTCATGCTTTGTTAGTGTAATTTCATATTTTATCGTCCTCTGCTATTTTCCATAGTAGCAGACGACTTATATCAGTTGCAGACTACAAAATGTCGCGTTTAGCACAAACAGAAGTAAAAGTTGAAAATTTTTACATATGACCTTTTGCACTAACAGTAGTCATGTATGTTTTCACTCGTAAAATGGATAGAACAAGAAAAACCAGGTAAAATTCAACTAGTTGTTTGTTCGTGGTTAACGAGACCATTACTTTTCTTCAGTCAGAACAAAACTAAAATTTTATAACCCCATAACAATATTGTAATAACCTAACTCCCATTCCATATGATCCAGTGCCTTCAACATTTCACAGCCATTATATTGTTAGCAGTTATTTATATTAATTTTAATTATTAAATAGAATCCAATGAAATTAATACTAAGTAATTTCTATACTGTTCTCCAAATTTCCTCCAATTTTGGGTCAAATCGAATACGCCGTTTTCAAACTATAGCCATATCAAATAACACTTTTTCTCATCTGAAAGCGAACGTTTTTTTTTTTTTTTTTTGACTAGTTGATAGAATTTGATAAAATTGATGCCTATTTCATTTTTCGTTTACCAATCCCTAAATTCTCTCCAAATCGAACTTGCGGTTTTAGAGATATAAACGTATCAAGGAAACACGTTTGCACATATATAAGAGGAAAGAAGAGGACAGAATACAATAAAATTGACTCTACATAATTTTTTGTTTTTTTTTAACGAGCCAATTCTGAAATATTGGCTTATCTACAAAAATGCGTTTGCGCTTTCGTAAGCAGAAGTGCAGGTTAGAATTTAATAAAATTGATATGGGAACATCTAGACACCAGCCCGCACAATTCCTAAAAATTTCATGAAAATCAGATAAACGGTACTAGGTGATATGCCCGTTATATCGATTTGTCTACAGACAGACAGACACCGAATCAAATTTGATCCTTAATGTCTTAAACGCAAGTGAAAATTTTCGATTCTGAGTAGGAAATTTTTTTTAACCTCTCGCAGCAAAAGACCGACAGAAATTTGGTGAAAATCAAATCAGTGTAAAATAAAGCAGTTTTAAATAAAATTTAGTTTCTATTCTGATTGATATTTTCTAACAGGGCTTAAATGGCTAATTTTCAATATTAGCTCTCTCTAAAGTACCTTTAATTTTATTTATTTGAAACAATTGATCATTTCTCAAGAATTTCTAATATAAAAGATAGTTAAATACGAAATATGAAAGAATTTGAAGGAACCAAAGATATACGCACTTGAGCTCACTTCAAAGATTAGAACACGCTTGCATACTTAACATGAACTTAATATAATAAGGATTCCGACAATATTAAGTAAATAAACTTTTAAAAAATTTAGTTTCCTTGGAAACTATTTTCAATAGTTTAATTTATTTAATTTTGGAGTGGACCAAGACTGGTAAAAAAAAATCGATTTTTTGAATAAAAATTGAGACAAAATAGTTATTAATACTTGACAATTTTAGTTACTATATGTAAAGAATTGGTGTAACCAATAGACTTTTGCATTTAACTAATTTTAATTCTAATTTTTCATTCAGACTTGGGATTATCATACCAAAAAATTACTTTAATATTTCTCTAGTAGTAAGCTAATCGGTAACTACAAGACTATTACGAGAGTCTTGCGCAAGACCAAAATCTAGACCAAGACTGAGTTTGCAAGACCAAGACTCGTCTCGGTCTCGCGTTTGGGCAACACTACTTAGGAAGAGCTTAGTCAAAACTGCTTTATAAAAAAAAAAATGAATAGCCTGAAGATAGGATAAAAAAAAAACCGAAACGTCATAGATAAATGAGGATTTTTTGGGAGAGAAAAACTGTTCAGATTTGTATTTACCTTAATATAAAAATATCTCCCTTCGGACTTAAAAACCAAATTCAATAAAAATTTTATTTTACTTTGCGAGTAAAGACACGAACTATTTTTCTTTTCTTAAAAACTTTTTTTGTAATGTTCTTATTATATTTTCTGATAGTTTTCCTTCTTTTTAAATTATTGTTATTATAAATTTTTAAATATTCCGTCATAATACATTAGAGTCCAGATTTATCCTTTTTTTTCTATATTCGTTTTTTATCTTTTGATACACAAAGCAAAACATTAGTGAGAGGAGAGCGCTTTAGGCTCGTCGAGTATTTACCAAATCAATTTATCGATTACATTTCGATTTAAAAATTTAGTTTCGATACTTTATCGCGTGACGTGATCGTATTAAATTAATCGGTTCAAAACTACCGCGTTTTATAAATCGATTTAAAAACCTACATGCATTAAGAACTATTTCAAAAGTTATATTTAGCATTTTTTTATAATTATAAATAATGTGAGATGATTAATTATTTAAAATAAACCATATTAAAGGTACTTTAGAGGAAGACGTATATGAACATTGGGCATTTAAGCCCTGTAAAGTGAAATCAATGGGGATAAGACCTGATTGATATTAAAGACCACTTAATTATACAATCGTACATCGAGTTTAATCAAAATCGTTAGAGCTGTTTTCGAGAAAATTGTAAAAATGTGTATTATAAATTATATAAAATGCCACTTCCAGTTAGCCGATTTTGACGAGAAATTTTCTGTATCATCTCAGATATACACAAACCTCAAATATGCAATTTCATTTTTAAACGACTTTTCGTTTTTGAGCTAGATTGGTCACATACACACTGACCATTTTCCGGGACTTGGATATTTGGACTCAGGAGAACTAAAAAATTACAAATTACAAAATGTCTATTTATTATATCGACGCAGGCAATAAAAATATAGTTTCTCCATATGTTTTTATAAACCACATAACTTCAGTCTCTGAGCCTTTCAGTTGACAGAATGACTAACTTTAATTTCAACATTTTTGAGCAATGTCATATAAAGTGACACTTCCGATTAGCCGATTTTAAGGAAAAAGTTGCTGTCACATCTAAGGCTTATACCTTAAATACGTAATATCAGTTTCTTACGAGTTTTTATTTTTGAACTAGACTGCTAACATACAAACACACAGTGTAGAAGACATCCCCCGGTATTTACTCCTTTATGTGACATTGTGTGGGGAAATTAGAAGGAATATATAATATACTAGTAGGCCCGTGCGAAAAATTCGCACAGCATATTGTTATCAAATGCCAAACTAATAAGAAAATAAAAAAATGCAACTTATCGAAAGGGAAAGACATCAAATGTCAAATGTCAAATTTTGGTTACAAACATAATACTGAATGTATGACTCTAGCCATGAATTGTAATATAAAAAATTCGGTGCGCGCAAAACACTTACTGCTCTGCTTTAAATAGAAATTATTTTCTGGCAATGTTGGGCTATTATAAAATTTAAATAGCCCAATAAAATTTAAATTTAAAGTGCATTTTAAACGGAGCTCAAGCTTAAAGCTTACAGATAACAAATCATTAAGACCATTATAATCACAAAAAGTATATTTATTACATCGACAATAGCCAACAAAAATCTAGTTACTCCATCTGTTTTTATTAACCTGAAACTTCAGTCTATGAGCCTTTCAGTTGACAGAATGGCTAGCTCCAATTTCAACATTTTTGAGTAATGTCATTTTAGTGATATTTATAGTTGAAAAAGTTATATTTATACAGACGGTGAGTAAGTTGATTCCAGAGTAGATGATTGCAGTGTTGAAATATAGAGCTGTGAAAAAAGTTATACATTTTGCCACTAGAAACATCAATAAAATTAATAATAAAGAATGTTGAAATTGGAATTAGTCATTCAGTCAACAGAAGGGCTCATATAAGCCTAGAGAGATTTGAAAGTATATCTGAATATTTAACCGATTAATGAATACTAGTAGGCCCGTGCGAAAAATTCGCACAGCATATAGTTATCAAATGCCAGATTAATAAGAACATAAAAAAATGCAACTTATCGAAAGATTAAGACATCAAATGTTACTTTATCGATAAATATAATCCAAAAAGCAAACAAAAATTAATTTAAATCTTCATTTTTGTTTGGAACCAACATGTATACAAATTTCAGTAAGCTGTATATTTGCTAAAAATTGTCCGATTGCGATGATTTTTTTTTTCCTTTTGTAGGGAATTTAGTAATGTTTTATATAATCATGGAAATAACGCAGGGAAAAGTGTGTAATTTTTCAGTTATTCGCAAATAAAGTTTATTTTCTTGCATAACTTGTTTGCCTGAATTTTCTGGGTGATTGGACTATTTTGCCAGCCTGAAGGAGAACGAAGCCTTCGAAATTGGTGGCTCAATCTTGAGATTTGGTGAAAAATTAACGATGATATGGCTTGCCAATCAAAAACACCATCGATGAATAATATAAACTACCCCTCTCTCGATCATAGAGACCTCAAGTCGACGAAATGAGACATGTATTCAATGACAGTACTACAATTAACGTAAGGTTGTGTGGATGCGAACCCTATGCCTTGCGTTATCTCGAAAATAGTACGTTTTTCGGCTTAGAAACGCAGGATCCGATAGTTCCGAGGGAACTATTCGGGTCTTGCTGTACGCATCAAATTCATTAAGATCCAATTTGTCCCGTATCGATCTACAGACCTACCACCGTTCCAGTATTGAAGCCTTGCAAAATGTTTGTATCGACTTTATTTATTTTAGAAAGAAAAACAAAAGTGGAGAATACGATTCACTAATCCCCTGTGAAATTCTGAATCCAACGGTACAACATTCGTGGTATTTGAGCATGACAGGAGCTTATATTTGGTACAAAACCGATTTAGAGCCTTACTGTAATAATATATGTACGGATAGGAATATGACGTTGCACGATGAATTGTACTCAATTGTTTTCACTCAGTGTCACAAAAGGTATTAGGTTCCCGAATTCCCAGCAACAGTTAAACACCCTCAAAAAGTCTATATCCAGTGCCGGGGTTTTGTTTTAATAATCACGAGTGTAAATAACATTAACTCCAATGTAATGTAATGTAAATAACATTAGCTCCCCGTTAAAACGGAAGAATTATTTACTACAGACACACAGACCATTTTGCGAGACTTAGTTACTGGACTCAGGGAACCTCGAAACGTGTATTTCGGTTGAAAACTCAGATTCGGAAATTTTCACGATCGCAATACTGTCCCTTACTATGTATTACATATATACGTAGGTAAGTGACAATAAAAACGAGGCTTGCTCTGTTATATCCAGTTTTCGTTGAGAATGAGGTATCTTTACTTCCTTAAGATGAGGAAAATCTGATAATGATGCTCTTGAATTTACCTTTGTAATTGTTAGTATTCATAAGGCTGTGAGAGGACACAATTTGCACCTGGAAGTCTCCTCGACTTTCCTGTAGCGATCTACTTTCTGACTTTAAATATTGCATTCTCTCTTCCTGTAAATTTATTCAAGCTCCGAGTTGGTTTGTTCTCCATTACAAATTGTGAGAACCGGTTTTCTCTTCCATCTTCAATCTGGAAAGGCTTTTCTTCATTCAATAGTTCCGAAGAAGAATACTTTCACTTTGCTTTAGCATTTGTTTATATTAGAATATATTTACAATTACATTTATTTTAATTTATTACTTTCCTACCTATACTAGGTAAGGAAAGTATTGCGATCGGGTCAAATTTCCGATATGAAGTTTTCGACGGATCTGTATATTTCAGAGTCCCCTGAGCCCAAAAAAAATCTTTTTAACCTGTCTGTCTGTGCCAAGGATTTTTATATTAGTTTGAGATAACAAATATAATGATAAGTTTTGATCTCGTTTATCATTTTAGTTTTCATCATTTACTGTGAGATATCATAGGAGCAGACTTTCGATTTCAATTGGAGAGTGACGAAAAAAAAAAAAAAAAAAAAAAAAAAAAAAAAAAAAAAAAAAATGGCAGGAGTTTTTATTTTGTGTAAAAATTCTACATAATTATTGTTAAAAGAAGAAATATAATATTGAATATTTAAAATTTATTTATTTGTTAAGTTGTAAGCATTTTTATTATTTTTTTGTTTTGTTTATCTATTTATTCAATTCTAAATATTTTATCTAATCATATATTTTTGCCTTTGTTTATAGAATTATATTACTTGGTGTGTGTATGTTCTAATTTCAGACTTTTGACATTCAGATATGTTTTTTTTTCTGTAAATTTCAGAGTTTTTGTGTATATCGGTTTCAACACAATATATATATATATATATTGTATAATAGTGATTATGTTAGTATATTATAATATTAATATTGTTTATGATGAGAGATATGAAAAAAGGAGGAAAATAACATGTATATTTCTGTTGAAAACTCAGATTCAAAAATTTTCACGATCGCAATACTTACCCTTACTATATATTACATATGTATGTAAGTGAAAGTAAAAAGGGTTGGATCTGAGTGGGAAACACCCGTGCTATGTGAATGATCTGGTCCTTTTAAGCGAAGACGTGGAAACTATAAGACTAAATACGACAACGTTAATGAAAGCCGGTAAAGAACTAGGACTCGAAATAAACGTGGATAAGACAAACTATATGGTTAGCTGCAAAAATGACAATATTGCCGGTGATATCGATATTGATGGTAATATGTTTGAACACGTAGAGAAGTTTAGGTATCTAGGTTCTACAATAACTAGCGTTGACCAAAATCGGTTTTGCTCTTATAAAAGTCTTGGCCACATAACGCTTCCAAGACCAAGACTGATAAATATAAATCGATTTTTTGAATAAAAATTGAGCCAAAATAGTTGCTAATACTTGAGAAATTTAGTTACTATATGTAAAGAATCGGTATAAACAATATACTTTTGCATTTAACTCTTTTAATATTTTATTCCGGCTTTGTTATGTTTCTCCTATCAAAAAATATCTAATATATCTAGTAATATATATAAATATCTTGTAATACTTCTATATTAATACAGTAATAGGTAACTGTGAGACTCTTGCGCAAGACCAAGACCTAGACCAGGACTGAGTTTACAAGACCAAGACTCGTCTCGGTCTCGCATTTGGACAACACTAACGATAACTAGAAGAAACGAAATTGAAGAGGTGGGAAATGGTTATTATTCTTCTCTGACAACACTACTTAGCTCGCTCCTTTTGTCCCGGAATTTAAAAATTAGAATTTATAAAACCATTGTCTTACCTACACTTCTTTATGGATGCGAAACGTGGCCGCTCACATTAAGGGATGAGCAACGTCTTAAGGTTTTTGAAAATAAATTATTGCGTAGAATATTCGGACCAAAGAAGGATGAGTTAACCGGAGAGTTCAGACGGTTACACAAAGCCGAATTGGGTTTAATTTATCCGGTTAATATAATTGAGATTATTACATCGCGGCGAATCAAATGGGCTTGTAAAATTGTTGGGCTTCGTAACAAAAGAATTCCTAAAAGATTAATATTTGTTGTACTGAATGATAAACGTCAGAGAGGTAGGCCGAAGCGAAGGTGGGAAGATTGCGTTAAAGCCCATCTGAAAGGATTGAGTTTGGACGGCAAACGGTGGAGGGAGTGTGTAAAGGGCGATTGGTGGTGTCTGCATCGAATCTTCGGGTTCGATAAGCCTTTTATTATTATTATATTATGACGCAAGAAGTACCAATAAAGAACTGTCAACAGAAACTGGTCTATCAATATATTTTGATATGAAGGCAAAGAGGTTATGATGGATCAATCAATCAATAGTTGACTAGAGACATGGAAGGCCCAAAACCTTTTTTTTTGCGCACATAAGTTTCTGCCATACGTGAGTGCAGTATCTAATTAGTCATGTACCTATATATGTTTCTATTCATAGAATAAAAAAATGATTAAATAATAGGAAATTTAAAAAAAAATTTCATAACAAATAAAATAATGGTTGTGTGAAATAATGCGAAACACAAATATGGCGATCATTACATTCAATTTAGAATAATTATATTTTTATTGTTGAAATGTCGATTTTCGTTACGGGTCGGGAAACTCAAGAATAATCAGCTGACATTAGATATTTTTTTATTATATAAAATGTACAATACAAAGGAAACTAAACTAGGAGGATAGACGACGCCATATTATCTGTCATTTTCATTATCGATATTACGTAGGATGTGACCTCGCTGGACTGCTATCGATATCTCATTCTTAAAAGCTGCATGCGTCAAAGTTACAGACGAAATGACGCATAGGCATTATATTATGTTCGATATTTGTTATGGTTGTTACATTATATCTGAAAATACAAACAATATCACTTAGTATTTGTTTAATCAGGTGTATTTGTTTCACCACCTGTTAATGATTATTAATTTCAATTACTTATAATATGCAATATACAGGTTGATTTTTAAAGCGAAAAATTCCTTTGGCGCGTTTTGGAAGAGTGAATTAGATTGCGCCGTCAGATCTACCACGTGTTAACGCTCGGGTAAAGTCGACTGTAGTTGACTAATTAAGTGTTTTTGCATATGGAATAAAATATCTCAGAAATTAAAAATCGGGCCTGTAAGCGAGGAAATTGTTCAGCATTTCATCCTCCATGTAATAGTCTATAATTTAAAATTATATCTTAACGCCACCGCTGTGTTAGGGAGGCGAAAATGAAAAATAGTGTCTAAAACCAAATGATAACGAGATTAGTTGAACATATGGTTTAAAATATTTCGGATACTAAAAAATCAGACCTGTATACTGTAAGCACGGGCGGATCTACGGGAGGGGGCTTTCGGGGTGAAGCCCCCCCAAATGGTAAAATATAACCATGTTTTATGGAAAAAAATATTAAAAAATTATCTTTTAAAGTATTAGTGTTCGTGAAATTACGTTTTAAAGGACTTAAGGAATCACTTAAACACCATTTCATATAGATAGTTAGTTTCTTTCTTTTTTTCCAAAGTAATTATCGTCATTTTTATGAAAAAAAAAACTTTCGGGCTGAAGCCTCCCCAAAAATCAAATCCTGGATCCACTAGTGGCTGTAAGCGAGGGAAATTTTCAGTATTTCATCTTAAAATTATTGAAGCTATTATTCAAAATTGTATCTTAACTCAACACCATGTTAGAGAGAAGAAGATGGAAAAAGAAAGTGTCCAAAACCAAATGATAACGAGTTTTATAGAAGAAGAAATTGTTTACCATTCCATCCTCTCTATATCTTAAAATATCTCAGGAACTTAAAATCGGACCAGCATTATTCAAAAGTGTGTCTTAACGCAATGCCGCCTTAGAGAAACAAGAGAAATATTTACTCTGGTGCGCGCAACACACAACTTTCACTTACCTCTCTACTTTGAATAGAAATTATTTACTGGTAATATAAAATTTTTGATGTGCATTTTAAACGTAGCTAAAGCTTGAAGTTTACAGATAACAAATCATTAAAATTACAAAAAATCTATTTATTATATCGACGGTAAGGCAACAAAAATCTAGTTACTTCATCTGCTTTTCTAAACCACATAACATCAGTCTCCAAGCCTTTCAGTAGACAGTATGACTAACTCGGAGGTCACGCCAAACTGCACGATATTTTTGAAGGCCATATTTTTTATCAATTTTTTGCTCAAATTATCTTACGATCCAAGCGGAAAGCAAATGAACATTTACAAGTATTTAAGAGCAATTTTTTAAAAATTTTATTTATTTAGAAATATAACAATCTGTCACGTGGACAATAATTATAGTGATATACGATATAACACATTCATACCATATATACAGAAAATATAAAATTAACAAAAGTAAAATAATAATCAAAAACTATGTTCAACAAAAAATAAAACAACCTAAAGGTAAGTAAATTAAAAACATAGAAACACAGTGATACCTATATACAATATATACAATAAGGCAGGGAACCCCAAGCCAGGCTTCTTCCTCCAACTATAGAAGGAAAAACGGGACTTAAGAGATCCCTGCTCTACTCTTTCAACCGCGTCACTGCTGCTAAAGCCAGACCAGAACAAATTAAATAAACAAAGTTTCCCGACCACCAGGTTTGCAGAAGGAAATATTTACTTTTTGAATTGTTAATTTTCAAAACAGAAATAAATATTCATCAAAGAGCTGAACATTTAAGAACGCTTTTGGAAACTCTTGCCTTATTTTTCGGCATCTAGTTTGTCGATCTCAAGATTGAAAACGCTCCAATTCCGAGAGTTTTCGCAAATAAAATAGTTGTAAGTTAGGATGAGATAAAGCTATTCACGAAGTTTCAGGTGGATGTTATCTATTTGATAAAAAGTGGTCTGTATCATTTAATACATTTAGAATTTAAAATCGTTTCTAGATGGAAATATTTTCATTGAACGAGTCCTTCGTGAGCTACTAGCCAAGAACCTTGAAGGGTTATCATAGCGGAAAATTGCCACAGAATTATTGCATCTTATCTTTAAGGTCACTTTTTATAGCTTGACAGACCTAAATTATTTTGACCAATCTACACAATATAATGCGATGGATTTTCATGAATGAGGTATCAAACGAAATAGAATTTTAAGAATAATGAATGGAATAAAGAAGTAATCAATCCGAACTTCGATCTTTAAGCTCGTTCAATAGCTGAATAAAATTTATTTGAATTTTTTTCCAAAAGATCTAATTTTCTCCATAATTATTCGTATTTTTTGATACTGCATATCGTAAATGGAAAATAATTTTTTTTTTTTTTAGAGAAGTGGTTAGCCTTTGTCATGTCATTCTTCAAAATGCACCCATCCTAAGGTCACTTTTTATTATGCTAGACATTGATCTGACAGAGATTCTCATTTTCCAAGACATAATTTGTTGTTTTCAAATGGGATTTCTTCTGATTCGAGTAGCCACTGCTCTCACTGAATTTGCCCGGTCGATGTCTGTCTTATTCAGGTCGGGTCTCATCTATTTATAGCGCTGTACATGAACATACGGCTGATACCCAAATGTTTCAAAGTGTTGAAAATCTCTGAACTACATTTTTCAACTTTGTGTCAGGCGATTCGGTTGGTTTTTATCACCCCACTCCATGTTAACTGAGCGAAAGAAAAATACATACTAATTTGGAATATTATCCTGACATGTAAAGAAAATAACCTAATAGTGGTAAGGATTATCTAAATAATACCCCAGGATGTAAACAAAGTTCAACTTTTGTAACAGTATTTATGACAGAACTAGGTATAGTGAATAAAAATGTTTACATAGACATTTTGAAAAGAAACCTAAACGAAATTGCGAAAAATCTGGGGCTAAAAACAAATTCAGTTTTGATCAATATAATGATCCTAAACACTATGTTAGTTAAGCAATCAATGGATACTTTATAACTGCCTCTAAAGTTATAAAAAAAAATAAACACAACAGTAACTAAATCGTGATAGAACACCTGTGGGCAAAATAGAAGGTAAAAATTAGAAAATATGAAATGTTTAGCAAAAAATACTTAAAATATGTCTTATCGAAGAGTGAAATAGGTTACGAACAGAATTCATCAAAAAATTGGTTGATTCCATTACAAACAGACTGAAAGCAGTAATAGTGAATAGTGCGCTGTTAAACTAAATTAATAGTATTTAAAAATTAATAAGATATGAAATTTATCATTTTGACTGTGAGGTAAAACTTTTCCGATTTTGTGTGATTTTTTAAAAATAAAATCACAGTTGAATATTTTAATTTATTTGTAAATATTTAAATTGAGATTATTCATACTAGACTGAAACGACAAGAAAACGCTCGACGTTTCCGATTACTTCAGCACTTACTAGACGAACGCTCTAAACTTCCAATTGATTACAAAAGACTCATATACATGACTATAATAACGCCTATTTGGACTTGCGGAGTTTAGCTATAGGGCTCCACTAAACCATCTAATTTCTCTCGTATCCAATCCTTACAATCCAAAATCCTTATAAAATCCTCAATGCTCCCTACTTTGTTACAAATAAAACCATCCACAATGACCATAATGTTTCTTTTGTTTCAGATCTGTCCCAATCCAGATACCTATCCTTCCATAATAAACTTCAGAACCATCCAAACCCTCTCGTTTCTAACCTTGCTTCCTATTCAATTTCTGATAACCCTCCGAGATGTATGAAAAGAAGATGGCCCCGTGATCTCCTAATGTAGACGTATCATTAGAGTGCTACCATTGAGTAGTTTTTCAACCAGTGTTTTCACGTCATTATATCCATATGTTCAAATTTACTAAATGTATTTCTTTAATACAGTTGTAAATATCATTTTTATTTTTCTACCTGGTGTATTAATTTTACTATATATATATAATGGGTTGAAGTCCTCCAAAATTCCTTGATCCATTACGGTTGTGTTTTAAAGCCCTAAAATATACTGTTTTCGAGACAAATTGTAATTCATGTCGTAAGCCTATTATATGATATGGTTGCCATGGGTACTTATCACTTTATTCAAACATCTACGTAATATTTATCATGAAAAGGAATGAAAAATCTTCACCGAGCCTTAAACACTACGCAAAGAATAAGTTTCCACTGTATTAATTATTAACTGGTCTTGTTTCAGAACATATAATCGGCCGGTTTGATTTCCTCTAATGATATACATTAACGTTTGAACGATCGTTACTGAACGGAACCAAAGTGATAATCAAGAAAGAGAGAGTTTGAGAAATGGATTGTGAGAGCGGTTATTAAAAATATGAATCGAAAATGTATATTCTAATCTGTTGGGAAATTGAGTTTTATATATCATATTGAAATAATAGTTGTTGAATTGTCTGTATTAAAGAGAATAACTGTGAGATCTGCTGTATCTAGGCTACCTATAGAGAAACGCTCATTATCCATCTGTGGCCGAAACGTTTATTTACTGTTATTTGATACAATTTTTTTTTTAATTTATTTAGAAATATAATAATCTGTCATGTGTACAATAATTATTGATGATATATAATACAATAATGATATATGAACACATCCACACCATATATACAGACAACATAAAATTAACAATAGTAAACTAATAATTAAATAATAATTAAAAACTATATACAATGAAAAAAAGCTGCAAATTATTCCACAATGGTTTATTATTTCCAAACAATTATACATCTAAAGTAACATTACCTTCTAGTTACAAACTATATAAATAAAAGGTGATTTCAATTATTGGACTAAACTTTTTCTTTTTAATCATTAGTAATATGCTAAAAAAATTAGCATTACTTCAGTAACACATTCAAAATTTAAAAACCAAACTAAGGATATAACATTTGGAGTAGAACATATAAAAAAAAAACCGAAGACCATGTCTTTGCTCCTAATTGTCCAATTATAACGATTCCTTTTTTGGTTTTTAGAAAATTTAAATACCTTTGAAACATCTTATCACAACATCCCCAAAAAAGAGTATACTTTTTGAGTTATTTGGAATTATATTTTACCATCCCTCGTAACTTTTTTTCCAGCTTCTTTTCGTTGAAGTATGTTGTATAGATAAATTTAAAGGGGGTAGAGAAAATGACTTTGGCGAAATTTCATTGAAATCGCTACATTCGTTTAGGCGTTACAGTCTATAGCAACGCAGGTTTTTCGGCCGCCATTTTGAAAGTAAAAGGCGGATAGTAATGTCGATGAAGGAGGATCATCCTCAGGTGAGCTCTGATTTTATATCCAAATTAGAAAAAAATCCGGTCCAGCAGTTTCGGATAAAATGCGCGGACGGCGGACGGACAAAAAAATTTTTATTCGTTTTTCGAATTCTACGCATCCTGAAACGTGAAACATCAAATTTTGAGAGGGGGTTAAGTTTTTGAATTTTTTGGTCGATCACAATGGTTGATTATTGAAAATAATAAACCAATAAAATAACCTAAAATTAAGTAAATAAATAAAAACACAGCCATACCTATACACAATATATAATATATACAATCAGGCAGGGAACCTCAAGCCAGGCTTGTGCCTCCAGCTATAGAAGGAAAAGCAGGACTCCAAGAGATCCCTACGCTACTCCCTCAACCGCGTCACTGGTGTTAATGAGAGAATTAAATCTTTAAACTGTATCAAGTGCATTGGTTTAAGTTTTTTGTCTCAATCATTTATTTACTCACAAGCATGCATGTGTCTACATAAGTATGTATTTTTTTTGTACTAATAAACAAACAAACGAATTTTAAGAAAAAAACAGTAAACACTACATACGGAAAAATAAGAGTGACCAGAAAACTTTAGTATTTGGGAGAAATAATATGTTACAACGGTTCTGAGAGAGAGAAAACCACAAAATTAGAAAATTTAAGATTTCAAAAAGGAAAAAAATACAATAAAAGAAAACTCTTCTCCAATGCAAAGTTAAGGCATCGAAACGTTGTGATTAAGCCTGTGACCTTATATAAAACTGCTAAGAATAGAAAGGAGGATCTTAAGAAAAATCTATGGGCTCAGGAAAACACAAGAAGGTTACAGGCGAAGATCTAACGAAGAGATCTACAGGAAAATCAAAAATCTGAAAACCGAGATAAGAATCAGAAGGCTGATGTTCTATGGGCACATGAAAAGGATGAAGGAGGAAAGATTGATATAAAAGATTTTAAAAAAAATATTTTAGCTACAAAAGCATGGGAGGATACACGAAGCAAATAAGAGAAGAATTGAAGAACCTTAAAATTTCAGATGCGGACTGTCTAGATAGAGACACATACAGGAAAACACTGAAAAATCTCACCAATATTGGAAGAGAAAATATCTGGTGTGTCCACGACTTTCCTGCCTATTTCAGAAAAGTTCTTACATCTTTACATATGTTCATGAAGAAACAAAAATGAATTGAACTAGATACATTTTCCTGAAAATTGATCAAACATAAGATTTGAGTACGATTCATTTGATAAACTAAAGCAATGTAAACCGGCTTAAGGTAGATCAGTGTCAAAATTTCAATACTTCCTAACATTGCTGATCAAAAACTTTTTGCCATAGCTTAGTATTGTCAAACAACAATTTCTGTTAAAAGTAGAGGAAATGGTGATGATTGTGTGATGCGGGGAACAGATTTTCTTAATTTCACTTAGTCATCTTTATTCTCTCATTCACCCCTTTCTGACACCAGGAAATGAACTCGTAATCTTTCATTGGGAATTGAATCGCTGTAACTTCGTTAATAACTGTCCAAATTAAACGATTTTTATATGGCTTTGTAGGGAATTTCATTAACTTTGAAACGACAGGCTAAATGGCTCTGAAACACTGTAGATCCGTCGAACACTGCATGTCGGAAATCTAATACTCTGAAAAAAGAAAATGCAGTCGAAAATCATGAAACTGCGATAGGAAGAAAGAAAATAAAGACTCCCAAAGAAGCCTGACCAATGGTATTCGCATGGTCCTTAGATGCCGACAGATGTTTAGAAAAAAAACACACACACAATAGATCCAATCTTAATTTATTTTTACTCAACAGCTAACGTTTCAGCCCTTTGGCCATTTTCAAAGGGATAAACCTTTAACAATCATCATATCATTATTACATTTGTTCATTCATTTGTTCGTTCATAAACTATTTCTATTTCACATACCTATTTTAATATAATTTACTTAAAATAACTAAAATACGAGTTATTTTTTCTCAACTGAATAAATTTATTCTAATTAGGGTTAACGCACCAGAGGTGGACAGATTGGATTTTTTTTTTTATTTATTCATGATATTTGCAACTGTATTAAAAAATTAAATACATTAAGTAAATTTGATAACAGAAAATAACAACATTAAATGACTTGTTGAGAAACTACCCACTGGTAGCACTCTAAAAATAAAATGTATTTACAATAAGAGATCTCGAGGCCATCTTCTTTTCAGACGCCTCGGAGGGTTATCAGGAATAGAAGAGGAAGCAAGGTTAGATACGAGAGGATTCGGATGGTTCTGAAATTTATTATGGAAGGATTGGTATCTGGATTGGGCCAAATCGGAAACATAAGGAACATTAAGGTCATTATGGATTATTTTATTGGTGACAAAGTAAGGAGCATTGAGGATTTTCCGAAGGATTTTGGATTGTAAGGATTGGATACGAGAGGAATTCGATGGTTTAGTGGAGCCCCAAAGCTCAACTCCGTAAGTCCAAATAGGTCTTATTGTAGTCATGTATATAAGTCTTTTGTAATTAACTGCAAGCTTAGAGCGTTTGTCTAGTAAGTGTTGGAGTAGTCGGAAAGGTCGAGCGGTTTCTTGTCGTTTCAGTCTGGTATGAGGATTCCAAGTTAGACCTTTGTCCAAGTGAAGTCCAAGGTATCGGATTCGTTCAACAGGGATAAGTGGGGTATTATTAAAGGATATTGTGGAACATGAGGTCATAGGTTTACGTCGAAGGGTAAAGGTGATTTGATGGGATTTATTAGAATTTATTTTAATCCTCCAGTTTTGATACCATTCTTCAAGGCTTGTGATGTGCGATTGAAGAGTTTGGGATGCAATGGTTGGGTCATCATTAACGGAAAGGACACATGTTCATCGGCATACGTGGTAATAACAGTGTTAGGATGGGTTGGGATGTCAGCTGTATAAACTGTGTAAAGGATAGGACCAAGGATACTACCTTGAGGAACACCAGTGGACTGGGAAAAGAGGGATGAATAAGCATTATTGTGATTGACTTTTGAGTATCTATCAGTTAGATAGGAACAGATTGGACTTTAAATGTAAATAATAAGTTTCCTTGTTGATTTAAAGGTTCTAGTTTTATTTATATTGAAGAACAATGCCCTCTATTGACAACTGCATAAACAAAGTTCCGAAAAGAAAATTTTAAAATGCCTCTCATTGTTGTTTCTATAGTGCTCTTGAGATCAGTGTGTTTCATACCTTCCTAGCAACAGTTTTGCTAAGAGTAAGTTAAACATTTATCTTATCTTATCTTTATAGTTAGATAAAGATTTTAGAATTTTTCTGAGGTATGTCTATTACTGGTACCGACCCCCTGTCCATTATTAGAACAATTGAATTTCGGGGTATCCATCACTAGTGCAAAAAGGTGTTTTTTTTTTAATGACGATTATATCTGCATAACTGATTTTTTTTTTTTAATTTTAAAGTGTTAAATAGAAAAAGGATACTCTAGAAATGTCCTTAGCTATGTCCATTACTGGTGCGCTTACCCTAAATGTACCATAAGAAATTTTTTTCTAGTTTGTGACGAATATCAATAATAAAATAATTTATTCTGAAGAGCAAAAATAAAAAAAAGTATTACTAATTCAAACTGGTTATTTAAATGCGAAGAATAATGAAGTGAGACTAATTTCGCAAGAGAATATTTATCATAGTTATGAATAATTAAATTTCGATCTTATCGTGTTGTAAATATAATTAGTATGATAATTATTATATAATTATATTTCATTTTTTTCTATTTATGCATTCACACCTGTTACATGTAGAAGAGATAAAAAGTAATTGTGATTATGACTATGACATTTTAAACATGAAAGAATGATCTCTTATCCACCTCCTTTTCAGTTGCTTTCTAATGGACATGTCAGCCGCACCCATATAGTTAATCAATCTGTTGTAATCCGTGGTACAGACCCCTTTTTATCATATTATTAACATCCGCCTGAAACTTCGTGAATAGTTTATAAATATTTTATTAACGAAAATTCTCAGAATTGGGGTGCTTTTAATCTGGAGGTCGGCAAACTTTGTCTATTTAATTTTTTTTTAAAAATTATATATTGAAAAATATTACAATCTGTCTCAAAGGACATTTATAATAGTGTTGAGAGATCACATTCACACTCTATGTACAATAAATAAAATAAATTATATAGAAAAATAATATAAATACAATAAATAAGAATAAAATAACCTAAAAATAAATAAATAAAAAGAACGCACACATAACTATATACACTATTTACAATATGACGAGAGAAATCGAACCTAGACTTGCACCTTCAACTGTGGAGGGAAAAGCATGATTCCAGGAGATCTCCGCACTTGATCCCAACCGCGTCACTGGGCATAAACACAGTGGAGATTGAGCAAGAGTGTTTTAGCCACATACACTGATGTCGTGAGTGGAGAATTTGGCCATTGCCAGAACCCCAATATTTACAAACTATAAAAGGTCGCGGGGCCACTGCCGTTTTAACCTTATTAGAGGATTATAGGGATGGGTGGTGCTGGATACGGATTGTGCAAAGAGATTTGGATGATATTTAACGTTCTGGTGAAATTTGGAGAATTTTGCTGGGATAAGGTCTAGGACAAATATATTAAGGTCATAACATATTAAGGTCATGGTGTAGGGTTTTGTTGGTTACATAGAAAGGAGCATCGACTATTGTTCGAAGGACTTTGGATTGGATGCGTTTGATGATAAAAAATTCTGCTATTCCCCACAGTTCAGGCACGTAAGTCCAAGTAGGTTTCAGTATTGTCTTGTAGAAAAGTATTTTATTTTCAATATAGAGTTTAGATTTACTGTCTATTTAATTAAACACTAAAAACTCGTATATACCCGTTTGCTTCTCACTTGGAGCAAAAGATAATTTCATAACAAAATCTAGATAAAAGTGGCCTGCAAAAATATTGTTTCGTTGGCGTGACCTCCATTCCGAAAAAAATAAATTAATGAGAGGTTGTATAGGCCAAAGGCCCCAATATTTTTGTAGGCCACTTTTTTTTTTTAATTTGATCATACTATTGTCCACGTGACAGATTGTTATAATTCTAAATAAATAGATTTTAAAAAAATGATCATATTACCTGTCGATTAAAGTGAAAAGCAAATAGGTATTCATGAGTTTTTAATACTTAATTAAATATACAAAGTTTTACGATATCCAGTTTAAAAACTCTCTAATTCTGAGGATTTTCGTAAATAAAATGTGTGTAGGTTACGATGAGATGAAGCTATTTACGAAGTTTGAGGTGGATGTTAATAATTTCATAAAAAGGGGTCTGTGCTTCGGGCTATTGTTACGTACATGCAGTTTATTGAAAAAAAAAATAAAGAGTACGTAAATGTCGCAAAGTGGGTAAGGTTACCTAAATTTGTGGTGTAAATTATTAAAATTAGTTTCTCAATAAATTATTACTTAAATCGTCTATATAATAATATAAAAATTCAATTACGGTCAATGATGGATAAAGAAATTCACTTTCGTAGGTGCCGCAAAAAAAAAATTGAATAAGAAAGTAAGTTTTTTATATGACTATATTCTATTACAATTAGTAAGGTCAATAGGAATAGAAATATTTACTTATAATTCAAACCACGGTTACCGAGATGAAATTATTAACTTAACAATCCTATTTCTCCGGGTCATGCAGAATTCAGTCCTATTTCTGTTTAGGGGGAATTTGAAGTATAAAATAACTTATAAATGCTAACTTCACTATATATTAAATGGTACTTAATTCCACAGTTTTGTTTCTATTTTCTCTGTCGGCACATCCTGAATATGCCTGAGCTGGGCGTAAATCAATCAAGTCGACTGGACAACTTTATAATTTTTAGAACTTTATATCAATCAGTTTATCAGAGCCATCAAACATTTTAAAGGAATTTTTCATGTGACTGTTCAAATGTACCGATACTTCCACTTTTTGTTTTTTAAATTTTGAAAAGAAAGTTGATTATTTATTATAAAGGGCTCAGCTTTTATTTAGGGGAAAATTCGTACATTCATAATTTTTTTTTTTAAGATATTCAAACTTTTTCTCCATAGTTCTTTTATTCGATGACTTCATTGCGTCATATAATTTTCTTCTTGTTCCAAAAATTAAAATTTTACTATAAGGGTTAGAAGCAAAACGAGAATTCTGATGTTAATTTTATTCTTAAAAATAGTTGTATAAACAGTTTAAAAAATCGGAAATGGGCAAGTTTGCAAGATTTCTATCTTGTTTCTCATAGCCAGATAAATAATAAATAATAAAATGTAAAAATATTAGGAGTGAACTTTTATAAGTGATGTGGGATGAACTTTATACGATCTTGCAAAGTTAATTTACATGCGATAATATTTATCGACTTTATGATAACGTGCAACAATTTTTAATTTTTGACAACAGGTAAAATTTAATATAATATAAGAAAATTAATGACTTATAATTAATTTTAATAATACTTGTAATTAATTGATTGTAGAGTCGTAAGTATGTACAGTTTTATTTTATTATATATTTTATCATATATTTTATTTACAGATAACTTTGTAATGAACCAATGTGACTCAAAATGTTGTTTTAATGATGTTTGAAGAAATGGATGATATGAAAAGGATAACTCAGATATTATTTCCTTTAAAAATATCGTATAATAATAATTATAAATATTTTGCCTCTTCTATAAAATTGTATGATTTATTATTATGTAATTGTTCAACAGGATATACGATAGGAATAAATTCATAATACAAGGTAATTTGAAATATCATATAAACTATATATCATGAAGTTTATATTTCTTTTATTATAAATACTTATTCATAATAAATATATATTTATATAAACATATATATTTTTATGAACATATTATCGTTTCTATTTATGGTTTTACCACATTATTAGCAGTAACGAGCCAATAACTGGAGAAAGAGAATGTAGAAAGTTGGCCACAAGCAGGTAAACCAACGTCAGCGTCTTCATCTCACTCTATAAGCAGTTCACCGTGTCAGATCGATATATCGAAACCACAAGTATCGATTGAAATGCCTGGAAATCATCCTGGCTAAAGGTCTTTATCGATTCAGTTATTGTTTTCTCTTTCACTTAGAAGTGAAACGAGGAGATATAATTCTAATAACAGGGTATTTTATAGACAAATAATTCAAACAGTTCGATATATCGATTTGTCTTACTTCAACTCAAGGCATACCGCATAGTATTGATTAATTTGCAGAATAATACTATAACCATTTCGGTGTAATATAATAAAAAAATCTGGTGCGTGCAACACACAACTTTCACTTACCGCTCAACTTTGAATATAAATTATTTTCTGACCATGTTGGGCTATTATAAAATTTTTGCATTGCATTTATAACCGAGCTAAAGCTTAAAAAAATACAGCCAACAAATCATAAATATCACTTAAATAACAAAAGCCCTGTTTAATATATCACCAGTTGATTATGGATTGTACGACTATTAGTTACTAAACTATTATTTTCCATTGCAAAGTTCACTAAAACGGATTAAGAGATTTGCATTGTCTGTTAAAGAAAAATCAAAAGTTGTCAAACTAATACGTATACTTTCTGTCTAGTATTTCCGAAGATTCATTTTTGACCTGTATAAGCATTTTTATTTTTTTCACTTTTATTCAATTATCAAATTCTTTCAAAAGTTATATTTAGAATTTTTTCGTAACTCTTAATAATGAGAGATAGTTAATTATTTAAAAGAATCCATATTCTTCAGGGGAAGACGCATACGAACATTGGGTATTTAAGCCCTGTAAAGTGACATCAACGGAGATATGACCTAAATGATATTAATGAACACTTAATCATACAATGATACACCGAGAACATTTTTCGGGACATGGTTATTTCGACTCAGGTTACCTCAAAACGTGTATTTCCGTTGAAAACTCGAAAATTTTCACGATCGCAATACGTTTCCTTACAATATATAAAATTTAAGGTAAGTGAAAGTAATAACCTTCAAACTAATAAAATAACCCATATTCAGTTTCATTTATTGGAGGAACCAGTCAAAAAGATAATAAATTTGTCTAAACTGAAATAAAGTTTCACTTCAACAACTTTCACTTCGTTTTTTTTTCAAGTCAAATATCGGTCAGAATTTTTCGACGAACTATTGCAGTCATCAGATGATCTGATGGCATTAAATAAAATGTTGTATCCAAGTCAATGGGGGGAGAGGAAGCGTAGATTGGTGGAGGGCACTAGAGCAACTTGAATGGAGCGGCCATTGCCGGAACTCCAATATGTACATATTTACAAAAGGTCAGGGAGCAACTGCCGTTTTAACCTCCGGGGAGGATTTTGGGGTTGGCCGGAGCTATATAGGGATTGTGCAACAGGATTTTGATCATGAATAAGGTTCTGGTGAAACTAGGAAAATTTTCCTTATATCTATATTTACACGTAAAAGTTCCAAGAAATTTCTTTAGCAATGTCAGCTACTGATGTATCTCTACTCCCCCCCCCTCTACAAGTTTTTATGGGAAGAGTAGATATAGATGATATGAATGAATAGATTTATATAGATATAGATTTTATTACAAAACCAAAATTGTTCCTTGTAGTGGCAATATTTGTTTGTGAGGATAAATATATTTTTTTCATTCCCTAAATGAAAACAGAGCTTGAATGTTGGTAAATAATGAAGAAGCAAAATAAAATTATATCCACCCGGCACATTTGGAATAATAATATTTTTCAGAATATAATAATGCAAACACAGTTTCTAGATAACTATGTCTATTACTATTATTAGAGTAGCTCTGTGGGTTAGGTATTCACTTTCCAAGCTCAAGTTAATAAGCTCCTAGATTCGAATTCGGCTGATATCAGGTAATTATATATTTTGTTTCATTAGACGTAGACCCTCCTTTAGCACACTCAGCCTCGATAAGGTGGATACTTAAATAATTTAGCAAGAGGGAAAACCTGGCGGTTGAGCGTGATGCAGGCTGAATCACCTCCTTGAAACAGTATTTCTTTACAATGTACTGAACGCAAGACCCTTACATGGGTTATGTAGTGGTGCAAGTTTCAGGTTTATTATTATTATTATGTGCTATTATTTTTTTCTTATTTATTTTAATGAAATGTATTAAATTTATATTATTAATACTCTGTGAACTACAAATAAAATAACAGTGCTAATACATATTTGTCTTACAATTAGACAGTATAAAATTGTTACAGTTGGTATAAAAGTGTTTTAATAAAAATGAATGGCTTCCCGTTTGAGATTACCATACAAGCAAAAGTTTTTTCTTGAACAGTGATTATGATATTAATTCCCCCCCCCCCTTACTTTTCATTCTTATCTTTTTTGTTATTACTTTCCTCTCTTATAATTTTATTCATAATAAATATTCATTGTTCATTAGGGCTGCCTGCATGCCTGATGTATTGCATTTAATTTTGTACTACTTCTATTATTATTTGTATATAAACTATTGTTCCTAACATATATGTGAACCTTATATTGTATGCTAATATGATTATTTTAATACACGACGTATAATGAGATGGTAGGCATGGAAGCCTATAGACGCATTGCAGTCTACAATGTATAGAAAAATAATTGAAAACATTGAACAAGTGTGAAGTTAAAAATCGTGTGCACTTATTCTGCAACTTTTATTTACTACGGAGTACAATGGTCGGAAAAGATATAAAAACGGAATGTTTTTTTGCATGTCAGACATTTAGCTTAAACCATTATTATAATTTTTAATCTTCAACTAATAAGTAAAATATACTTTGATACTCAATATTATGTAATATTTAAATGTAATTTTCTTACATATGTACAACCAAATATAATTATAATTATTCATATTTTTTTCCCCCTCTCTATACTTCTAAGTTAGTTCTGCACTGTATGGTCTTTTATTTCTATTTTACTTCTATGTACGTTTTACATCTTCCATTTTTTTTCTTTTCATTCGCATTGTACTCTTATCTATAATCTCTCAACTCTATTTTATATGTATATGTATATATTTATTATTTAATATTTCATAGATATAGTATTTTTTTTTTCCTTGTATCCATCCATATCTTCAAATTTTAAAATACTGTAATTTTCTAGGTTTTTCTTCATTACCCAAACGAGTCAGCAAATTCTCCTATACCTGCCCTTACCCTATTTTTCCAGTTTTAAGTGAAACTCCTACCTGAATACACCTGTAAATCTCTATTTTATTGTTCTAATTTTATTTACTTATTTATTGGTTATATTTATTTGTTTTACTTATGACTTATTTAATTTGCTACCAATTTCTGTATTTAATTTTATTTTATTTTTTAAGTTACATTTCTTTGGTTTTATAGTTTTTACCTTTGTTATATATATATATATATATATTTTTTTTTTTTTTTTTTTTTCTTATTGCATTGTATATATAGTATGAATGGGCCATGAATTCACTCATTTAGTACTCAGTGCCCTTAAATGTGGCAAAATGTATTATTTCTCAATAAAAAGATTTAAAAAAAAAAATTGTTGGTTTCTTTTTCTTTTCTTTCTCCACATTCCTTTATGTCTATTATTTCCTTTTCTTTCAGTCTCTCCTGTAGATCTGTAGAAGTATACTCACATTCGCATATATTATACATTACACTACAACAGTTGTTATCATCTATTTACTTCAGTTTAGGATCTTGTTACTTAGCTTACTCTGTTTATATTTTAAAGTACTTACTGTTTGTTATTTTAATAAGCTTATTCACATTGTTTATATTTTAAAGTACTTACTGTTTATTATTTTAATAAGCTTATTCACATTGTTTATATTTTAAAGTACTTACTGTTTATTATTTTAATAAGCTTATTCACATTGTTTATATTTTTTTGTCTAAATACTATGTAACTTCCATAATTCTCTATCTTTTTGTGTCTTGTCCGTTCTAGCCCTGAAGAAGACCTGCAAAGTCGGGTCGAAACGTTGGCTTTTAATAAAATAGTTTTGCCACTATTTAGCCTATTTATGACCGCCATCCAGGACCATCTCCTTCCTTTAAAATATACTTTATATTAAATAAGTTGTAAAAATGAAAATGTACAGTATAAGGTTATTTACCTGTAGATATCTATCTTACCTGTAGTTATCAATTGTAGATATCTATTATTAATATTACTATCAAGAGAGCAGAGATAGACTCGAAAAAAATTGTTGTAATAGTTGCAGAGCAAACCAGCTCACAAGTAAATTAAGATAAAACAAAATACAGGCTAATGAGCTGAAAACATCATACTGATCAATATTGAGTCACAAAATTTATTTGAATTTCTTGTGAATCTGTTCCTTCTTAATTTCTTTCAGTTTATTTGTTTCTATTTTTTTCCTCTACTAACCAATTATGGAAAGGAATAAATTAAATTGATTATTAATTTATTAATGTATAGATAGGATTTTTCTGATCATGTTAAGTTAAGAAACGGAAACTATGAAACTAAATACGACAACGTTAATGAAAGCCGGTAAAGAACTATTACTCGAAATAAACGTGGATAAAACAAAATATATGGTTAGCTGAAAAATGACGATAATTCCGGTGATATCGATATAGAAGATAATGTGTTCGAACGCATAGAGAAGTTTAGAGGAGGGAAATGTTTGTTATTTTTGCAATCCAAAATCCTCAATGCTCCTTACATTGTCACAAATAAACTCATTCATAAAGATCTTAATGTTCAATATGTTACCGATTTTGCGCGATCCAGATACCTATCCTTCCATAATAAACTTAATAACCATCCTAATTCTTTCATTTCTAACCTTTCTTCCTCCTCAATGTCTGATTACCGTCCAAGGTGTCTGAAAAGAAGATGGCTTTGAGAACTCCTATTGTAGATACTTTTTTTTTAGAGTGTTAGCAGTGGGCAGTTTCTCAACAAGTGTTTTAATTTAATTTTCTTCGTTAACACTTTTTGGAGACAGCACTGATGAAGGCCTGAACTTCAGGTCGAAACGTCGGCAAATGTCAAAATAAATATTATCATTTATTTTTGCCTTCTCATTTGACTGATCACCCCAACTATTCTTCTCTTCTTTATAATAATAATAATCTTTTATTTATTCTGGGACGAATCCCTTTAGAATAATTAACAAGGACAGAAATGTGGGCTTTTGAGCCTCAGATATATACACATGTATTTAGAAGATTAACTAATAGATATAATAGAGAATAAAGAAAAAAAAGTTATCTTCTAGATTAAAAAAAAAAATTAATACGACATATTTTGTGGATTTCTACTGTATAAAAAAAATATGGGCATTGGTCATAATAATAACAGTAACAAGAGTTTCACTAAGACTCCCGCCCTGAAGGCAGCGACCCGAAGCCGAAGATAGCCGACAGACCCAGTGCGCTCCGGAGGGCCAGGGTCACGAAGAGATTGGTAATGACCCAGAGTTGGGAGAGGAAGTGGAGGGAAGAGAGGCACTTTCTTGCCGACCCTGACCCCCGCTTTCTTCTCCCAGGCCGCAATTAAACGATCCTCAACTTCTCGAGGGAGAAATCTGTCCTGCGCCGAAGAGGTATTAGTGTCATCCGGGAGGAGTTATCGAGAAATGATATTCCCTCAGGATCAGGATAAGGAAATCATTCAACTTGTGGTCTGCTGGAGAGATATCTGTATACGCCTTCTATTGAACGATCATTCATGATGGAATTACGCGTTTCTTTTCACTTATAGGTAACAGGATCTGTACGCACAATGAAATTCCTGTTCTATTCTGCATCCTCTATTCCTCGTATTTGAAAATAGTGAAACCTCTTAGCAACGGACATCCACTGGACCGAGATTGATTCGCACCTTGCTTAGTGGAGTCCTTGCGTTCTTTTAAGACACAAAATAAAACATATTGCTTTGAAAACCTTATCGAAATCATTATATGTGGTATGTTTGTAAATACTTCATAATTATAAAATAAATTACGTCAAGTTAAAGACGTATTAGAACTAGTGTTGCCCAAATGCGAGACCGAAAAAAATCTTGGTCTTGCAAACTCAAACTTGGACTTGCACAAGAGTCTCGCAACAGTCTTAATTAAATTATTAACAAAACAAATAAAAAGTAATCGGAATAGACCCAGTATTAGCGATGATACAGCTTATTCTATTTTCAACACATGTTTTAATTTATTGCTATACTAGGTAAGGAAAGTATTGCGATTGGGTCAAATTTCCAAACTATTAACGAAGTTAAAGCTATTCAATTTCCAATGTAAGATCACGGGTTCATATCCTGGTGTCAGAAAGGGGCGAATGAGAGAAAAAAAGATGACTAAGTGAAAGTAAAAAAAATCTGTTGCCCGCATCACTATTTTCTCTACTTTTAATAGAAATTATTGTTTGACAAAATTAGACAAAAAGTTTTTGATCAGCAATATTAGAGGGTATTGAAATTTTTAAACTGATCTACCTTAAGCCGGTTTACATTTGTTTTTGTTTATCAAATAAATCGTACTAAAATATTTTCTTTGATTAATTTTCAGGAAAATAAATTTAATTCAATATTTTCTTTGTTTCTTACGGATATATGTAAAGATATAAATACTTTTCTGAAAGAGATAGGAAAGTCATGTGAGTGGACACATTTAAACAGATTTTTTTTAGTGGGTTACCCGACGTTTCGACCCAGACATATGGATCATCCTCAGGGCTATCGTATGAAAGTTGAGACAAGTATTGAGAGTCAGTTTTTGTTCCATCCTAATCAGGAGTACATTACGGATATTGAAGTAACTGCGTTATGCATAAACTATTTCGCTGAGTGTTTCGGCTATCGATTGTGTAACGACTTTTTCTCTATTTGGTTCGAAGATATTCTTTTTCGTCGGGCGTAACTTTCTTTTTAAGAGCGTTTCCTTATACAGCGGCGAAAGTATTCTCCCTCTACGCCAATGAAATTTCTTCAAAGGAGCACTTTCGATAAATGTTTTTGCTAAGAAACAGGATGTCGTGATTGCCAATTAAAGTTGACGATTATTATATATCGACTTGTAACACATGTTACATCTTCATATAATTTAAGAATATATCCTACTACATTTATCTTTTAGTAGGATTATATATTTTGTTTATGTCGATATACTGTGAATAATGAGCCGTCAACGCCAATGGACTCCAGCTCTTGAGCCATTTACGTGTGACTCTTCTATAGAGTGCTTTACAAAAATTTTCAGTTTTTGTTATAGGTTTAATTTTGAGGGTCTTGAGAGAAGTGAATATAACAGTCGTATTCTGAGGTTTAAGGTTTTTTTTTTTTTTTTTGATATGTAGACTCCATGTCATTCTTCTGACTAATGTCAGTCAAAGGTATTGAATTTGATCTGTTTTAGGATTTTCGGTATTGTCAAGATAAACAGTAGGGCATGTTTCAAGTCGAAGAATGAAAGTGATGTGTTATATTTTTATTCTATTCATATTTTAAATTAAGATATAATAACAATTCTTAGACCATTTGGTGAGACTCCTCAGTATGACCACAATTGGCATAGTAAGGTTGGAAAGTTGGTAATAAATCAAAACTTTCGTTCTAGATGGGGGATGCGGTATCCAATTTTGAACGTACCGTTCGTGAAAGTTGAAGGATCTTTCAAAAGTTTATCTTTGTCATTCGCTCGTTTCGTGGGAAATCTGCCGGACTTAATTTGATCCATTCATTCATTTCATCTTTAGATATTTGTTGAATCTTAGTGTAAGGTCGGATGAAGATGTAAGTTTTATGATTATTATAATATGATTTACTTAAAATTTATTGAATAATAATAATAAACTGCTTTGCAAACCCGAAGGTTCGATGCCGACACCACCAGTCTCTGTCTACACACCTTCCTTTACCGCACAGTGGGCTGTCTGAACTATCTAGCGGGACAAAAATCAATACAATTACTTCATAAAATTCATCTTTGGGATTCCCAGGCGTTCTTATGTTTCTTTCCGGTACACCGAGTTGAAGTGGCTTTAATCTATTTCCCTACGACAATTCCTCCTTGGTGTTTTCCTTTTCCAACTCCTCAGAACCAAAAATCTTCCCTCCATCCTAGAACTGCTTACTCTATGCTCCTCTATCCACTCTCTCAATACCAGATCTCAACTTATAGATAGATATATTCTTTTCCATAAAACCACTTCCTCCAGTAAATCCTTCGTCATTCGTGCTACCTCCTTATGGGACTCCTTACCCATCTCCATACGTCAAACCACGTCCATAAATTCTTTCAAACAACTCTTATTCCACAACGTCTTACAAATTAAAACTTCTGCAAGCTTGTAAGAATTTTTAGGTTATGTGATTACGTTGACCACGAGCAGCTGATTGATAAGAGACATTTTTTTTGTTTATTCACTCTCAGTATTTCCTGTACATATTTCTAATTTCCTTGGTATTTTTGGTGCATACTTGCATTATATCTACATGCCAGACTAATGCACATATTTCTAGAAATCTGTTATTACTCAAAGGGGACTTTTAACCCAGAATACAATTATTTTTCATTTCATACAAAGGAATTAATTCTTGTTTTTATTCAAAACTATGTCTAATTAGTCAGAAAAAGGAACTTTGATTTCAGGAATATTTTTGTACCCAATTCAAAGATAAATTTCACGTATGCAAGTATTGAAAGAAAGAAAGTAAATTTTATTCTGGGACATTTAGTCCCCTCAGAATACCTGTGATGAACAACGAAATGACAATTGGCTGACTATTATGATTAATTAAATGCCAATTAGAAATAAATTAATTTACAAAGTTGTCTAACCTTTATAATAAAATAAAGAAAAGACTCATATAGTAAATATATGTTCTTGAAGTAGACAAATGAATTTAAAGATAAATACATACAAGTGAGTTCAGGTATTTGTACAAATAAGCAATATGGCACATACATAGATATCTGCACGATATCAATATAATGTAGCTAATATCTCTAGATTACAAAATAACTTTATTTTACATATATTCGGAAGATTAATTACTGAGGAGGTGGAAAAATAAATTATGTTTAAATGAAGTGAGGGATGAAAATCCGTATAGAGGTTGGCAGGGAATTACAAAACGTGGTAGCACGTATGACGAAGGATTTTTTAAAGGAAACAGATCTATGAGAAGGAATAAACAGTTTTGAGAGTTGGGATCTCGTGTTGAACGAATGGACAGAGGAACAGGGAGTAAAGAAATCAAGAAGGTAAGAAGGTTTTTTGGTTGTAAAGGTTCGGATAAGGAATACATCTAGGAAATATTGCCGTAGGAAAACTAGATAGAGCCACTTCAACTCGGTATAGCAACTGGAGACGTGGGAGCGCCTGGGGACTGCAATGATAAATCTAAAGAAACACTCCATCAGCCTCTTTAATCTGATCTCGAGCCCACCAGACAGTCCACCATATACAAGGCAGCCATAATCGAAGAGAGGAAAAATGATAGAGGAAACTAGGAGCTGATGGATTTTAAGGGGAATAGAGTCATGGAATCTTAGGAGCTGTTCGAGGGCAGCAATGGACTTTCAGAAAATTTGAGAATTGTAATTATTCCAGGGCAGATGTTAATCAAATATTACCCCAATATTTCTTATGGAATCATAATTGGTAAATGGTTGACTGTCGTGGATAATGAAGAGAAGAATAGTTGGAGTGGTCAGTCAAAAAAGAAGGCAAAAATAAATGATAATATTTATTTTGACATTTGCCGACGTTTCGACCTGAAGTTCAGGCCTTCATCAGGGCTAAGAAAATAACCAGATAACAAGGTATGAGAAACATAAGTAGTGATGGTAAAAAATATAAATAAAAAAATAAAGTAAAATGAAATTTTAGAATAATGACAATAGTAAGAACTAAGAGATAAATAATAATAACCGTTACAAAGTGTGGAATGATGAAGTAAGCGTAATAAAAAAGGGTGACATAAGTGTTAAAATGGCAATCTTAGAATAAAATGTAAAACATAAAAAAAAAAATATGAAGTTATATAAGAAATGAGAATAGATAGTAAAATTAAGACATTGAGAATGGACTAGTTAGGTAAAAAATTGAGATATTGTAAAGTCTATCAAGATGTACAGACAATGTATAATATAATAAAGAGTTAAAAACATAGAAAAGGAATGAAAGGAAGGAGGGAAGAGATTGAGAAGGCTGAAATAAGAAATAAATAAAAGAAGTACTACCTTTCTCCTTAAGTGTCGCAGGGAGAATAAAAGTCGTAGCAAGGGAGGGGGAGAGAGAAGAGATGTGTAGGTGGCGTCATTTATGTTATACATTTTATTCTAAGATTCTCATTTTAACACTTATGTCACCCTTTTTGATTATGTTTACTTCATCATTCCACACTTTGTAACGGTTATTATTATTTATCTCTTAGTTCTTACTATTGTCATTATTCTAACAATTTCATTTTACTTTGTTTTTTATTTATTTTTTACCATCACTACTTATGTTTCTCATACCTTGTTATCTGGTTATTTTCTTAGCCCTGATGATGATGAAGGCCTGAACTTCATGTCGAAACGTCGGCATATGTAAAAATAAATATTATCATTTATTTTTGCCTTCTTTTTTGACTGACCACCCCAACTATTCTTCTCTTCATTTCTTATGGAAGTGTGGAAACGTATGGGTATTCCATTGAGGTTCAATTATTCGTAATAACAAATAACCAATAAACAAAGCATTCGAAAAAAAAATTAAATTAATTATTTTAAAAAATGACAACAGAGCAGTCAAAATATTTAAAATAACTACAGAGTTAATTCTTCAGGCCCATGTTAATGTCATGTAAATATTTGAAGGTCTATTATGTCGATGTTAATGAAGACGTAACAGTCGGGATGTAATAATGAAGCGAGCTGCTGAAGAGGATGAACGACTCGTTCACTGAATGACGGGTGACAAAGCGTGAACTGTTCATTAGCGAACAATATCTGACGCAACGGTAGTAATAGCAGGTCCTATTATATTTAGGCGTTACGACCTCTATGGAGATGAGCAACAAGGCACCTGTCACCTGCCTTCTTACAGGACCCCTTACAGGGTCGATATTGAGTTTCGTCAATATATTGACCGTGTAAGGGATACATTGGTATCAATTATATTGACGTCAATCAAACTAATTGATTTCAATTTTTTAAATTTTATTTACTTTTATTTTTATGGGATCTACTTCAATATTATTGAAACAGTATCAATATTATTGCACGTGTAAGGGATAAATTGAGCAATTTTAATCATATATACGGATCTATGTATGTTTGGATAGATAATCTTTTTTTTTTGGTGAGGGAAGGAAAGAGGAAGGGTTTAATACCTTATCCCTCCAATTTTTTTTAAAAGATAAAATGGCAATATGTTTGAATAGATGGTACTTTGTTTTACTTTTCTTTTATTTCGGATTTAATCCCTGTTAAACAAATCCGATACCTAGGACTCCACTTGGACAAACCTCTCACTTGGAATCCTCATGCATGACTGCAACGACAACAAACAGCTCGACGTTTCCGCTTACTCCATCACTTACTAGACAAACGCTCTAAACTTCCAATTAATTACAAAAGACTCATATACCATTACAATTAGTTCATAAAATCCATCTTTGAGATTCCAAGGCATTCTTATGTTTCCTTCCGGCGTACCGAGTTGAAGTGGCTTTATCCTACTTCCTGACGGCAATTGTATCTTGGTGTTCCTTTTCCAACTCCTCAGAACCAAAAATCCTCTCTATATCTTAAAATTCCTTACTTTTCGCTCCTTTGTCCACTCTCTTAATATCAGATCTCAATCTATCAATCTATATATCCCCTTCCATAAAACAACTAAACGGAAATATAAATCCTTCGTACTTTATTATAAATTACAAATCTTTCTTTTGGAACTCCTTACCTATTTCCATTTTTTCCCTTATATTAAAAAAAATCATGAAATGACCTTTTAGAAAATTAAATTAGTGGATAATTTGATGAATTTTCCCTTTGTGAAATCCCAACATTATCCACTTACAATTAGTGTGAAAACTTTTGACCTATCAATGGCAGTATTTAGTAAACTTTACAATGGGAAATACTTAATAGTCCTACAATCCATAATCATTTATCGTTTAAATATTCAGATGCACTTTCAAATTTCTCTAGGCATATATGAGCCTTTCGGATGACAAACTGACTAACTTAAATTTCAACATTCTTTATTATTAATTTTAGTTAGACTACAATAAGTCCTTATATGACTACAATAAGTCCTATTTGGACTTACGGGATCGAGCTATGGGGCTCCTCTAAACCATCTAATTCCTCTCGTATCCAATCATTACAATCCAAAATCTTTCATAAAATCCTTAACGCTCCTTACTTTATCGCAAATAAAATAACCCATAAAGGCCTTAATGTTCCTTATATTTCCGATTCGGTCCACTCCAGATACCTATCCTTCCATAACAAACTTTATAATCATCCACGAGTGGGTGGGGCGGGGGAGAGTAGGGGAAGGCTTGACTAGGAGATCTTGAGTGAAAAATTTTTGTAAATATGTATATATATATATATATATATATATATATATATATATATATATATATATATATATATTAATTTAGTTTCTTTTAGTTTATATACATTTACTTTTAGTATTATTATTTTGCTGTTTATATATTTTTATTTATTGTACATAGTGTGCATGAGCTACTCTTTATCACTATTACTATTGTCCTTAAATGTGACAGATTGTAATATATATCAATAAAGAATTTTCAGACAGAATTACAAAAGACTCATATACATGGCAATAATAAGTCCCATATGGACTTACAGAGTTGAACTATGGGGTTCCTCTAAACCAACAAATTCATGACATACCCAAAAAGCCTTCTTAAAATTCTCAATGCTCCTTACTTTGTCACTTATCCTTCCATCATAAACTTTAGGCCTTCTAAAGCCTCTCGTTTCTAATCTTCGGAAAAGATGATGGCCCCGTGATCTCTTAATTTAGATAATTTACTAGAGTACTACCATTGGGTAGATTCTCTACACGCGTTTTCATGTGATTATATTCCTGTGTACATGTTTACTCGATATATTTATATTTTAACACAGTTATAAATATCATGAATAAATAATAATATTTTTTAAAATTATAATTCGGGCAACAAACCTATCTTTACGCCTAAAGCTTCTAGTCTATACAAGTATAATACGGCCGGCTCTGTTGTATGGTGCACACGTGTTCGATATTATCAAAACAACTGGTAAAAGATTACAATATTTCCAAAATGGAATAATTAGAAAAATCGTAAGAGGAACCACGCTGCAGAGAAAGAAGATTGGATTTACAAGCAACACTAAATTTATCAACAGTAAAAGAATTTCTCGCAAAACGAAAAAAATCATTTTTCGAAAAATCCCAACAATTGGCAAACCCTCTTTTCAACAACTTATTACCAGCCAAAATTCCAAAACGTTGGCAACAAATCACATGAGATAGATGTTTTATTAATTTAGTTGTAAGCTCTAGAGGATAAGGTCAACTCAAGCCTGAGGTGAGCCCCATCACCTTTTATATTACAGATGAAGAACAAAATACTCAGAAACGACAAAAAAATACACCTTACAATGCTTTTAAGCAGTAAAAGGACTATTATGAAGACAGTGAAAATCCAAGGAATCAAGACAAAAATAAATGGGGTTATGAAAAAAAAAAAAAATTCGGATATTATAAAGTTAATCAGACGCATTTATTCATATACTAATACATGCATCCGTAAAATAAACTTATGGGGTGTGAAACCGTAATGTACAGTTTAGTCTTAAACTGAATAAAACTAAGTTTAAGTATAATCCACGGATTAACAGGGAAGAAGAGACCTAAATCGCTAGCCAATGACTCATCGCAGACATGTCTGAAATGCTTTCCCACCGGAGTAACTGATCAAACGAAAGTCGGGGACCGTTTAAGAAATATTTGCCTATATCTTGCCCTCGGCAGAACTTTCTCCCTCCAGGAGATTCCGGGACCAACCGGAGTTCCAGGTGGAGTTCCTGGCGGTAAGGTGTGTCCCTGATTGCTAGTTCGGCGGATCTTCGTCTGGAACCTGCCTTATTATCCTTAGGTCCAGGACTGGAAGGAGAGGAGGAAAAAAAGAGTGTTTATATGTGGAAGTTAATATCCAGAAAACGATAGGATGATTGCCTATTTATTAATCTCCGATTTTCTTAAATAAAAAAAAATAAACATTGTTTAAGTTTCTATTTCTAAACTGAACCATTATTATTATTAACAGTATTTAAAGAAAACACGAAAAACAATATTTTCTTTTCCAAATATAATATCAAAACCAATATTTAAAACATAAAATTAAGCAGTTCTTTATGCGTGGACCATATTTCGAAAAATCACTGATTATTTCATGATGATTAAAACCTTTGAAACGCTTCCATTTTTGATAAAAAAAAATAATAAAATAAAATAAAAAAAATAGGACAGTTGGGGTTTATTTTTAGAGGAAAAATGTGTGAAATAAATTTTGTACTACAAAAAAATAACTGTTATGATAAAATGAATGTATTTTCGTTGAATTAAACTGGTCACAAATCAAAGGGTTCCAAAAAAGGGTGAACCCCATCGCCTAATGAGAAATTAGAAATGATAGAAATTATTATAAGAACATAAACCTCCTTAAAATGAAGACAAATTAGCACTTTTGAGAAATTAAATAAGTAAAAAAATGTGGTGCGCAGATCAAACGACTTTCGCTTACCACCCTCTTGGCATAAATAACTATTTTCAAGCAAAGGAGATTATTTATTTTATTATTTTTATCTATTTTTTATACCAGTTTCTAATGTGAAATGTTTCAAATAGAAAATAAATAAAGGTTCTTTAGAGGATAATATTTTTAAAAAATATGCATTTAAACCATGTTACAGAAAATCAACGTACAAATTAAAAACTGCTTAATAATTCACTGATATACAGAGTTTAATGAAAATCGTTATCCGTTTTTGAGAAAATCGTAAAAATGTGTTAAATCGATTATATAAAATGCCACATCCAGTAAGTCGATTTTGACGAAATATTTGCTGTAACATCTCAGGTTTATACAAACCGTAAATATGCAATTTCACTTTCGTACGGCTTTTAGACACAAGCACACTTAGAACATTTTACGAGACTTAGTTATTTGGACTCACGAGACCTCATAACATGTATTACCGTTGAAATCTCAGATTCGAAAATTTTCACGATCGCAATGCTTATATGGGTAAGTGAAAGTAAAAAAACCTTACATTGGGCTGTTCTTGATAGTGTCACCACTATCCGAGAGAAATAGAGAAGAAAGAGGGGATAAAGTAAAACTAGAAAAAGAAAACGTAATTAAATATTAGTTATGTTGAAATGTTTTTCGTCTGTAACCATAAAAACTGCTTAACCAACCATTAATTAATTTTTTTTATGCAAATATTACCATAATTAAATGAAGATCTTAAAATAAAAATATAAATCTGACAATCTTAGCTAAGACTAGTATTTTGGTTTTATCTCGATGAAAGTTGACCTCCGTTTTCCAATCCCGAGAGACATCTGATGTCGCGGGTCACGTTTTCCATCTTCGTGACATTGGATGACTCTAGTAACCGCGGTAGTATGACAGTTGTCTGTGTATATGCAGCTGTCAACTTGTAGATGTGTATATATCATGTTATAGATTACTTTGATCATATAATTATTACTGAACTTCTTTTTTTTTATCATTAATATCTACATTTTTAAAATATTTTTATAAGTCAATAATCTATTTTACCCCTAAATAAATAAAACTTAAATCCTTCCCTAACTCCACCAACTGGACAGGTCAAACGTTGTCACATTAATTATAAGTGAATAATATTGCGATTTCACAGGAGGAAAATTAGTCAAATTATTCACTAATTTAATTTTCTAACATGTTACATGGTTATTTTTCGAAATTACAGTAAATCTACTGAAGGTAATAAACATATGTCTTACGCATCTATGATGATTTCCGCATTTTGATATTTAACTTCTTCTTTCACACAAAACCAAAGTTTTTTAAACGATTTCATTGGTTTGATTTGGTGGATTATATATATATATATATATATATATATATATATATATATATATATATATATATATATATTTCAAACAAAAATAATTTTAAATGTTTAAATGTAGTTGAGAAATTTCATTTCATTTCTCAGAAAACACCTGGTTTCCGTTAAATAATATTGGTTTCCGTTAAATAATATTGGTTTTCGCAAATTATTATTTATAATTGTTTTGTCACTCTTCATTAAATTCTAAAACTTTGTATGTTAAATATTGTTTACAAGCGTGTTTCATGTGATAATATTCCTATGTACACATTTACTTGATGTATTCATACTAATACAGTTGTAAATATCATAATAAAAGTTAAAAAAAAAAAATATTGTTTTTTCCTAAAATACTCAGTTTTCCAACGATATATTATACGTATACCACCTGACAAGTATTTTCGGTAATTCATTTTGGACATAAATAAACATTTTTCCCTTTTTCTCCATTTTTAATTATTAAATTATTTCAAAAGTTATATTTATCATTTTTTTCTTAAATGTTAATAATAATAGATGGTTAATTATATAAAATAAATCAAACTAAAGATACTTTAGAGGAAGACATGTTGAACATTTAAGCATTTAAGACCTTTAAAGTGACATCAATAGGGATATTATACGTATACCATCTCACTATAATTTCCATAAATTAATTTTGGACCTGAAAAAATATTTTCCATTTTTCTCCTTTAGTCAAGTATGAAATTCATTTATAATTTATACTTAGATTTTTAATAATAATGGTAACAATGAGATAATTTATTATTCAAAATAAACCAAATCAAAAGTAGTTTATTCAATACTTAATAGTCGACCGTTGTATTATATAGGAAGAAGATTGTCCGAGGTGGCGGTCATAAACAGACTAGAATAGTAGCAAAACTACTTTATTTCAAGCCAACGTTTCGACCTGACTTTGCAGGTCTTTGCAGTTCTCTTTGCAGTTTGCCCTGAAGAAGACCTGCAAAGTCGGATCGAAACGTTGGCTAGAAATAAAATAGTTTTGCTACTGTTTTAGTCTATTTAACATATTTATCATTTTCTTCCAATCTCCCTTTACGATCTGTAGGAGTCTGAAAAGAAGATGGCCTCGGGACCCTCTAATATAGAACTTTAATTTGAGTTTTACCAATGTGTAGTTTCCCTTCATGTTGTACATGTCATGTTACCAATGTCACATTTACTTACACGTTAAAAATTGAAAACTAAGATTTGAAAATTTTCACGATCGCAATACTTTGCTTTACAATACATTACATGTAAGGTAAGCGAAAGTAATAACATTATAAATAATAACCCATATTCACTTTCATTTATTGGAGAAATTTTCAAGGAACCGGTCAAAAAGATAATAAATTTGTCTAAGCAGCGATAAAGTTTCACTTAAACAACTTTCACTTCGCTTTTTTTTTTAATTCTAATATTGGTCAGAATTTTTCGACGAACTGCTGGCTATCATCAGATGGTCTGATGGAAATAAAGAAAATGTTATGTACAAGTAATATTTTTTTTTTCTAAATGGTTAAATAAATAAACTATTACAATATGAAAAAAAATCATTTTTAAAAACGTAATTGTTCTTATAAATACCGATTTATTTTTAGTTTATATATAATAATAATAATATTAACATTTATTAATTTGACAAAAGCTTCTCCCTAAGGAAAAATTTTAACGGAATTGACTATTGCACACAAAAATATTTTAAATTGTTACAATTTTTTTTTATGTTTAAAATAAAACTAAACAGATATGAATATTAGTGTTGCCCAAAATCTGTCTTGGTCTTGAACTTGGCAAGACCAAGACCAAGGTCGCCTAACTGTTGCAAGACCAAGACCAGGAATGATAAATAAAATCGTTTTTTTAAATAAAAATTAAGGCAAAATAGTTACTAATACTTGACAATCTTAATTTTACTATATGTAAATAATTGGTATAAGCAATATACTTTTGCATTTAACTCCTCTAATTTTTCATTCAGGCTTAGTTAGGTTTCTCCTGTCTTAAAAATTACTGTAATATCTCTATAGTAATACGGTAATAAGTAACTGCAAGATTGTTACGAGACTCTTTGGACAACACTAATGAATATATGGTTATAAACAGATATGTAGTTTATATATATAAATATTTATGTATATATATTTTTTTTTTCAGGCCTTTATGGACCACCCAGCAGTACCTCTTCCCTTGCTTTATTCAATTACCATGGTTTGTTAAGGAAGGAGATCTCTCATCCAGTGGCTTTTTAGTCTCTTCCTCGAATTGATGGGCATATCAGCTGAAGCCATATCTCCTATTAAATTAGTATGAAATCTTCTACAAAGAGTTCTCATGTGTCGGTCAACAATGGGCTGTATCTACGGTTTTGTAAGTTACACACCAAAGTGCTTTATTCATGAGATCATAATATATTTTATTATAACCTATAAGTAAATGAAGACTAAAATATATATATATATATAATAAGCCGAAAATTTCACCCCAATTACAGGGTCTGCGTAGAAGAAAAATCATTCCCTAGGATAGAAAAATTCAAATATGAACAACGGGCAGAAATAGACCAGCATATAACTAGCTCAAATAGAGCTTTCTTCTCCCTTTCCAAGATGTTGACAATTCGAAAAAATTTAATAAATCTCAAATTTAGAGCGTACAATGCTATGATAAAGCCAGTTCTAATATATGGCTGTGAGACTTGGACATTAATCAGCACCCTAGAAAAAAGTGTTGAAAGATTAGAGAGAAAAATCCTCCGCACGAAAACCGGAGCGATCTGGGATCAGAATACTGATATATGGAGAAGAGGGACCCATAAAGAACTGCTTACATAAACTGGTCAATCAATATCCCATGATAAGGAGGCACGGGGTTAATATGGGCATGCAGCTCGTAGCAATCCATCTGGAAGCCTCTACGTAACAATGAATGACTCAATAGAAGGCAAAAGACCACGTGGAAGGCCAAAAAACAGATTGGTAGATCGAATCAATAGAGATGCAACAGAGCTGTGTTCAGATAACTGGAAAAATTGGTCCAAGACAGGCAGAGATGGAGCAGGCTTGTTAAGGCGACAAAACATCTGCAATGGCAATAGGGGGAAAAAAAAAATCAGTTGTGTCCACTCACACGACTTTCCTACCTATTTCAGACAAGTATTTATATCATTACATATGTCTATCAACAAAAAAAAAAAAATTGAATTATATTTATATTCCTGAAAATTGATCAAAGAAAAGATTTGAGTACGATTTGTTTGATAAACTAAAGCAATGTAAACCGGCTTAAGGTAGATCAGTGTAAAAAATTCAGTACCCTCTAATAATATAAAGCGGGCAACAGATTTTCTTCCTTTAACTTAGTTATATTTTTTCTCTCATTCAACCCTTTCCGACACCAGGATATGAACACGTAATCTTACACTGGAAATTGAATAGCTATAACTTCGTTAATAGTTGTCCGAAATTAACGATTTTTATATGGTTTTGTAGGAAATTTCATCACCTAATCGTTTTTTTTTGTTATAAAAAAATAAGCAACAAAATCGGTTCATAAATTTCCGAGGAAATCTTAGCACTTGTTCTCGAGAAAATCTTAGCACTGACAGACAGACCAATGGCTAAAAATATGTTTTTCGGACTCAGGGGGCTCTGAAATTTATAGATCCATCGAAAACCGCATATCGGAAATTTGACCCGATCGCAATACTTTCCTTACCTAGTATAGGTAGGGGAAAAAAAGCTATTGGAAAGTTTGAAGTTTTTGTAAGTAAATTGCTAGCCATATCTGTGAGGATTTACTTAATTTCTGATTTTATTTAAAATTACAAGGTTTCCAGGTAATAATTTTAATTTTTTCTGTGAACTGATTTCTGTCTTTTTATTTATGTTTATATTAATATCTCTTCTCGAATCATATTCTAATCTGTATTCTTCACATGTTTTCTTCTTTTTTATATTTTCATTAATCTTAAATTATTGTTGTTTATGTTTTAATGTTTTTATCTACCCAAACCAGAAAAAGAAATAACGGACTTTGTTATCTAAATAGGTAACCAAGATATTCGAGCCAGTGTTGTTAGGTCCAAATTCATGGCGTGTGTCAGCCATGAAATTAATTTGAGAGGCGTCTCGTGTGGCTCTAGAATGCAAAAGCAACGTCTTAAAACTCCCTTCCACCATACCCTAACATGTTGTTATGACTTTTATTATTTATGTATGAAGTTAACATGGCAACTACACGTTCTCAAGTAGAACATCTTTTCTCTTAGGCCCTTCGCTCTCGAGGGAAGATATGATCGAAGCGAGAAAGACTAGAAATCCTAGATGTAAAACTTAACCTATCTAACTAGAATTAATAAAATAATAACTCTGTTTTGTTTTGGTTGACGATATAGTTTGTTTATTGTTTTTCGTTTATTATGGTTGATCTGAGGTGGACTATCTCTGAATGAATGAATAATATGATTTATTTAGAAACAGTCAAAAATCCACTTGAGGTATTCACTTTACAATTGCTTTTTAAGTGTTGTCTTAAGTTAATGCGCTGCCTGAAAGCATTCTCTCCAGAGTTATCGCCGTTGAAGTGATTAAACGTAATACCTTTTGGTTTGAAAATTTGTGCAATTTGGCGGAAAGATATTCTTGCAGGTTCGACAGGTCTTTAGAATGGATTTCGTTATAGAAAGACCAGTTGGCAACAATACGGTCTGCAATAACTCAGGAACATTGGGAGTAGTGTAGCATTGAAATCTGATCGATTTCTATTATATAGAATTGAGTCACGATTTTAAAATTTATTTGATGTGAACTCCTTTATTTGAAATACATTTCATGGCTTGACAGGAAATATACGGATTGTCCACTCTGTAACCTACCAATAAAGGAGGACCTGTTCAAATTTTTGGCTGAGTGTTCAATGCTTGGTCAAATTCGTATCGAATTTCTTGGGACTGGCCCGGTTCGAAATGATATCTTAACTTCTTTTCTCTGTGAACGAATGCCGTAAAATTGTCGGTTTTGCTCGATATGCGTGGAAACACCATTTTAATTTGCTACATCCAGCATAAACAATGATACGTCTAATTTATTTTTGGTCAGTTTTATTCATGTTATTCTTTATGATTTTTCTTTATTAGTAGTTCTTAGATATAAATTATTCAAAATATTTATTATTTTATATGGTGTTAGTTTTTTTATTATGTATTAGTCGTTCATGTATATGCAGTTGTTATAAGATTTTTATTTGTACTGTACATGTAAAACATATAACATTTCCGGCAGACGAGTGATCATGCCGTATAAATGTTTTCTGTATTTTGGAAATTTATAATTTGTACATATTTAATTCATTCTATCTATGATGCCGGATGATATTTTGGAGGCTTGAGAATACCAAATGAGAAAGTTGGTGAAGTAGAGCGAACTAGAAGAACTAGACGAAGGGACGACTCCAACGGCAGACCAAGAGGCACCTCCAAGACGAAGGTGAAAGGATCGTCTGGGGTTCGATCTGTCTGCGGTTCCAATCACAGGTTGATCTACGGCAGGGGCTTTGGGCTGAAGCCCCCCCCCCCCAAAAAAAATGCTAAAATATAATCCTGTTTTATGAATTATCTCTGAAAGTATTATTGTTCGTCTAATTACATTTAAGGTATATAGAATAGAATCGAATAGAATAGAAAAATAATTTTATTCTGGGACGAAGTCCCTTCAGAATAACAAAAAAGTTCAGAAATTAAAATTTTATATCTGGCCAGATAAAAACAAACATAAAAAGTTAAGATAAAGATAAATCAGTAAAAAAAAAAGAAAAAAAAATTAGTTATACATACTATATACAGAATAAAATAAAAAAATCTATATACAAAACTCTTAAAACCATACTAAGATACTTAAAACTATGTACAATGTTAAAATATAAATAAACTCTTTTAGAAAAAAAAATATAGAAAAAATAAATGTAAATTCTTCTTAACAGTAAAATCTGTTTCTGTTGTAAAAAAAAAAAGAAAAAAAGAAAGTCAAATCTATAATAAGTATTTAGGTTATGAGCTATATGTGAATATGTTCTTATAGATAATATATAATTTTACATAAAAGGTTAGCTGGTATCTGACTGTTTTTGGGACATGAATTGGAATAGGAGGGTTTTGAATGTAGATAAGAATGAAGAATGTCGAATTTTGATAGGAAGGGAATTCCAGAAACTAACAGAACGAGCAATAAAGGAGTTTTGGAACGAGGCAGATCAGTGAGAAGGAATGCAAAGGTCGGAAGGTCGGGATCTTGTGGAGAGGGAGTGGACTGAGCACTTGAATTGGAGAAGGTTTTAGACGTAGTAAGGACGATCATTGTTGATGACTTGAAAGAGGAAAGAGCAATAGCTAGGAAATATTGTCTTCGAATGGAGGGGAAGAGCCACTCTAACTCAGTGTAGTGGTGAGAGACATGGTAGTATCTCGGGCCACCAATTACAAATCTCACGCATATATATATATATATATATATATATATATATATATATATATATATATATTTAAGATAAGACTTCAAGAATAAGAATAGATTACTGGAATACATATATCCAGTCATGTCCAGATATGTCTATTCCAGCAATCTCTTGGAACAGGTCTGATAAAGGCCTGAACTTCAGGTCGAAATGTCGGCAAATGTTCAAGTAAATATTATTATTTATTTTGGCTTTCTTATTTCTGACTGATCGCCCCAACCATCCTTCTCTTCATTATTCACGACAGTCAATCATCAACCCATAATTATTATTAAAATAAATTACCTTATATATATATGAGGGACAAACGCATATAATGAATTCACAGCCTTGGCAATCAGAGACTTGGAAACAGCTACACATGCAGATTCATTTTCTCTTTGATAACTGAGGCGCCCTAGATCGGTCGGCAACCGGCCACTGCCTACCTGATACCCCAGCATCCCGGTTTCTAGTAACGGTAACAGGTCTCCAATCCAGTTCCGTTTTCGATATTCTCATAGCCAACCAGGATCTAAGTCACAAAACATGTTTTCAATTATGGCTCTCATTCATAAATAAATAAAAATTAATTAATGGCGGGAAAAAATCTCAGAAATAAAAACGTGACTAATACCCCTCTCCTCCCTCCCCACCTAACAACAGTAAAAAACCAGTCGACATTTCTCTAATTCAAGGAACATCAGAAATAAAAAAAAAAAACATTAGATCCTATAAAGATAGTTTTCAAGATGAATTTGATTTTTTTTTTTTAAGATGCTCCAAAAGTTTAACTACTTATTGCCTGCATTTGTTTTTTAATAATAATACTGCTTTTAACATTTTGAATATATATATTTTTTTTAATGAAATTTACAATGATATCACATGAAAAATACAACAAGTAAATATGACATTGGTAACATGACATGTACAACATGAAGAGAAACTACCCATTGGTAGAACTCGAATTAAAGACCTATATTAGAAGGTCCCGAGGCCATCTTCTTTTCAGACGCCTCGGAGGGTTATCATGGATTGAGGGGGAAGCAAGGTTAGAAGCAAGAGGGTTGTGATGGTTATTAATTTTATTATGGAAGGATATATATCTGGATTGGGCCAAATCGGAAACATAAGGAATATTAAGGTCTTTATGGATGATTTTATTAGTGACTGAGTAAGAAGCGTTGACAGGAAATTTCTAACGGAAATACAATATTTTACTAGCTTAAGTAAAAGATAAAATGACAAAAAAAAAAAAAAACAATATTTTGATGATGGACTTTACTGAAATCAATTGAAATATTATGATTATAAGTAGTGGTACAGACCTCTTTTTATCAATTTATTAATATCCACCTGAAACTTCGTAAATAGCTTCAACCCATTGTAACCTACAAATATTTTATTTATGAAAGCTCTTGGAATTGGGTCGTTTTCAATCTGGAGGTCGGCAAACTTCGTCTATTTAATTAGGTACTATGAACTCTTATATACCCATTTGCTTTTTACTTGGATCGTAAGATAAATTGATCACAAAATCGAAAAAAAAGATAGCCACAACCTCGTTATTTTGAGATTTTGGGAGTGTAGTTCACGCCAAACGGAAAGAAAGTGGGTATATACAAGTTTTAAGTACCTAATTAAATAGACAAAGTCTTTCGATCTCCAGATTGAAAAGCCCCAGTTTTCAATTTTTGTAAATAAAATATTTGTAGGTTAAGATGAGATTAAATTATTTACGAAGTTTCAGGCGGGTGTTAATAATTCCATAAAAAGGAGTCTATACCACGGAATAATATGTCTTATCATGATGAATTATGTTTTTAAATATTTTTTTTTTCTTTTACTTCAAATTCAACATTCTATTTGGGAATGCAAATTATTGTTTTTAATTATTAATTATAAATTATTATTTTTATTTATTTGCGTTCCTTTCGATATACATTAGTTTTTTAAACTGTTCTAATATTAATGGGAAAACCTGTTTATCATCTGTTATTAGTTTCCTAGTTTTCAATTTTCAGCCATTATCAGCAATGGCAGTAATAATGAGAGCTTAGTAGTCAGTATTTGGATATCGACTTGTATCCCCACATTATTATTACAGTAAGGCTCGAATAGGTTTTGTACCAAATATAAGCTCATGTCATGCTCAAATAGATGGGGTACCGTTGGATTCAAAATTTCACGATGGGTTAGCGAATCGTATTACCGACTTTTGTTTTTCTTTCTAAAATAAATAAAGTCGATACAAACATTTTGCTAGGCTTCGATACTGTAACGGTGGTAGGTCTGTAGATCGATACTGGACAAATTGAGCCTTGAAGATTTTGATGCGTACAGCACGAACCGAACGATTAAGCCATCAATTTCGAAGGCTTCCTTCTCCTTCAGGCGGGCAAAATAGTCCAATCAACCCGAAAATTCATGCAAACAAGTTATGAAAGAAAACAAACTATACTTGCGAAAAATTACACACTTTTCCCTTGGTTATGATTACATAAAAAATTACTAAATTCCCTACAAAAGGAAAAAAAAAATCATCAAAATCGATTAAAAATTTTTCCAATATTTTTTTTCTTATTTTCGATTAATATTCATTAGGAAAGTTCTATTATAGTCCATTTCATTTGAAAATAACTATATATTTGGCATATATCTATATTATCAGTACGACGATGAAATAATTTGTACTGACCAAAGGAGGAAAATGGGAGGAATTATTTTTTTTAAGGGAAAACAGAGTTGAGATTTGTATTTCATACCTCTATAAAGCATCAAATACGAATTTTCATAGAAATCAAAAAAAAAAATTTTTTTTGCACCAATTCGGAACCAAGCCAAGGGTAACATAAAAATGACTCGACGTTTCCCCACGAAAATTTACATTAAGTTAGGAATACATAAGCTACGCAAAATGAAACAAACCAAACCCCTCTGTTAACTAGAGTTTTTCGATATTTACTGTTTTTAATCGCGTCGAATCTAAATGTTATTGATATGGTGTTGAAGAATAATAACTCAGCTTTCCAACGATTATAGATACATTGAATTAGGAGAAAATCCTGAGGAGTTATGAACATATAGTGAATAGCAGATGGAAAAATGAAATAAATAGTCAAACCGCGTTCCTATGACAACGCAGTCAAAACATTGCTATCCCTAATCCTATTCGTACATCGGTACATATATTATTACAGTAAGGCTCGAAATAGGTTTTGTACCAAATATAAGCTCCTATCATGCTCAAATACCATGAATTAGGTACAAAAAAATCATCGAAATCGGACAATTTTTAGCTAAGATACAGCTCTGAAATTTGTAAACATATTGGTTCCAAACAATATTGAAGATTTAAATTAATTTTTGTTCTCTTTGTCGATTATATTTATCGGTAAAGTAACATTTGATGTCTTTACCTTTTGATACGTTGAATTATTTTCTTATTAATTTGGCATTTGATAACAATATGCTGTGCGAATTTTTAGCACGGCCCTGCAAGTTGCTTTTATTTAATAATTATAAATTATGATTTAAACTTATGTGGGTTTATTTCGATTTGTTTTATAAACTGTTCTAATATTTTAATGAGAAAATTTGTTTAGCATCTGTCATTGGTTTTCTAGTGTTCAAGCTATTATGAGCAATGGCAGTAATAATGACAGTTTAGTGGTCAGGGTTTGGATATCGACTTGTGTATAGTCGAACCCTCCCTATCTACATTTGAAACCCTCCTGTTCCAATTCCCATCCCAAAAACAGTCAGACGCCCCCCGCTAACCTTTTATGTAAATTTACATATTATTCAAAATGATATATTTACATATAATTCATCATTTAAATATTTACTATTCGTCTTCTTCTTTTTTTTTCTGCGGAAACACAGAGTTTATTGCTAAGAAGAATGTAACATATTTTTTATTTATTTTTTTTAAAGTGTATATTTATGTTTTACTACTGTACATAGTTTTAAGTGTCTTGTCGTGGTTTCAAGTGTTTTATATTATTTTATTTTTTATGTTGTACATTTTACATTTAACTAATATTTTCTTTACTGTTTTTTCTTTATTTTTACTGTTTATATTTGTTTTTACTTAGGCCAGAAATAATACTTTAATTTTGTACTTTTTGGTTATTCTTCTGGGACTTCGTCCCAGAATAAAATTATTTGTCTACTAGTAGGCCCGTGCGAAAAATTCGCACAGCATGTTTTTAAATGCCAAATTAATAATAAAATAAAATAATGCAACATATCAAAACATAAAGAAATCAATTGTTACTTTATCGATGAATATAATCGACAAAGAAAACAAATATTAATTTAAATCTTTGGAACCAAAATGTTTACAAATTTCAATAAGCTGTATCTTTGCTAAAAATTGTCCGATTTTGGTCGGTTTTTTTTTCGCTTTTGTTAGGAATTTAGTAATATTTTATATAATTATGGGCATACGGGAAAAGTGTGTAGTTTTTTAGTTATTCGCAAATAAAGTTGATAATAGAGACCTCAAGTCGACGAAATGAGACATGTATTGAATGAGAGTACTACAATTAACGTAAAGTTGTTCTGATGCGAACCCTATGCCTTGCGTTATCTCGAAAATAGTACGTTTTGGGGCTTAAAAACGCAGGATCCGATAGTTTCGGAGGAACTATTAGGGTCTTGCTGTACGCATCAAAATCTTTAAGGTCAAATTTGTCCCGCATCGATCTACAGACCTATCACTGTTCAGGTATTGAATCCTAGCAAAATGTTTGTATCGACTTTATTTATTTTAGAAAGACAAACAAAAGTTGAGAATACGATTCGCTAATCCCCCCGTGAAATTCTGATTCCAACGGTACCCCATTCATGGTATTTGAGCATGACAGGAGCTTATATTTGGTACAAAACCGATTTCGAGCCTTACTGTAATAATATATGTGGGGATGGGGATTCTATTCTATTCTATATAAATATAAACTTTTTAACCCTAGAATTCGTCACCACCTCCAACGATCGCCATCAGATGAGAATGGAATTCCTCAAGACGGACGAAGGAGCAGCGAGATATAAACAATATCCGATCTCAAGACCACTTTCCCCACAACTTTCTCGAGAATACCAAAGGGCCGGTTAGGACCGTAGAAAGCGAAGCGCTCACTCACGACTCGCTCACATGACCCGGGTCCACGATCCCACTATCGATCCCCTTCCATCGATTCTCTCAGTCGTTTATCGTGTTCCAGGAGGATCTGGGTCAGAAGGGAAGTGGTCCCTCTTTCAGAACAGAAAGACATGATTGAACAGTCGGCAATCGGAATCGCAATACCTTTCTTCACATTATTTCGTATCGCGTCCAAACAAAATAGTACGGTTGTCCGTAGAAAAAATACGACTAATTTTATACTGAGGTTGGACCATATAAACTGAACTTATCCAAAGTCATGAAAAGAAATCTTTACCAGCTACGAAAAAAAAAAAATAATGACCTGTGAATATAGCGCAGTCTATGAATAATTATTGAAGGAAATAAGTGTCCAAAAACTGTCTTGCACTTTGCAAGACTAACATCAAGGCCACCTTCAACTATTGCAACATCGAAACCAGGACTGTATGGCCAAAAAAAAAAAGATAATAAAATAATTTTAGTAAATATAATTTTCCATAGGAATTTTTATTTTTTGGGCGCCTGCCTTTATCAGCTTTTCATCTCTAAACAGATAAATCTATAAAATATAAGTTACCCATTATTTGGACATGATTAATCATTTATCCTACCATGCTAGCTCAGGTGAGAAGGGGTTGGATTGGGTATTTTTATAAAGCAGAAAAAAAAAGGTTAACAAATCTACAGAAAGAAATATTTACAGAATTAATACTATGTACAATAAAAAGAAATAAAATAAAAGGAAAAAGAGAGAATTTAAACATAGTTACTATATACAATTAAAGATAAATAGGAAGATATTTAAGATGATAAAAATAACAAAAAAAAAGATACTTATTCTATATACAATATTATGGCATGCCACATCTAAACATCAAGAAAAGATAGTCAGAGATATAAGATGTAAGAGCACATGCACATGTTAAAAATAAGAATTAATAATCATGCACAGGAAACAAAAGAGAGTAGAGTTTTTTTTTTTTTTTCAAAGCTTCCTTAATCTTGGTTACAATTGGTAAAAACAAAAACCATTTTATAAATAAAAATTAAAGCAAAATTGTTACTAATACTTGACAATCTTAGTTGCTATATGCAAATAATTGGTATAACCGATATACTTTTGCATTTAACTTCTCTAATTATTCATTCGGGCTTAGTTAGGTTTCTCCTATCTAAAAAATTACAGTAATATATATCTGTATAGTTATAAGCTAATAAGTAACTGCAAGACTGTTGCGAGACTCTTGAGCAAGACCAAGACTGAGTCTGCATTTGGGCAACACTAAATAAATAAATAGATTAATAAAAAAATATTTCTCTATTATATAAAATTTTTTTAGTGTAAAATCATATTTTGCATATGTAAAAAGGGAGACGAACTCTAACGAATACACCACACTTCATATATTCCGTGGTGAAGATCATTTTTTATGAAATCATTAATATCCGCCTGAAACTTCGTAAATAGTTTCCTCTTATCGTTACCTAGAAATATTTTATTTTAGGATTGGGGATTTTTTTAATCTGAAGATCGGCAAACTTTGTCTATTTAATTAGGTACTATAAACTCGTATGTACCCATTTGCTTTTTACTTGGATCGTAAGATAATTTGAGCACAAAATCGAAAAAAAAGTTAGCCTTAAAAAATATTTAGCCGTTTGGCCTAAACAACCTCGTTATTTTGGGAGTGTAGTTTACGCCAAACGGAAATATTTTCGTAAATAAAATATTTGTAGGTTAAGATGAGATTAAGTTATTGATGAAGTTTCAGGCGGGTGTTTATAATTCCATAAAAAGGGGTCTATACCACGGACTAATATGTCTTATCATGATGAATTATGTTTTTAAATAGTTTTTTTTTTACTTGAAATTTAATATTGCAAATTATTGTTTTTAATTATCAATTATAAATTATTAATAATAATAATAATAATAATAATAAGGCTTAGCGAACCCGAAGGTTCGATGGCGACACCACCCATCGCTTGTTACACACCTCCCTCCACCGTTCGCCGTCCAAACCCAGTCCCTTCAGATCGGCGTTAATGCAATCTTCCCATCTTCGCTTCGGTCTACCCCTCGGACGCTTACCATTCGGCACAGCAAATATTAACCTTTTAGGAATTCTCTCGTTACTAAGCCCAACAACTTTACAAGCCCATTTGATTCGCCGCGATGAAATTACCTCAATTATATTACCCGGATACATCTCACGCAATTCGGCGTTGTGTAACCGTCTGAACTCTCCGGTTAACTCATCCTTTTTCGGTCCGAATATTCTACGCAATACTTTATTTTCAAAAACCTTAAGACGCTGCTCATCCCTTAATGTAAGCGGCCAAGTTTCGCATCCATAAAGAACTGTAGGTAAGATAATTGTTTTATAGATTCTAATTTTTAAGTTTCGGGACAAGAGGCGCGAACTAAGTAGTTTTGTCACAGAAAAATAACAAGCATTCCCCGCCTTCAGTCTTACCTTAATCTCTTCTTCAATTTCGTTTTTTCTAGTTATCGTAGAACCTAGATACCTAAATTTATCTACCTGTTCAAACATATTACCATCTATATCGATATCACCAGTAATATCGCCATTTTTGCAGCTAACCATATATTTTGTTTTATCCACGTTTATTTCGAGTCCTAGTTCTTTCCCGGCTTTCATTAACGTTGTCGTATTTAGTTTTATAGTTTCAACGTCTTCGCTTAACAGTACCAGATCATCAGCATAGCCCAGCACGGATGTTGTCCCGCCCAGATCCAACCCTTTCTCTGTTCGCATTACCTCCCTAATGGCATGTTCTAATGCCAAATTGAAAAGGACAGGCGAAAGAGAATCCCCCTGTTTTAAGCCCGAACGAACCTCAAATTTTTCGGACAAATTATTACCGATTCTAACTTTATTGAGTGTCTCCGTCAAGCACATCCTGACTAGATTTACTAGTTTTTTTGGAATCCCCTGCTCGATTAGAATATTATACAGTCTCTGGCGGTCAATAGAATCGTAAGCCTTTTTAAAATCTATATACAGCTGGTGAACAATACCGTTATACTCCAATTTTTTCTCTAATATTTGCCGTAAAGAAAATATTTGATCAATAGTCGAACGATTCCGTCTAAATCCGCATTGGTAGTCTCCGATAATTTCCTCGGCGTATTCCGTGATTCGACTGGTTAAGATTGAAGTGAATATTTTATAACATACCGGAAGGAGTGAAATTCCTCGATAGTTATTACAATCCGTCCTCGGACCCTTTTTGTGAATCGGAATAAGAATAGATTCTTTCCATTCTTCAGGTAATTTCTCGTTCACCCAGATCTTTTTAACCAACCGATGTATTTTAGAAACTCCAGCTTCTCCGCATGCCTTAATTAGTTCAGTAGGAATATTATCGATTCCCGCTGCTTTATATGATTTTAATTTTCCGATAGCTACTTCAACTTCCTCTTTACTTGGTCCTTCTATTAACGGTTCAGCACTCTGGTACTCAGAAGGAGGACACAGATCATAAATTCCCGTCATATTTAAAATATTGCCAAAGTGGTCCTTAAACTTATTCAATATGTCAACCGGATCGGTCAGAATATTGTTATTATCATCTCTAATTCCAGACGTTACGGGCCCTACATATTTACGTGATCGTTTTATACCTTTGTACATGTCTCTTAGGTTATTTTCGATTCTATTAGTTTCTATTTCAATTATTTTATTTTTAAGATACTCCCTTTTTTTATTTTTGAGCAATTTGGTCGTTTCGTTCTTTGAGATTCGGAAGTATTCCAGATTGTCTTCACTAGGATTATTTAGAGCTTTTAATTTAGCGGCTTTTCTTTTTTCACACATGTTTAAGCAATCTTCATCAAACCACGGTTTGTTATTCTTATTTTCCTTTTTTCCTAGACACGAGTTACCGACCGCTTTAATATTATCTCTGATCTCTATCCATAACTTGTCAATATCCTCGTGGTCCTCGTCAGGAAGCTCTAAAGCTTCAAACCTATTCTTAACATCTAGCTCGAATTGGTTTCTAACTGATGGATTTTTTAATTTTTCCAAATTAAAATTCTCAAAATCGAAACGGTTTTCTTTTCTCTTTTTTATATTAAGTTTTTGTCGAAGTTTCGCGATTACTAATTCATGATCCGACCCACATTCTGCTCCGCGATAAGACCGTACATTAATTATACTGCTTTGCCAGCTGTGTTGTATCAAGACATGATCGATTTGATTTCGTGTTTGCGAATCCGGTGATGTCCAAGTATATTTATGAATATCCTTATGTTTAAACGTCGTACTTTTAATTATCAGGTTTTTCGAGATGGCAAAGTTTATCAGACGGATCCCATTATCATTACTATATTCGTGCAAACTTTCTTTACCAATCGTCGGAATATAAACTTCTTCCCTTCCTACCTTTGCGTTCGCGTCACCTACAATTATTTTCATGTAGTTTCGTGGTAGTTTATCATAAACCCATTCGAGTTTATCGTAAAATTCACTTTTGACTTCATCGTCACTGTCTTCGGTCGGACAATGTTTGTTTATTAATGCGATTTTAAACCAACGTCCCTGAAATGTAGCTACCGAAATTCTATCACTAAAGAATTGTACGTCCCTCAAAGCGGATAGTAATCTACTCCTAATTAGAAACCCGGTACCCAAACAATGATTCCCGCTTCCTCCGTACCAAATAGTATACTTTCCTTCCCTCATCGAGCCCTCTCCTGGCCAGCGAACCTCTTGCAGAGCCATGACATCCAAATTGTACCCATTTACCTCATTCGCGACCGATTTTAGCCCCCCTGCTGTGTTTAAACTCCTTACGTTCCACGTACCAATATTTAAATCCCTATATTTCAACTTGCGCCATGAATCCCCTAAAGCAGTCCCCACCCGGAGACCCGAACGGGGGACTAGTTTACTTCCGGATAATGAGCGTTTTACCTTAGGGAGATCCATGACTTTTTGTGGTGTTTGGTGAACTAAAGATATGTGAGTAGGGCGTTCAATCCTACGTCACACCCTCCAGCAAGTCTGGTGGGCCCCTACCTCCAGCAAGTCTGGAGGTCCCCTCCCTCCAGCAAGTCTGGAGGGCCCCTCTCATTGTTGGTCAGCGAGTCCATCGGACTTAGCCGGGAGGAACTTCCAAGGAATTTCCACCGACCATCCCCACATCCGCCACCCGTGGGACGCTCCCCATACGCGGTAATGAGCCCGCGCGAGGCAATTATAAATTATTATTTTTATTTATTTGCGTGCAATTCTGTATACATTTGTTTTTTAAACTGTTCTAATATTAATGGGAAAACTTGTTTAGCATCTGTCATTGGTTTCCTAGTGTTAAAGTTTCAGCCATTATGAGCAATGAAGGTAATAATGAGAGTTCGTAAATAGTTTCCTCTCATCGTAACCTACAGATATTTTATTTTCGGATTGGGTAATTTTTCAATCTGGAGATCGTCAAACTTTGTCTATTTAATTAGGTTCTAAAAACACGTAAATACCCATTTGATTTCTGCTTGAATCGTAAAAATCACAAACTCGAAAAAAGTGTGGCCTACAAAAATATTGGCCCAATTAGATTCCGTACTCAAAAATTTTCTTAATCTTTCTCACGATACAAAGCTTCACTAGGGAGAAAGGAAAATTAAGCATTTTAAAGTACTGAATCTAAAATGTTTTCTTTTTTTAGTTTGGGAAGATTTTTTTAATTTATTATAAGATTGGCGATGAAAACTTCCATTATTACTGATTAGTCAATGTTACTTACTTACTTAAGCTTACTTTTCGGGGTTGTATCTCATACAACATTGTGTTCATGTACGATTATAAGTATCTTATACATTATTTCTTAAATACATATCCTTTTTCCGGCTCTCAGGAATGATGGTTGCTGATGAATGAGGTATCACGTAGATTGCGCGAATCGTAATTTTGATTCCTAATTTTACACCTGGACTTAAATACAAGTTAATATAAAACTGAAAGGTTTAAAACCATATAATGGTGTCGTCTCAACGAATCGAGACGTTATAAATTAATTAATAATTTGGAAATAACTGAAATAAAAGGTTCATTATACATAAGTAATTGAAAACCTAATAAATTTGCCACAAAAAAAAAAAAAAAAAAATCATCGAAATCGGACAATTTGGTGTAGAGTTATAGCTTTCTGAACATTTAGCATATTTTACACTGCAAAGATTGTATTGCATCTAGGTAGTTATTTATCAAATTGCGAATTTTGGGAATTTCTTTTTTTTCCGGAATTCCAACCATTATATTCTTTTTAATTAATTATAATATTAATTTTATTCATATTTATTTAAATTTCCTTTAAACATTGTTATTATTTTTTTCAATGTGTTTCGATTACAATAGCATTTACATTTAGATCTTCAATATTGTAGTTTCAATTTTTTTTTTTTTTTTATGATATTTACAACTGTATTAAAAGTAAAAATACATTCAGTAAATGTGAACAAAGGAATAAAATAGCATGAAATCACATGTTGAGAAACTATCCATTGGTAGCACTCTAAAAATGTATTTACAAAAGGAGATCTCGAGGCCATCTTCTTTTCAGACGCCTCTGAGGGTTGTCAGGGATCGAGGAGGAAACAAGGTTAGAAACCAGAGAGTTTGGATGGTTCTGAAGTTTACTATGGAAGGATAGGTATCTGGATTGGGCCAGGTCAGCAACATAAGGAACATTAAGGTCCTTATGGATGATTTTGTTTGTGACAAAGTAAGAAGCGTTGGCAGGAAATTTCAATTAAGGATTGGATACGAGAGGAATTCGATGGCTTAGTGGAGCCCCAGAGCTGAACTCCGTAAGTCCAAATAGGTCTTATTGTAGTCATGTATATGAGTCTTTTGTAATTGACTGGGAGCTTAGAGCGTTTGTCTAGTAAGTGCTGGAGTAGTCGGAAACGTCGAGCTGTTTCTTGTCGTTTCAGTCTGGTATGAGGATTCCAAGTTAGACGTTTGTCTAAGTGGAGTCCAAGGTATCGAATTTGTTCAACAGGGATAAGTGGGGTATTATTAAAGGATACTATTGGACAAGAGGACATAGGTTTACGACGAAGGGTAAAGGTGATTTGATGGAATTTATTTTTATTCTCCAGTTTTCTGGAGTGGCAGTGGATCAGCTGATGCGAAAGGACGTGTTTCTACATCGTCTCTCAGAATTTACTTATTTTGCAGTGAAATCTTTGAGATTATTTATTCAAAACAAGTCAAGAATACATAATAACAATTGATATTTATTGTTTGTTATAAATTATAGGGTTATTTTTATTTTATTTTATTTTTTTTTTTTTCTTTTTTTTTTCCCTTATATGCGATATCACAATCAGGCCATGTCTAGTAGAGCTTCTATCAAGAGAATTCGGCCGTTAGGCTCAACACCTTGTTCTTCGCCTGTCAAACAAAAGCCTCGTCAATGTCGTCAAACACCTGCAGTAACGCCTATTAGCTCCAGAGAAAATGAAACCCAGCCAGGAACATCATCAAAACCAACAATTGAAGAACTTCAGCATCAACCAGGTACATCTTCACAAGAGATAACCGAACAATCTCCGTTTTTCACCCCTAACCCCTATCAGGTGCTTCAGAATGATAAAGAAGTGATGGAATCCGCTTCAATACCAAGAGATCCCCGACCTCCACCCATATTCGTTAAAAACATAAGCAATTTTCAGTTACTATGCTCACAACTGAACAAAATAACAGGCTCTGGAAGCTATTCATGTCTAAGCAGAACAAAGGACACGAAGATATCACCAGATACAGCTGAAACCTACAGAAAAATTGTGAAGTATCTAACGGAAACCAACGCGGATTTTCATACGTACCAATTACGGCAAGATCGAGCTTTGAGGGTAGTCATAAGAAATCTACACCCCTCAACACCAACCGAAGCAATAGAAGAAGAATTGAAAACTTCAGGTTTCATAGTGCGCCAGATTACAAATGTACAGAAGGAGAGTAAAGAACAGCCAGGAGTAAAAGTTCCTCTACCCTTATTTTTCGTAGATTTGGAGCCAAATCAAGGGATTGAAAAAATATACGAAATAAGAAGAATATACTACACAAGTGTTATAGTAGAGAAGCCATATCCTAAGAGGGAAATCGTACAGTGTCACAATTGCCAGGCATATGGCCATACCAGGACTTACTGTCATCATCTGCCGCGCTGTGTGAAATGTGGAGAGCAGCACAAATCCGGGGAGTGCACAAAACCGAAACGGGATCCTGCAGTTTGTGCATTGTGCCTTGAAGGACATCCAGCGAACTACAAAGGCTGTCAGATCTACAAGAATATTAAATCAAGATATCAAAAATCCCGGACCCAAGAAGAAGCAGAGGCATCAAGAAGAGAACCTAACGCATCAAGAAGAGGACCTTCAAAAAAAATTGACCCAACGGTGTCTTTTGCACACTTATTAGGAGGTAAGAATGATGTTACTTATTGTGAGACCCTGCCGCAACAACAACACATACCTCAAAATTCTCAACCCCACCCTCAACATCCTAATCAAACTTCACCTAATCAACAGTTTTATCAACACCAAATTCCCCGCATTCCTCCTCCCTCAAATACCACAGATCTCACCAGTTTACTTACATCTTTCCTCTCCGAATTTAGATCCCTTGTTACTCCTTTGATATCTCTTCTCACCAATCTTGTATCACATTTTATCCCTCCCGCGAAAAATCCTTAAATGACTTCCAATAAACCTTTATCCATTCTCCTTTGGAATGCGAATGGTGTTAGAAATCACACAAACGAACTAACTACATTATTACTTGACAAAAATATTGACGTGGCACTAATTACTGAAACTCGACTAACCACTAAACAGCACTTCAAAATACCACAATACCTGACATATCGTACTGACCACCCTGACGGAAAAGCACATGCCGGTACTGCTGTCTGCACTCAATTCCCAACATTTTCACCTCCTTTCCCCCAACTCTCCTACCTACTGGCCTACAGATCCCAACCGTAATCCTGATCTTCTTGATTTCTTTATCCACAGCGGCTTAAGTCCCCTCAATTGTTCCATTACACGTCTAAATGAACTTTCCTCTGACCATAGTCCTCTAATCCTTAATGTTTCACTTGAACCCGTTCCCAAACCTTCTCCACCGTCATTTATTAAGGGCCCAGTTAACTGGGACCTTTTCCGCCAAATCATCTCCGATAAAATTGATCTTAACATATCCCTCAAAACTCCCGATGACCTTGATAGTGCCGTAAATTCCTTTACTACCACAATCCAACAAGCCGCCTGGACTGCTTCCTTCCCAAAAGACTCCTCCAGAATTCCTAAAAAGACCATTCTACCCCAACACCTCCTTGACCTAATCCAAACCAAACGCCGTGCCAGATTATTGTGGCAACGTACCCGACATCCTACCGACCGCTGCTCCTATAATTATTACTGCAAAAAATTAAAACTGGAATTAGCCACCTTCAGATCACATTCCTTCAACTCCTACCTATCCTCCCTTTCTTCTCGCGACAATTCCCTTTGGAAAACCACTACCAAAATCTTAAATCCTCACCGCATTTCCCATCCCCTCCGACGAGATGATGGCTCCTGGGCAGCATCTGACGAAGATAAGGCTGAGGAGTTCGCCATTCACCTATCCAATACATTTATTTCACATCCGGAATCCCATCCTGCCCACACCGTAACAGTAGAAGAATTCCTTACATCACCAATCCCACTTTCCTTGCCCCCAAAAGCTATTCATCCTTCCGAAGTGAAATTTCAATTAAAAAAATTAATCCCCCGTAAAGCTCCTGGACATGATCTCCTTACCCCTCAAATCCTTCGACAACTTCCATCCAAAGCAGTCATATTCCTTACATATATCTACAACTGTATCCTACGCACCACCCACTTTCCTCTGCTATGGAAACACTCCACTATTATCCTTTTCCAAAAACCAGGCAAACCTCCCAATATCTCAACATCCTATAGACCAATTAGCCTACTCCCAATCCTTTCAAAAATTTTTGAAAAGATCCTTTTGAAACGAATCCTACCCATTATAGAATCCCAAAATATTCCTTCCCATCAGTTTGGTTTTCGCTCCCAACATTCCACTGTTCAACAAGGACTCCGAGTTGTTGATCATATTTCCTCAGCCCTAGAAAACAAGGAATACTGTTCGGGTGCATTTCTGGACATTGCACAGGCATTTGACCGGGTATGGCACTCCGGACTGCTCTTCAAGCTTAAAATCCATTTACCTCAGTCCTTGTACCTAGTCCTCCGATCCTACCTCTCTGACCGCTCCTTCCGAGTTCGCTGTGGAACAGAATTTTCCAATATCTACTCCGTTAAAGCCGGTGTTCCCCAAGGCAGCGTCTTGGGTCCCGTGCTTTACATCCTCTTTACTGCTGACATCCCTGTTCATCCCGATACTTTTCTTGCAACATTCGCTGACGACACCGCAATCTTATCATCCAACTCTGATCCCAACATAGCATCCTTAAATCTCCAAAACCACCTCACCTTGATTGAGCACTGGTGTAATAACTGGCGCATTAAAGTTAATGAATCTAAATGCCAACATATTACCTTTACACTCCGACGCAGTTCCTGTCCACCAGTACACTTTAATTCCATCCAGCTTCCTTACTCAGACACAGTCCGGTATCTTGGCTTTCATTTAGACCGAAGACTAACGTGGAACCCACATACTAGACTCAAAAGACAAGAACTCAACCGACGATACGGCCAGCTATACAGACTACTAAACAGAAAATCCAAACTTTCTATTGAAAACAAATTACTTATCTACAAGACAATACTGAAACCTATATGGACATACGGACTTGAACTGTGGGGGACAGCAAAAGCTTCTAACATCAAACGTATTCAATCCTTTCAATCTAAAGTCCTTCGAACAATAGTTGATGCTCCGTTCTATGTAAATAACAAAATCCTACACCATGACCTTAATATCCCATTTGTCCTAGACCTTATTCCAGAAAAATTCTCCAAATTTCACCAAAACCTTACCTATCATCCAAATCCCCTTGCACAATCTCTATCCAGCACCACCCATCCTTACAATCCTCCTCGAAGGTTGAAGCGGCAGTGGCCCAGAGACCTTTTGTAAATAAGCATCTATTGGAGTTTTGGCAATGGCCAGATCCTCCACTCAAGCCCGAGTGTGTATGATTAGGTTAGTTCTTTTGTTTATATACATTTATTTTGTTTTATTGTATTTATTTTTATTTTATTTTATTGTATTTATTATATTAAGTTTCTGTATTATTTATTTATTTATTTTTTTTTTTAATTGTAAATAGAGTGTGAATGTGCTTTCTCTGATCACTATTATAAATGTCCTTGATGTGACAGAATGTAATATTTCTAAATAAACAAATAAATAATTCTCCAGTTTTGACACCATTCTTCAAGGTTTGTGATGTGTGATTGAAGGGTTTAGTTTCAATTCTAAAAATACATTTTGGATTTTTTTTTATTGGTAAAGTAACATACATCCTGATTGGCTAACTATATAACTCTCTGAGAATTTAAGGCTGGATAAATTCTAAAAACTTAAATAAGTCAAATCACAGTGGCGTAAACATAAAATGGATGTAATTTTCAAAATTTACTGATCGGGAAACATAAAACTTAAATGATTCGGAACGCAGTCACGTAATCTTAAAATGGAGGTTATTTTCAAAACTAAGTACAGGACAGCATAATACTAGTCCCTAATAAATCCGTATAGATACAATAAATCGATATCCGTAAGTGAAAATTCTACTTAGGAGAGCATAATAATAGACTTTCATATTGGAGGGGGGAGGGGATGGCCATTATTTAAAAAAATATATAAAATTTACAAAAAATTATAACATTAATTTGAAATGAAAATGGTTGAATTAGAATTGGAAAAGGTTTAATTTGAAATGGAAAAGGTTGAATTTGACTTGGAAAAGGTTGAATTTGACTTGGAAATAATTGAATATGACATAGAAATATCACACTGAAAAAATCTAAAATGTTAAAATAAATGGATATGCAACCGCGTTATCAATTTTTTTTTGTTTGTATTTTTCAAAAGCTATGCCTTCGATAATATAGTAAGTGGCCTTCATTTCGAAAAAAATCGAAAAATTCGAAAGTTGAATTTGAAATGGAAAAGGTTGAATTTGGCTTGGAAAAAGTTTAATTTGAAATGGAAAAGGTTTAATTTGACTTGGAAAAGGTTGAATTTGATTTGGAAAAGGTTGAAATTGACTTGGAAATGCTATATATATTTTTTACTTTGTGTAATTTTTTTAAAAGTTTAATAAACACGTTTTCATTCATATATATAATATAATGACTTGGACCTCATTGGAAATTTTATTTTTATGGCTTCTATAAATAAATATTTGAATTCGCATCCGCATGTAATCGTTAATAAATCAGTAAAATATAATGCAAATATTTAACTATCATGTTTTTATGTTGTATATCCACACTAATTAAATAAAGAGCTGTTATAAATTAAAGGATTCTAACTCCGTAAATGAACAATATTGTCATAATTCATAATTTAATGACTAATTATCAAACTAAACTGACCGTGAGATGATAAAATTAACTTTTTTCATACTCCATTAAGAAATTCTTCGTCGCAGACTGGTGCCCATTCATAAGTTGAAGCCCATTGAGAAGTGAATGAACAGACCACTACCGTGTCGAGTGCACCGATGCTACGTCATCGCCTCTTGCTTACGTAAACTTGTCTGGTTGCTATAATTGCAAGCTGCCCTCAACCTTGACTTCTAAACAAAGTCTTGTAGAATGCTTGACAACTCAAGTATTATTATTTATACTCCAGGAGTATCGTTCTGTCCGATTGACGGCGGACCAACCCCCATTTTACTTGGAGTTCCTGATGATCCAAGAAAAAAAAATTGAATTAAAAACAAAAACTGAATACATATATTTTGAAATTCTATAAACACTAAGGAAATGTATATCTATATTTAATAAAACATCTTGGTAGACCTCCTCGCCTTCATCGTAAACCAATGACTATCTGTCCCACAGTTTCCTTTAACAATACCAACTTATCCCTGTTGAGCAAATCCGCTACCTTGGACTCCACTTAGACAAACGTCTAACTTGGAATCCTCATACCAGACTGAAACGACAAGAAACCGCTCGACGTTTCCGATTACTTCAGCACTTACTAGACAAACGCTCTAAACTTCCAATTAATTACAAAAGACTCATATACATGACTATAATAAGGCCTATTTGGACTTACGGAGGCGAGCTATGGGACTCCACTAAACCATCGAATTCCTCTAGTATCCAATCCTTACAATCCAAAATCTTTCGTAAAATCCTCAATGCTCCTTACTTTGTTATTGTTTCTTTTTTTCAGATCTGGCCCAATCAAGATACCTATCCTTCCATAATAAACTTCAGAATCATCCCAACCCTCTCGTTTCTAACCTCGCTTCCTCTTCAATTCCTGATAACCCTCCGTGGTGTCTGAAAAGAAGATGGCCCCGTGATCTCCTAATGTAAACATATCATTAGAGTGCTACCATTGGGTAGTTACTTAGCAAGTGTTTTCATGTCATTATATCAATTATGTTCAAATTTATTAGATGTATTTATTCAATACAATTGTAAATATCATTAAAAAAAAAGACCGTACCTCCAACGAACTACCACCTAAGGGTAGCTCATCAGAACCGAAACATGGCTGTATAACCATCTCGAAATGTTGGAAATGACATTTCAAGGATAGAAGGGACTCCAAGTCGTAGTGAAGGGGAGACCCATCTAGGGGTTGAAGACCCCAAAATTAAGCTTTGTGGTCTTCCAGGTTTCATTATAAATTTTACCATAGAATATATACCATAGAATAGCGAGTTAGGCCCCAAAACTTTTCTTTTCTTTAAATTTTTTCCCCTGAATTTTCTCGGGACTTTAGTCCATATACGAAAATTGAAGGGGCAATTATTAGAACGTTATAGGAAAGTTGCATCGAATTCGTTAGAGCCGTTTTCGCGCTACAGTCTATAGAAAAACATGTTTTTCATTTATTGAGCATGGAGCATCCAATTTGTGTCACAGGCATCAGTAGTCAAACCCCTACAAAATAAAAAAAAGAAGCAAAAACATCGGTTTAGTAGTTTCGGAGTAAATCTTGGCACAGACAGACAGACATAAAGACCAATGGCTTAAAATGTATTTTTCGGACTCAGGGCTCTGAAACGTATAGATCCGACAAAACCGGCAAATCGGAAATTTGATCCGATTGCAATACTTTCCTTACCTAGTATATGTAGGAAAGTAAATAAAAATAACGGATAGACATAGAAGATTACGGCAAAAGAGCAGGAAACGGATTTTACGTATAGGAAAATAGAACATACAAGAGTTAAATACAAAGAAAATAGAAGTGGAGGAGGAAGTGAGAAAACGAAATTTTAATAGCTATTAAAACAGAAAATCGCTTAAGAAACAGAAGGAGAAAAAAAGAGACTATCATTTATTTATTTATTTATTTATTTATTTATATCTAATTGTGTTATATCACTATAATTATTGTCCACGTGACAGATTGTTATATTTCTAAATTAATAAAAAAAAAAAAAAATTTATACCAGGATTATTATTTTATGGTTTCCCTTCTGTGCAGCTAATGGTGGTTGTTATTTTCGCACATCGTCATAAAGGAGACAACCCATTTGCTAGGGAAAGCTCACTTTACTATCAATTATTAAATGGTACACACTAATGACAGCTACTATCATAGATACACTACTTCGCTGTAATCCACACCTCGACGGTAAATACAGTTTAACTATTGACAATTACTGTCATCCGACACCTTTTGCGGAAAGTGGGTTGCGGAAACTTCAACTGAAGCCTCGATATCTTATCGTTACCAGTCAGCACATTCCTACATCCAGGAGTGGCCGTAGGAATGTTTACTTAAAGAATATATTTGGCATAATCACAGCTTGTTGAATGTAGATCAAGTTAGGAATTAATGTATATAATAGACCTCAGCGGCCTCTAGATGTGAGTAATAGCAACAATAAAATACTATTAGGCTCGAGCGAAAAATTCGCACAGTATATAGTTAAGTGATCAAATGTCAAATTAATTAGAAAATAAAATAATACAACGTATCAAAAGATAAAGAAATCAAGTGTTACTTTATATAATATTTATATAAATATTGTAGATAAAAAAAAAATTTTAAATTCATTAATGTTCGGAACCAACAATTTTAATAAATTTCAATAAGCTGTATCTTTGCTAAAAATTGTCCGATTTCCTTTTTAGCAATTTAGTAATCTTTTATATAATCCTGGGCAAACCCAAGGGAAAAGTGTGTAATCTTTTAGTTATTCGCAAATAAAGTTTCTTTTCTTTCAGTTTCTTTAATTAATTAAAGTTTCTTTAATTTAAATCTTAATTTTTGTTTTGAATCAACATATTTCAATAAGCTGTATCTTTGCTAAAAATTGTACGATTTCGATGATATATATTTTTTTAAAGAATTTAGTAATATTTTATTTATTCGCAAATAAAGTTTCTTTACTTTCATAACTTGTTTGCCTGAATTTTCGGAATGATTGGTCTATTTTGCCCGCCTGAAGGAGAAGGAAGCCTTCAAAATTGGTGGTTCAATCTTGAGATTTGTTGAAGAATTAACGATAATGTGGCTTGACGATCAAAAACACCATCGATAAATAATATAAACTCCTCCTCTCTCGACCATAGAGGCCTCAAGTCGACGAAATGAGACATGTATTCAATGACAGTATTACAATTAATGTAAGGTTGTATGGATGCGAACCCTATGCCTTGCGTTATCTCGAAAATAGTACGTTTTTGGGCTTAAAAACGCAGGATCCGATAGTTCCGGAGGAACTGTCAGAGTCTTGCTGTACGCATCAAAATCTTCAAAGTCCAATTTGTCCCGCATCGATCTACAGACCTACCACCGTTCCAGTATTGAAGCCTAGCAAAATGTTTTACTTTATTTATTTTAGAAAGAAAAACAAAAGCGGAGAATACGATTCGCTAACCCCCTGTGAAATTCTGAATCCAGTGGTACCCCATTCATGGTATTTGAGCATGACAGGAACTTATATTTGGTACAAAACCGATTTCGAGCCTTACTGTAATAATATATGTACGGATAAACAGAGGAAGTTACTTGTAAATAAGTTACTTTGTAATAAAAAAAAAATAAAAAAGTCTATTTATTACATCGTCGGTAAGGGAAAGTCGGTCGGCTAAAAATACATTGAAAAAATTTTATGATAGCCCAACATTGCCAGAAAATAATTTCTAATCAAAGTAGAGCGGCCAGGATCAGCAGATTTCTATTTGGCTTCCAAAATTTATATTAAGAAGAGGAAGCCAGGCTTTTTACGAAACACGATATCATCCCAAAAAATAATCCAGCTAAAAACATGGATGAGAAAACAGATTCGGAACCTAAAATGAAAGACGCGATCAGGATCTGAAAGGATAATGTTCAGCCGGCTTCCTTTGATCCACTGGAGAAGAAAGGGGCGTTTATGGGAGGACATGGCGAAGAGATAGATATTACACGCTCCAGGACCCAAGGAGTGAAAGGACATGAAACAGAAAGTGTCAGCAGGATCTACCATGTCCTGCGTCCTGTGTCCTGTGCCTTGTCGCTTTCTTAGGCCACACCTGAGGACGGCACGTCACGAATCTACATCAATTGCCCCTGTAAGGTGTTCTCTTCTTGCTCCTCAGGTTCAGAACATGTCTTACAGCTGTAGCGAGGTGCGCTTTCGCTAAACTCCATTTTAATAGACATTTTTTCTCAAAGGCTTGCTACTTATGTTGCGATATTATAGGTAACGATAGATATTTCGATTTCCTAAATATGTTTATCTAACTAAGAGCATTTAAATACTTATATTTTGTAATTGTTACACACACACAAAAAATTCCCTTTGGGATCAGTAATCCTATTATTTAAAGTATCGCATCAATTTAAGTAAATAACGCTGCAAATAATTTTACAATGGATAAGTCTGTTGTGATGTCCAGCAATCTACATATTCAAAACATTCTTTACTAACAACTATAAACAATAAAATCACTGCAACACAATTTACAATATTTTCATTTCAACTATAACTATTAAGATTTATACCTTGTCATTTTAAGTTATTAAAAATAAGTCATCTTTATAGTCGTTACAATTTAAGTCGTCATACATTAAAAGGCACAATTGTCTATCCCAAGCACTGTTTGTCAGTTAAAACTTTTCTTTTTAATGGAGCAATAATAATACAATCTGTCACAATCAAGGTCATTGGTCATTAAGGCTCTACGTGTACATTCATACTATTATATACTTATTATTTATTTTAAATGATATTTACAACTGTATACAAAAAATACATCTGGTAAATTCGCACATTGGTATAAAGACATGGAACACATGTTGAGAAACTACCCATTGGTAGCACTCTAATAATATGTCTATATTAGAAGATCACGTGGCCATCTTCTTTTCAGACGCCTCGGAGGGTTATCAGGAATCGAATAGGAAGCAAGGTTAGGGTTGGGATGGTTATGAAGTTTATTATGGAAGGACAGATATCTGGATTGGGCCAAATCTGATACATAAGGAACATTAAGGTCATTATGGATAATTTTATTTGTAACAAAGTAAGGAGCATTGAGGATTTTACGAAGGATTTTGGATTGCAAGGACTGTATGCGAGAGGAATTTGAAGGCTTGGTAGAGCCCCATAGCTCAACCACGTAAGTCCAAATAGGCCTTATTATAATCATGTAAATCAGTCTTTTATAATTGATTGGAAGGTTAGAGCGTTTGTCTAGTAAGTGTTGAAGTAGTCGGAAACGTCGAGCTGTTTCTTGTCGTTTCAGTCTGGTATGAGGATTCCAAGTTAGACGTTTGTCCAGATGGAGTCCTAGGTAACGGATTTGTTCAACAGGAATAAGTGAGGTGTTGTTAAGGGATACTGAAGGACAGGAAGTCATTGGTTTACGACGAAGGGTGAAGGTAATTTGATGGGATTTATTGGAATTTATTTTAATTCTCCAGTTCTGACACCATTCTTCAAGGTTTGTGATGTGGGATTGAAGGGTTTGGGATGCAATAGATGGGTCGTTATTAACTGATAGGATACATGTGTCATCAGCATATGTGGTGATGACAGTGTTGGGATGGGTTGGGATGTCAGCTGTATAAACTGTGTAAAGGATAGGACCTAGGATACTACCTTGAGGAACACCTGCAGACTGGGAAAAACGGGATGTATATACATTGTTGTGATTTACTTTAAAGTATCTATCAGTAAGGTAGGAACGGATAATGAGGAAGTAGGTAGATGGTAGGAATTTTCGGAGTTTGTACAGCAGTCCCGGCTGCCAAACTCTATCAAACGCCTGTACAACGTCGAGAAAGGCTCCCGTGCAGTACATACCGCGCTCCAATGCAGATGATACGTCTACCACACGATGGCATTGCTGTATAGTGGAATGGGAGGAGCGTAATCCAAATTGGTGATCTGGGATTATGTGATTAGAATCTAGGATTGGGTACAGGCGTTTTAAGATTAGTTTTTCCAGGATTTTTCCCATGATGGGTAACAGATATATGGGACGGTAAGAGGATGGATATTCTGGTGGCTTTTTGGGTTTGTGGATCATTTTGACAATAGGTATTTTCCAAGGATCAGGGAACTATTATATACAAATTGAGAAAAAATAAATAAGAAAAAAATATGTAGTTGGTATCGGGAATAGAGAGTACGTATGTGTATAGTACTAGAATGGTACGTATAGTTGGTTTTCTTAGGAATTAGGTTTTCGAAAACACAATTGGGAGCGGGGTGGCCGAATGGGCTTACGTGTGTGTTCAGCACCGCGAGTTGACGGCAACCAGATAACCGAGTTTTGAGATTGAACAAAAAGTACGATTTCGCGTCCCGGTGCCAGAGGGGATTTTAAATTCCCCGCCCTCACCCTCCGGCCAGAGAAAATCCCGTATATCTTAAAGTCGAGATACGGAAGAAAAAAAAAAAAAAAAAAAAAAAAAAAAAAAAAAAAAAAAATAGAAAAGTTACGTTTCTTAGGTCGTTATGTAAACTTTTGTTGTTTACATACCAGAGTTAGTAAATTTAGATTAATTTTTACTATGAGTTTGTAAAAAAAAGTCTTATTCGTGATTGTGTTTATTTCTATTAAAGTTTAACTACCTCGTCGTTGTCCCGATTTCCTCCTTAAACGTCAAAGTTATATCCCAGCATAAATTAGTTTTGTCCTTACTGAAGAAAATATTGGTCTCTTTAAATCCAAACAAGCAAAAAGTTGAATTTTTACAATGGATTTTTTGATCCATCCATTTTACGGGTGACAACATACCTATTGAGTACTCCTAGTGCAAAAGGTTGTATGTAAAAAAATTTATATTTTTACGAAATCCGCGAATATTCAGGGATTATTTTTTTCTGAAAATGACTTCTCTCTCAGATTATAACTCATACGAACAATTATAACCCTTAAAATATATAACCAATGAATACGGCGAGGAAGCTATACCGATTTTATTTGGCAAACGTTTTTTATTGTATTGTCCGGAAATGATGTAGGATTTGGATTTTTTATTAAAATGCCCCTTTATTTCCAAAGCTCCCAACTCATCAAAAAAAGGTGATGGTTACTAGTGGGCTTCCTCTGGTTTGATAAACTACAGCTTCTAAAATCCTAGAGAAACTATCAATGTCGAATCGTATTGTAACCACTTTAATGCAATGTATCAGAAATTGATGATAATGAAGTTATCTTTGGTAAATCGGAAGGGGTCCATTTTGTTGCATGACAACGCCCGGCCACATGTCTCACGTGTGACGTCACAAAAACTGTTGGATCTTCGATATCAAAACCCTGCCACATCCGCTCTACTATCTGGACCTCTCGCATACGGATTATCATTTTTTTTAGACACCTGGACAACTACTTACGTTACAAATAATTTAATGGACAAAGATAATTATAAATTATTTTTTTAGAGCTTATTCATTCTAAAGATAGGAAATTCTATTTAGATAGTATAAATAAATTGCCAACACGCTGGCATAAATGTAATTATTGTAGTGAAGACTATTTTAAATAAATAAAATAGTTTTAAACCTTTCTTTTTTTCTTTTTAAACCAAAAGTCTGCATTATCTTTCTCGCAACCCAATAATATAATTAAAAAGAAAATTCTAAAAAAGTCTGATTGTTTACAACTTAATACTATAAAATCGATGATAGGAAGAAAGGGCCAAATCGATAGTAACGAGCGCTACTACTACACATAAATGATCGATTTATTTATATATTTTACCACATTCTATATGATAGGCTTGCTGTGAAAGTTAACTACACACCTGTTAGGGGATGGATTGGAAACCTGGTGGATATAAGTATATTTGATTAGCTGATACTACAGAACGTTCTGGAGGGGAACCTACTGCTTTAAATATAAAAAACTAACAATTTGGTTGAAGTTGGTCGGATCTGTTGATTATAGCTCACCTGAGCGAGCCAGTGGGTCAGCAACTACTAACAGGACAGAAATGCGGTCAGCGAGGAACAGGTGTGGGCCTCAGTATCGATATGTTACGCCACGTAAACAAATCGATAAGCAGCGTATACAACACTAATATCGATATTAAAAAATATCGATTTTTTTATTATTTTAACGTACACTACATATCTATTTTATAATACCATGTGTATGTATATATGAATGTGTTGAGTAATTTATTTTCGGATTTAAATATTTCATAGATATATATTTTCATATATTCAACAATTACAAAATTTATTGAATTTTATAGAGAAAAAGAAAGGCTTTACCCTGATTTTCAGTTTCTTAATTATATCTATTTATTTTTTTTTCTTTTCTCTTTCCACATTCCTTTATGTCTATCATTTCATATTATATCATTTTTCCTTTTCTTTTAATCTCTCCTGTAGATCTGTAGAAGTGTATTCACATTTGCCTATATTATATATTACACTACAACAATTGTTACCATCTATTTACTTCAGTTTAGGATCTTGTTAGGATCTACTTAGCTTACTCTGTTTATATTTTAATGTACTTACTGTTTATAATTTTAATAAGCTTATTCACATTGTTTATAATTTTTTGTCTAAATATTATGCAACTTCCACAATTCTCTATCTTTTTGTATCTTGTCCGTTCTTGCCAAGAAGAAGACCTGCAAAGTCGGGTCCGAAACGTTGGATTTTAATAAAATACTTTAACCACTATTTAGCTTATTTCTGACCGCCACCCCGGAACATCTCCTGCCTTTGTAATTCTTAAAAAGTTGCCTAAGTTCGGCCCATTTTAGAAGTTAATAATATTTGAATATAATTAATAGTCCGTGGTAGAGACCTCTTTTTATCAAGTTATTAACATCATCCTAAAACTTCGTAAATAGTTTAACTTTCAAATATTTTATTTACGAAAATTCTCGTAATCGGTAAACTTTATCTATTTAATTAGGTAATAAAAAATTATGAACTCCCATTTGCTTTCCACTTCAATCATAAGATAATATTCCGTATTATACAACTAACTTTTCAATTAGTCGAGTATAGCCGACTTTACCCGAGCGTTAAAATCTGACGGATCAATCTAATTCGCTCTCCACAACAAGTTCAAAAGGTACCTAAGGAAGTTTTCACTTCAAAAAATAGTGACCCATGAAAATATCACTTTAATTTAAAGAAATCATAATACACTGTTAAGATTATAAGGGTTGTTTCTTATTTTATATATCTACTTACATTTTTTCTATAATAAATTAGATATTCATTAAGTATATCTATGTAAAGATAATATAACCTTATAGCTTGATTATCTGTTATTTCTTCAGTACACCATTTCTTTTCTGAATTGTAAACAAGCTTGCGAATAGAAAATGAAAAGTGTTTCCATCCATATCCAAGACACGACGGACAATGCACATTTCTCGAACCCTCTAATAAAGATGGTCCCGGTACCGATGTTTGAAGAGAAGGTAGCCATTATCTTTCACAGAGATAACAGTACGTCGATGAAGATACCCCGAAGGAGGTAAGGTTTAGAGGTCAAAGAAAGTACTCCTGAACAGGCTTTCTTATCAACGGCCATTTCTGGCCGCAACGTCTTCGGGGAACTTACATCCTTTGAGTTCTGGACCGGCGGCCACTCCTTCCTCGATGGCACTTACGGTTTCCTCTGGGTCCACCATCGTGTACAGGATACCTTCATCTTTATATATATATATATATATATATATATATATATATATATATATATATATATATATATATATATATATATTTATATATATATATATATATATATATATATATATACATATATATATATATATATATATATATATATTTATATATATATATATATATATATATATATTGATATATATCAGAAATATTTATTAATATACCTATGTAAAGATAAGATAACCTAACTTGATTACCTGTCTCATACGAATCAAGAATGTTGAGTTATCTATATAAATAAAATAAAGGTTTTGTCTGTACATTGAATAGAATGAATCCGTTTTATGATATCTTTCCGTTTCATACATTGCAGACACCAAATCCACTTTTAAAATTTTTTTTGTCTGTCTGTATGTCCGGATTGCAACAAAATTTTGTCAGCAGTAAGCTCAGCAATGGCTTATTGTAGACTTTTGAAATTTTGACGTTATATTAAGATTTGATTTACTTAAAACATAGGTTTTAAATGAAAACTAAACATTGAGTAGAACCAAAGTTATGAATTCTTGAGTAATTTGTTTAGAGATCTCGGTTAGGCAGTTACTTCGATTCTAATGCCAACATACTCTACCGCGAGCCACATTTAAAAGTTGTACTACTCAACAAATACAAAAATTATCACAACTCAACAGGAAAACTCCGAAACACCGAACATCTGTAACGCGTTGTCGCATAAAATACACGAATTTTTCAACTTTGTCTGATCTTCTCGTTCAAGATGTCATTCGATTCAACTTCCCGAGGATAACAAATGTTGTCGTATACATTTTTAGGATTTACCCAACGGATTAGCCGAAAAACAGGAAAACGACGGGTACAAACCCATCAATGACGGGTGCACCAGCTAGTACAAAATATATCGTTAGCGACAAAAACAGCGACAATTTCGATGATATCGATATAGAAGGGAATGTGTTTGAACACGTACAGAATTTTAGGTATCTAGAGTAAAAACTAGAAAAAACGAAATTGAAGAGGAGATTAAGGTTTAGACTAAAGGCTGGTAATGCTTGTTATTTTTCTTTGTCAAAATTACTTAGCTCTCGCCTCCTATTAATAAACTTAAAAATTAGAATTTAGAAAACTATTATCCTTCCTATGGTTCTTTATTGATGCGAAACGTGCCCGCTTACATTAAGGAATGAGCAACGTTTTAAAGTTTTTGAAAATAAAGTATTGCGCAGAATATTGGGACCGCAAAAGGATGGGTCAGCCGGAGAATTTAGGCGGTTACACAACGCTGAATTGCGTGAACTGTATCCGGTTAATATTTTTTTTATTTATTTATTTGTTTTCAGGGAATGACCCATACAAATAGAGTTGGCTATAATGGTAACAATGGACAAATTAATATGAAAAACATTTACAACTTATATACAAAGTAAAATTTATTAGGATTAAACAACATCCTCTCCTGATAACAACCAAGCATCTTACTGTATGCCTAAATATAAACAATGAAATATAATATAATACCCCACATAATACAATAATTCAAAATAATACATCTAAATATAGCATGCAATAAAATGACAAATAGTAATAAATAGCACTAGTAATTAAGGTAAATACAGACGTAGTATACAATATATAACATATAAACATGTCAATAGTAAATAGTAAATAATACAATAAAGCACTATATGCATATAAATATGTTTCATGCATGAATAATAAATACCACAACAAAGTAAATAAACTTGAAAGTTTTGGAAAAATATATGTAATGTTATATCCGGTTAATATAATTGATATGATTTTAAGTTGAGGCGAATAAAATGGGCATGTAAAATCGCTGGGATTAGTAATTAAAGAATTTCTAAAAAATTAATATGCGCTGTACCGACTGGTAAGCGTCCTAGGGGTAGACCAAAGCGAAGGTGGGAAGATTGGTTTAGACAGAGTCAAGTGGATGGAAGAATGTGGACATCGATTGGTGGTGTCGGCATCGAACCTTCGGGTTCGTTAAGCCTTATTATTATTGTTATTGTTATATATATATAAATATTGGCAATGAGGCACGATGAATAATATAGATTTTTAAAGAAATTAAAAATTTGTCCAAACTGTGGTTTCATTCGATTTATTTTATGTCGATTAAAGATAATACGATCTGAACTACAGAATACATGTAAATTACTCATTATATAATTTGAGCAATGAGTATTACAATTAAACAGTTGTATAATTTGTAAAATGGGGGCTGGTCAGCGGGTACCCCCTAGTAATATATTTTTAAAATTAATTTTGTATTTCTGGCAGTTTAAGACCCTCTACTGGATATTAAAACTACCGATTATAAGAACCTGTTTAATAACAGATTTTAAAATGTTAAACGATTTTATTATACAGTTATTTTATTTTCATAAATGAATAACTAATATATTTATGCTAAATTCAACTATTAAAAAAATATTGCTTACATTTTCCGCAATCCATACGACATTCCAACAAGAGCAGCATATAATGAATGAAGCTACCTCGTTCTCTAAATAGGGCAATTCTAGAATGAAAGTAAAACTGAGACACATTCCACGCTAGATCCAACGGCTGACCTAAACACCTACATTACATCTCACTATATGTTATCATCTATTATATCCATATGTTATCGTATAATATTATAAGTATAACAATGACTGAATGCATGAATGTTCACAAACATGTAATCGGTTTATTGTAAAAATTCATTAAGAAACATCTGAAAGAATTTGAAGAAGTCAAATTTGAAATTTATGATTCATTAAAAAAAACACTGAAATAGATATTTCATAATTTATATTTTATTATTTGCAATTCTAAATATGCATTCTGTTTTTGACAATTAATTAAAATACTTTAAAAAAAAAACGAGTGTTGTGCGCGCATCACACCCCTTTCAATTACCACCCCTTTCTAATCAGAAATAAGTATTTTCAGACAAAGGGGGAGTGAAAGTAAAAATTATAGAGGCTATATTTATTTACATTTCATTGTGGGTATTTGGATTTGTTTAATTATCCTTATATATACAAATTTTAATTTTTATATCGCTGTAATCTATACAATTAAATATTAAATAATACCATAGTTAACATTTATGATAACTTCATTTGTATATTTACATAATATTGTCAGAGTGTGTATTGTATTAAGATCTAATATAAGCTAATAGGAGACTGATTTTTTTTTTAAGGGACGACTTTTTTAGTCGCATTTTTTTTTTTTTTTTTTTGTGGAGAGTGAATTAGAGTGAGCCGTCAGATCTCCGATGTGTAACGATTGGGTTTAATCGGCTGGATTCGACTAATTGAAGCGTTTTTGTATATGTATTCAAATATTTCAAATTTTTTTTTTTATCGTCAGGATTACGGTTGTGATTTCAAAAAGTAAAAAATTCATCCTCTCTTTAATGGGCTGTTATTCAAAATTGCAACTTAACGCGATGTCGTCTTAGAGAGGCGAAAAGGAAAAAAAATAGTGTCGAAAACCAAATTATAACGAGTTTTATGGAAGGTATGTATTAAAATATCTCAGATACTAATATTAGAACTGCAGTTGGTAAGCGAAATGTTCATCATTCCGTCCTCTCTTGTTATTAATTTCGTCTTGTTGATATTTTCACTTATATGTCATTTTCTATTTGGTCCTCCCCTTCCACGCATTTTAGGCTATAGGGGGTTTTCCCAACGGGTGAGGACGGAGAATTAATACTAGAGTTAAAAATCGTCACCCTCCTCCCGGGCACCGGTTAGCGAACTGTAATAATTTCATCTAATTGTCTTTGATCCGAGTTGCCGGGCAACGCGCGGTGCTGTGTGCACACATTAGATCGCTCGGCCACCTCGCACCTTTAAATAGGATTTTAACCGATATAGTTGGTCAGAGCAATAGAAGAAGTGCTTCGAATAGGTTATAACAAATAAAGGATGTTTTATTTCGCTCACGACCAATCCCATTCCTGAGATTCCTAAGATTTTTTCGGCCAAAGAAAGCCGAAATCGCCGAGGACAGATGCACCCATTGCGAGCTGACTCCGGTGACCGGGTGAAATCTGCTTTATATGCCAGTGGGGCAGGCCCCGACATATCATTCTCACATTCCCTTTCGCTGCGCACTTCTGCTCTTAACGACCAATTAGATATTTATATAATACGGAGCCTTCTCAATGAATGAAAGCAGCCATTTTATTTAAAATCAGATTAGGAATTGAAAATAGATAGTTTACGACGGGAAAGACATTAAAGATGTTATCTATCACCAGACAGATAATTCGTAGTCTATCATTTCATTCAAAATTCTTTCATTCATGGAATCGTTTAATCGCATTTTGTTTTATCATTTTCAATAATGAACAATTGTGAACAAAAAATTCAAAAACTTAACTCCTAATCAAAATTTGAGGTTTTACGTTTCAGAATATTTAGAATTCGAAAAACGAAAAAATATTATTTTTTTTGGCCAGTCCGTCGTCCGCCCATTTTCTCCGAAACTACTGGACCGATTATTTTCAAATTTGGATTTAAAATGGTCTTGAACCTATGTCCTCTTGCCCTACAGCATCCTTTAATAATACAAAACTTATCCCTGTTGAACAAATCTGATACCATGGACTCCACTTAGACAAACGTATAACTTGGAATCGTCATACCAGACTGAAACGACATGAAACCGCTCTACGTTTCCGATTACTTCAGCACTTACTAGACAAACGCTCTAAACTTCCAATTAATTACAAAAGACTTATATAAACGACTATAATAAGGCCTATTTGGACTTAGGGAGTTGAGCTATGGGGCTCCATTAGGCCATCGAATTCCTCTCGTATCCAATCCTTACAATCCAAAATCCTTCGTAAAATCCTCAATGCTCCCTACTTTGTCACAAATAAAATCATCCCTAACGACCTTAACGTTCCTTATGTTTAAGACCTGCCCAATTCAGATACCTATCCTTCCATAACAAACTTCAGAACCATCCGAACCCTCTTGTTTCTATCCTTGCTTCCTCTATGATCCCTGACAACCCTCCGAGGCGTCTGAAAAGAATATGGCCTCGAGATCTCATTTTGTATATACATTTTCAGAGTGCTACCAGTAGGTAGTTTCTCAACAAGTGATTTCATGTTATTATATTCTTTTGTCCACATTTACTGAATGGATTTTTATTTGTAATAGAGTTGTAAATCAATAAAAATTTTAAAAAATAAAAACTTCGTAAACGCAGATTATTGTAAGGTTTTGATGTGTTTGATTTTTTTTTTTTCTTTGTGTACAAAGTCCACAGAAATATAACGTAAATACACCTAGTTTTTCATCTATGTATTCGTCAAGTTCTTGGTTTCTGAATCATCAGAATCTTCATTTATGCTCAAAATGTTAGTAAATCGATTAAGAACTCACAAATTTGCTTACAGTACTTTCATAACCTTGCTTAATGACTAATAATACTTTAGCAAGTTAGTAGAGAGAGAGGTTATTTACTATTCATTCAAAATGTGTGCTGACTGCTTAGCATAATAGCACATTAAATATTTACAAGTTGTTGTTGTTTAGGGCGTAGAGGCGTAAAACCCTGAGGTTATCAACGCCTATCGATTCTATGTTTCTATTAATAATAAATTATTTTTAAAAAATAAATAAAATTTAAAAAAAACGCTCCAAATTATTTCACAATGGTTTATTATTTCCAAACAATTATACATCTAAAGTAACACTACTTTTCTAGTTTCAAAGAAAAATAAATAAAAGATTATTCCAATTATTGGACTAAACATTTTTTTTTTTAAATCATTAGTAATATGCTAAAAAAAAATAGCATTACTTCAGTAACAGATTGAAAATTTAAAAACCAAACAAAGGGTATAACATTTGGAGTAGATCAGATAAAAAAAAACTGCAGACCATATCTTTGCTCCTAATTGTCTAATTTTTTATATTGTTTTTAAGGAAATTTCGTAAACTTTTAAAAAACCATATCTAATATCGACAAAAAAGTGTAAACTTTTTGAGTTATTCGGAATTGAATTTTACCAGCCCTCGTAACTTTTTTTCATTGTAGTATGTTATAAAGTTTTTGAATTTTTTGGTCGATCACAATGGTTGATTATTGAAAATAATAAACCAAAAAATGATTAAAAAAAAAAAAGAATTAACAAGTAAATAAAAAAAAAATAGATTTTGTTTGACAAACTATTACCTTTAAGAAAATTTATCAACCGACTTTACTTTAACTTCATCATTATTTAAAATATTTGATAGTTTTGGTTTGAGTCATAATTTCGCTAAGATTGATACGTAATAGAAACACTCATGAAAAACGTGGCTGACTGTGAGAATACTGTAGCAGTGTTGGTCACAGGCGGATCTTGGAGGGACGGGTTTTCAGGCTGAAGCCCCCCAAAAAACATATTAAAAACTATCTCTTAAAGTATTATTGTTCGTGTAATTATATTTAATAGGACTTCGAGAACCACTTTAACACAATTTCATATAGGTAGTTAATTTCTTTCTTTTTTTTGCAAATTAATTATCGTTATATGTATATGAAAAAAAAAATCTTTCGGGCTGAAGCTCCCCCCCCCCCAATAATTAAATCCTGGATCCTCTAGTGGTGTTGGCTACTTACTTATCAGGTAAGAATGTATCAGGTTTGTATGTCCTATCCTTAGTCTCGCCAAGGCAACCCATTCTCTACAAATAGGGCGGTTCGAGGTGAATCATGATTTTAATGAATTTTTTATTTTATGAGAAGAAGTTAGTAGGGGGTGCGGTCAAATAAATACTAAATTAAAATATATTAATTATTAAAAAAAAATAATATATTTTAAGTTAGTATTTATTTGACCACACCCCCGACTAACTCCTTCTCATATTATATCAACGGTCAACCATCTCTACATCATTATGATTTTTTTATTTATTTCAATTTGCTCGGAGGGCTCTCGTTTCACATGGATTGCCAGCCACGAGCTTTTTCCTTTTTAAGAAAAAGGCTTGTGTCACGTGGTGTTAAAATAGCAGCTCCTCGATCTGAAAGGATGAGTGCATGTTTGGCTGTCGCGTCCGCAAGCTTGTTATTTACAAGTGCATATATAACTCAACCATTATTACGCAATAGGAACTCAAAAAAGGCAACCTAGATTTTTTCTAATTCTTTAGCTAAAAAAATAACAAAATAATATTTCTTTAAAGCCGTTTATAAAATAATTTATTTCATTTTAGTCCATAGTTGCAGAATACATGGATTCGTATCGAACAGAAAATCTTCGCGATTAACGCTTCAGCTAATTCGGCCAACCGTAAAGATCAATCCGCTCCTAACTAAGCAATAAATGAGCGCCGCCGTTTCTTCGCAAAATGTCAGAACTGTCCGGGAATGTAGGCTAGGGGGTACGACAGCCCGCGTGCGATTTCTCCGTCTCTGAATCCGACTCTTAATCGCGACTTTCTTCTGCCAATCATCTCCTCCAACTTCACTTTCAGAAAGCATCATTAAAAATTAAAAGTCGCGCGAGATTCTTTTACTCGACAGTCAGAGAGCGGTTTCAATAATCTCGAACTGATTAATTAGTAAAGCGATTGAAGGAGTCGTTTGATTTGTGACTAAGACCTTCATTCAACTTTTTCTTCCTAGAGTTGATATGTAATTTTAACCTTTATTTTTAAACGAGAAAAAAACTGATCCATGTTTCCGACTACTCCAACACTTACTAGACAAACGCTTATTAATTAATTTACGTAATTGAGCTTCCAATTAATTACAAAACACTTATATACTAAGTTTCCTATAAGTAGAAGGAAATATTTATAAAAGTGATTGGAAACCTCAAGAGCTACGAAAAAGTTCATATAAAATAAGGAGTAATTTTCAACAGAAAAGTAGAAATCCAAGCTTTGTGTTTTTAAAACAAATCTTAGGTCTAAAATCATTTAGTTATTCACTTATAAATACGTATACAAGCTGTCAAACGCTAAAAATATGTCATAATTATGGGTTGATGGTTGACTGTCGTGAGTAATGAAGAGGATGGTTGGGGTGATCAGTCAGAAATAAAAAGGCAAAAATAAATAATAATATTTATTTTAACATTTGCCGACGTTTCGACCTGAAGTTCAGGCCTTCACCAAGGCTAAGAAAAGAACCAGATAACAAGGTATGAGAAAAATAAATAATGTAGCTAAAAAAATTAAAGTAAAATGAAGTGGGTAGAATAATGACAATAACAAGAACTAAGAAATGAATAATGATAACAATTACAAAGTATGGAATGATAAAGTAAACATAATCAAAATAAGGTGACATAAGTAATAAATTGGTAATCTTAGCATAAAATGTAAAGCAGAGAAAAAGAAATATGAAGTTATATAAGAAATAAAAATAAATAGTAAAATTAAGATATTGTAAATAGTATAGTTTGATAGAAAATTGAGATATAGTAAACTCTATCAAAATGTACAGACTACGTATAATAGGATAAAGAGTTAAAAGAAAGAGGGAAAAAAGGGGGTGGGACTACAAAAAGATAGACAACCAACCTGTTCAAAGAGAAAAATAAATCAGTCATATCCATTTTACCTGAAGAAATATTTGAAAAATCATTATGTTTAATTATTTTTGTATACGTAAAATCTGTATTTAGAGAATTATGTTTATTATGATGCATCCAAGATGATAAAAAATAGAAATAGAAAAAAATACTTTGCCACAGTTAATTTTAAACATTTTTGCTGAAAACACAGGTTATAAGGGACAAAATAAAAAAATCACATAATTTTTTTTCTTCAAAACTTGATGTGAATATCAATGCCTCCCAATTAAACCTCCATTTTACTAATACGAACTTAAAGTTAATTAAATGAGGTTTTGAAAAGTTTTTCTATAAGTGGAATATCTCGAGCATAGTTGGGGAATTATAAAAAAAAACCGGGTGCGGAGCGCGCATCACACAACTTTCACTTAACTAATAAACCTATGTAGACATATTCCTCGTAAAAATATGGTATTCCTTAAGAGACCAAAAACTTATAACTTTCTAATCAAAAATATTGCGACCCATAGCTAAAGCACTTTGGTACGTGACTAAAAAAACCTGCTAACAGATAAGGACTTTTTACAAACGACTCCGTATTAACTTACAAGGATATACTAACATAATAATAAGAGATGTGCCTTCAGCTGACATGGCCATCAATACTAGAGGAAGACTAAAAGGAGAAGACATGCGTGCATCACACAACTTTCACTTACCACCATCTTATCAAAAATAAGTATTTTCAGAAAAAGGGTAACTTAAAGTAAAAATCATAAACGCTATACTTATTTACATTTCATTGTGGGTATTTGTATTTGTTTAATTATCCATATATATAAAAATTTTAATTTTTATATCGCTGTAATCTATACAATTAAATATTCAATAATACCAACGAAAAAAAACAAAAAAAAGCATATGTATATAATATTGTCGGAGTCCTTATTATATTAAGCTCGTGTTACGTATAGAAGCGTTTTCTAATCTTTCGGGCGAGCTTAGTTATTTAATTAAGGGTACCCACTTTGTAGAGGCTGGATGTGCCCCAGGAGGGTCTCACTACCTTAGAGTCGTCCCACGGCCGATGAAACAGAATAAATAATCTTTCTGCCATGAGCCGGGATTCGAACCTGGGACATCGAGCATTGGAAGCTTAGTGCCTTACCACTGAGCTTCACCGCTCCCAAAAAAAACTTTTACCTTCATTTTTCTTTTGTCTAAAAATACTTATTTCTGATAAGAAGATGGTTGTAAGTGAAATTCATGTGATACGCGCACCAATTATTTTTTGTAGTATAACCAAAATTGTACAAACCTGAGTGTTGAAGTCGAGATTCATTCCGTGGGTCCGCCACGAAATTAATTTTAATCCGTTCAGGCTGGATTCGAACCGGTGTTGCTAGACTCGGTAATGCTAAATTTTACTCTTTAACAAGCACAGCCAAGTATATTATGAAATATTTTTATTTTAAACCAAGCAATAATTTTTATTAAATAATTCCAGAAAGTTAAGAGACATCCTATCTATAATCATGTTCATGCTAGTCAGCAGATATTTATGAGAGAACAATTTTGTTAGGAACCACTGATCTATAAGAACTATATTATAATTTCCTTACTCAGCATCTTGCCGTTAAATATGATGAATGATACAATTGTTTCAACAAGATCGCTTTCAGCTTAATAAAGAAACTAAGTAGAGCTCTCATGTCCTTAAGGTAAAGTTTAAGTCATATCATACAAATATGAAAAGTTCATCTTCCTAAAGATAGATCATAAAAATACAGCAAATGTGTGTCTAAAGAGTGAATTCAATTTGAAGCAATGAATTCCTTTCTATATGTTTGATAAGAACTTCATTCTAAGGATCACCTGTGCAATATATGCACTATATTATTGTTACAATTATTGAAAATTCGCAGCCGATTTAATACATTACGAATACACAACTACATAGTACGATCTTCTGCACTTGGCTCGTTCAATGAACGACACAGTCAGCCTGCTTTCGCCGACTTCCGCCCACTTAAAGCGAACACTGCTCTTATCTCGGAACTTTCTTCTCGATGATTGCGTTGTCCGAGCTAAAAGCGAAACCCAATATTTTCGACAATTACGAGTGATTGCTCCGAAGAACTAATAAAATGGACGTACTGTTAAATATAAAATTTGATTGCGACTTGTACGTAAAATTACGTCCGTCGTGGTTTTAAATAAGTTATCCTAATTTAGATACTATAGATGATACGATATTGAGATTTTCTTTTCCTGCTCTCAGGCGTGAGAGATTGTGATGAATGAGATATCAACTGAATGGGAATTTCTTAAGTGAAGAATCTTCATTTTGAAACTTAAATTATTTCTATAACTTTAGAAAAAGTTATTAAAAAAAAGAATGATTCTTCAAAAATTCAATGAAAGAAGAAGAAGAAGACATAATAAATTACAGGAAAAAAATAAATAAAACATAGAAAAAATTCAACCTTTTGTTTGTTCGGAATCAACGATACTTTTCTTCAGTCGGAAAAAAAACAAATTAAGCTGCAATATAAAAAAAATACAAAAATCTGTTACATTGCTCGCATCACACACCTTTCCCTTACCACTAGTGTTGCCGAAAATGGGAATTGGTCTTGTACTTTGCAAGACCAAGACCTACACCGCCTATCTGTAGCAAGACCAAGGCTGGTAAAAAAAAACAAAGTATTTTTCGAATAAAAATTAAGGCAAAATAGTTACTTATACTTGAAAATTTTAGTTATGATACGTAAAAAATTGGTGTAACCAATATACTTTTGCATTTAACTCTTCTAATTTTTCATTCAGACTTAATTAGGTTTCTCCTATCTAAAAAATAACAGTAATATCTCTCTAGTAATAAGCTAATAGATAACTGCAAGACTGTTACGAGAGTCTTGCGCAAGACCAAGACCTTGACCAAGACCGAGTTTGCAAGACCAAGACTCCTCTCGGTCTCGCATTTGGGCAACGCTACTTACCACCCTCTTCTTAGCAGAAATAAGTATTTTCAAACAAAGGGGAATTGAAGGTAAAAATTATAGACGTTATATTTATCTCCTATATACAAATTTCAATATTTATTTCGATGTAGTCTATACAATTTTAAATATTAAATAATACCAACAATGCCAAATATGAAAACCGGATATCTATATTTATATAATATTGTCAGAGTTCGTATTATTTTCAGCTCAATTAAGATGTAATTATCGATTGTTTCAAATAAACAAAAAATCATAGGTACTTTAGAGGAAGCTAATATTTAAAATTTGCCATTTAAGCCCTGTCAGAGAACATCGATCAGAATAAAAACTGCATTTTATTTATAACTGCTTAATTTTACACTGATATAATAAATTTAATTAAAATCGTTTGAAACATCTTCTATAAAATCGTAAAAATGTGTTAAATCGATAAATAATCGATATATATATAATACCATTTGCGATTTTTACAAAAATGCATCTGGATTATTCAAGAATTTAAAAAATTTCAAATACGCAATTTCAGGTTCGTACGGCTTTTCGTTTTTGAGCTAGGCTGTTTACACACAGACCAGAAAATCGTAAACATGTTTTTAGTCCACGATATAAAGTGGTAAGCAGTTTTTAGTCCGGTTAGCAGACCTTGACGAAAAATTGGATGTAACATTCCCAGCATATAACCTTAAATATGAAATTTCACTTTCGTACGACTTTTCGTTTTTTTTAACCTATCTCTCACTCCATTTGATCAATGACTTCCACATTTCATAGTCATTACATTGTCAGCAATTATTTATAATAAATTAAATTTTAAATTTCGAAAAACGGACACATTTTCAAAACGGACACATTTTCACATACGAGACTACATCACTTATAGATCTGACCATCCAGACAACACTGCCCACGCCGGTTCTTGCATCCTTATACATAAATCTTTACCCCATTCCCTTATTCCTTCCACTCCAACTGACGCCATTCAATCAACTTCTTTAATCCTTTCAACTCGCCCTTTCCATTTCACAGTCTCAGCTGTATACTGTCCTGGTAATTTCCTCTCCTTTAATCTCCTTGATACGTTGTTCCAATCCCTCGGATCGCGCTTTATTGCTGGAGGAGATTACAATGCTAAACACCAACGGTGGGGTTGTCGAACATCCAACTCCCGCGGTAACATCCTTTCCCGTCTCTCATCTTCTAATAGTTATTCAATCCTCTCGCCCATGAGTCCTACTTATTGGCCAACATCCCTCAAAAAACGTCCCGATATCCTGGATATATTTATCACCTCCCAGATTTCCTCCTCCCAAACTATAATCAAATCCCTGGATGACCTTTCTTCAGACCATAGTCCGGTTCTGCTTTCATTACATTCTGACTTTGCTCCTAAACCATCACCTCCCAAACTGATCACTGGACGAGTAAACTGGGACAAATTTCGTGATGATTTGGAAAACAAACTTGACCTCAAAATTCCACTAAAGACAAAAGAAGACATTAATGGTGCCATAGAAAAACTGACATCAACAATAACAGACAGTATAAATAATAATACCTTTATCAATAAGATTAACAAACCACAAAATACTAACTTGCCACAGCATATTCGCATCTAATTAAAGGAAAAACGCAGAGCAAGATCGAAGTGGCATCGAACTAGATACCCGACAGATAAAGCGCATTACACCCAACTGACTAACAAACTGAAATCAGAAATAAGAAAATACAAAATTCAAAATTTACTAAATTTTACTGAAAAACTTACACCTACCGATAAATCACTATGGACGACCACTAAAAGGCTCCTGAAATTTAAGGACTGCAACCATCCACTACTCACTGAAGCCCAAACCTGGTCCAAATCCGACGAAGAAAAATCCCAAATATTTGCACACCACCTCTTTAAAACCTTTAACCCACATCCCGATATTCTTAACCCAAATCACCTTGAATGTATTGAAGCAGAACTGGATATCCCACTCCAAATGACTCCTCCTCCTAAAGCCTTTCATCCTTCAGCAATATCCAACATCATTCACAGGTTACCTTCCCGCAAAGCTCCTGGACACGACCTAATTACATCCCAGATCCTAAAACTACTTCCTCGGAAAGCCATTCTATTCCTTACATATATATATAATGCTGTACTCCGATCAACATATTTTCCCGACCCTTGGAAACTATCCATTATCAAAATGATACATAAACCCAAAAAGCCACCAGAATACCCATCCTCTTACCGTCCTATCTCTCTTTTACCCATCATGGGAAAAGTCCTAGAAAAACTCATCCTAAAACGCCTGTACCCAATCCTAGATTCTAATCACATAATCCCAGATCACCAGTTTGGATTCCGCAGATCCCATTCCACTATCCAGCAATGCCATCGTGTGGTGGATGTTGTCTCCTCTGCATTAGAGCGCGGAATGTACTGCACAGGAGTCTTTCTCGATGTAGAACAGGCTTTTGATCGAGTCTGGCACCCGGGATTACTGTACGAACTCCGTAAATTCCTACATCCTACATACTTCCTCATTATCCGTTCCTATCTAACTGATAGATACTCAAAAGTCAATCACAATAATGCTTATTCATCCCTCTTTTCCCAGTCCGCTGGTGTTCCTCAAGGTAGTATCCTTGGTCCTATCCTTTGCACAGTTTATACAGCTGACATCCCAACCCATCCTAACACTGTTATTACCACGTATGCCGATGATACATGTGTCCTATCCGTTAATAATGACCCAACCATTGCATCCCAAACTCTTCAATCGCACATCACAAGCCTTGAAGAATGGTGTAAAAACTGGAGGATTAAAATAAATTCTAATAAATCCCATCAAATCACCTTTACCCTTCGACGTAAACCTATGACCTCAGTCCCACAGTATCCTTTAATAATACCCCACTTATCCCTGTTGAACAAATCCGATACCTTGGACTTCACTTGGACAAACGTCTAACTTGGAATCCTCATACCAGACTGAAACGACAAGAAACCGCTCGACGTTTCCGACTACTCCAACACTTACTAGACAAACGCTCTAAGCTTCCAGTAAATTACAAAAGACTTATATACATGACTACAATAAGACCTATTTGGACTTACGGAGTTGAGCTTTGGGGCTCCACTAAGCCATCAAATTCCTCTCGTATCCAATCCTTACAATCCAAAATCCTTCGGAAAATCCTCAATGCTCCTTACTTTGTCACCAATAAAATAATCCATAATGACCTTAATGTTCCTTATGTTTCCGATTTGGCCCAATCCAGATACCAATCTTTCCATAATAAACTTCAGAACCATCCGAATCCTCTCGTCTCTAACCTTGCTTCCTCTTCTATTCCTGATAACCCTCCGAGGTGTCTGAAAAGAAGATGGCCTCGAGATCTCTTATTGTAAATACATTTTGTTTTTAGAGTGCTACCAGTGGGTAGTTCCTCAACAAGTCATTTCATGTTTTTATTTTCTGTTATCAAATTTACTTAATGTATTTAATTTTTTAATACAGTTGTAAATATCATGTATAAATAAATAAAATAAAAAAAAAAATTTCGAAATTTTTTTTAACCTCTCGCACTAATACCATGCTTCCCTACCTTCGGTAGTGAGGAAGCAAAAAAGAATAATTTAAGCAAGATATGACCGACACGTCTAAGCGATTACTGCAGAAGTAACGGTGTAGTCAACGACGAAGGAATGCATTATACCAAAACTGCATACTATTATCGATTTCCTTTTTCTCCTCCATACTTATCGAATATTTCATCGATTCCTATAACTGTTACACGCCCTGCCATTTCTAACCTTGTAACACCATTATCAACAGCAGGCAATAAATTAAAAAAAAAAAATCGTTAGAGACTTGTAGAAAAAGAAAGCCGATTTTAATGATTTTTTTTTTCAATTGTAGAATATATATATTATTAGAGAATTTGAAATAGTAGAAAATTTAAATTATAATGATATATGATACGATGCAGGCCTGAGCTAAAAGGTAAGAAAAATTGACATTTCTATTAACTAATTTAAAGAGGAAAATAATATAAATTTGTATGCACCTATGTGCTAGAGAATTAATATTAAAATTGAAATTCATATTTCAAAAATGTTAATAGTATCGAAGAAAATATTGACTATTGATGTTTCTAGTTTCGATGGTGATCACCAACATTTTGATGGTGTCGATAGTTAATATAGATTTTAGACCTTTGATATCCCATTCCCAAGACCAGGTCATAAGAACAGTTATTGAACGAGTGAAAGACGAACGAGCGATGGGAGCAGTGCTACAAGAAGGTATCCAAAGAGGTTCGCCGCTAGGTGTCTCGTTTCATCTGCAACATAAGATGGCTATCCGTAGAAAGTGTCGTCTTGGGCTGTACTCGAATGTACTTGTACCAGCAGCTGTGTCCGGGTCGTTCATGTCACATCCGCGCTTTCCTCAATGAAACCTAGTTCGTAGGAGTCGTATCTCAAATTTTAACTATTTTATTTTTCTCAAAGTTATGTTAAACATATGACCAAAAAAAGAATTAATAAAATAAGTTTTAATAAATATAATTTTCCATGGGAATTTTTATTTTGTTGGGCGCCTGGATTACCAGCCTTTCATCTCTAAAGGGGACCCTACACGGTCAATCGGAATTGCACTAATGACGTTCCGAATTATCGTGTAAGGTAGTGAATGAAGTACTGATGGAGGTGCGCTGCGGATTTCCGAACATCCCGAAATCAAAGGTTCATTCACGAGAAGTGATAGGTTAGGTTAGGTTTTCTATGAGACTAACCTTACTACTGGATAGGTTAGTTTACCTAAGTCTCGTTATTAAGTAAATAATTTCATAAAAGTAAATAGTTGTTATTATTAACTATAAGTCTATGTTATTATTAACCATTTTCAACTATTTTTTCTTTAAAAAGTCAAGTAGACAATAAATTGGAGAGAAAAAAAAAGTGGAAGCTTCACATAAGTAATGATCAGTAATGATTGAACGTGTAAGGGTCTTCATGATCAAACCGATAGCGGGCAATCTTGGAACTTCTTGTGACGTTCATTTATGAATTACCGTGTAGGGTCCCCTTAAAGAGATAAATCTAGAAAAAATAAAGTATTTACTCATTATTTGGCCATCATTAAATATTTACTCTAACATGCTAGCTCAGGTGAGAAGGGGTTAGGTTGGATATTTTTATAAAGTAGCAAAAAAAAGGTTAACAGAGATCTATTTACAGAATTAATACTATGTACAATAAAAAGAAATAAAATACAAGGAAAAATAAAAAAAAATAAACATAATTGCTATATAAGAATTAAAGATAAATATAGAGATAATAAAAATAACAAAAAAAAAGATAGTTATTCCATATACAATAGTATGGCATGCCACATATCAAGTAGCGAAAGTCAATATATAACAGATATAATATGTAAGAGCACATGCACATGCTAAAATATCAATTAGTAATCGGGGACAGGAAACAAAAGAGTGAAGAGTTTTTTTTTTCCGAATACTTCCTTAATCTTGGTTACAAACATAATACTGAATGTATGACTCTAGCCATGAATTGTAATACAAAAAATCCGGTGCGCGCAAAACAATTACTGCTCTACTTTAAATAAAAATTATTTTCTGGCAAAGTTTGAGCTATTATAAAATTTAAATAGCCCAATAAAATTTAAATTTAAAGTATATTTTAAACGGAGCTCAAGCTTAAAGCTTACAGATAACAAATCATTAAGACCATTATAATCATAAGAAGTATATTTATTACATCGACAATAGCCAACAAAAATCTAGTCACTCCATCTGTTTTTATTAAACTGAAACTTCAGTCTATGAGCCATTCAGTTGACAGAATGGCTAACTCCAATTTCAACATTTTTGAGTAATGTCATTTTAGTGATATTTATAGTAGAAAAAGTTATATCTATACAGACATTGAATAAGTTGATTCCAGAGTAGCTGATTGCAGTGTTGAAATATAGAGCTGTGAAAAAGTTATAAGTTTTGCCACTAGAAACATCATTAAAATTATTAATAAAGAATGTTAAAATGGGAGTTAGTCATTATCTCAACTGATAGGTTCATATATGCCTAGAGAGATTTGAAAGTATATCTGAATACTTAACCTATTAATGAATACTAGTAGGCCCGTGCGAAAAATTCGCACAGCATATAGTTATCAAATGCCAGATTAATAAGAAAATAAAAAAATGCAACTTATCGAAAGATTAAGACATCAAATGTTACTTTATCGATAAATATAATCCAAAAAGCAAACAAAAATTAATTTAAATCTTCATTTTTGTTTGGAACCAACATGAATACAAATTTCAGTAAGCTGTATCTTTGCTAAAAATTGTCCGATTGCGATGATTTTTTTTCCTTTTGTAGGGAATTTAGTAATCTTTTATATAATGGGCATAACCAAGGGAAAAGTGTTTAATTTTTCAGTTCCTCGCAAATAAAGTTTATTTTCTTTCATAACTTGTTTGCCTGAATTTTCTGGGTGATTGGACTATTTTACCAGCCTGAAGGAGAAGGAAGCCTTCGAAATTGGTGGCTCAATCTTGAGATTTGGTGAAAAATTAACGATGATATGGCTTGCCGATCAAAAACACCATCGATAAATAATATAAACTCCCCCTCTCTCGATCATAGAGACCTCAAGTCGACGAAATGAGACATATATTCAATGACAGTACTACAATTAATGTAAGGCTGTGTGGATGCGAACCCTATGCCTTGCGTTATCTCGAAAATAGTACGTTTTTCGGCTTAAAAACGCAGGATCCGATAGTTCCGAGGGAACTATCCGGGTCTTGCTGTACGCATCAAAATCTTCAAGATCCAATTTGTCCCGTATCGATCTACAGACCTACCACCGTTCCAGTATCGAAGCCTGGAAAAATGTTTGTATCGACTTTATTTATTTTAGAAAGAAAAACAAAAGTGGAGAATACGATTCGCTAATCCCCCGTGAAATTCTGAATCCAACGGTACCCCATTCATGGTATTTGAGCATGACAGGAGCTTATATTTGGTACAAAACCGATTTTGAGCCTTACTGTAATAATATATGTACGGATTTAATAGTTGACCGTTGGATTTTAAAGGAAGGACGGACCATCGGATTAAAAGCCAACGTTTCGACCCGACTTTGCAAGTCTTCTTCTGAACACACCTCCCTGAAGCGAAATAAAAATCGAGTGCAACACACGGACCACAAGCTCCAGAAAATCGAGAAGATAAGAAATAATATTGTGCCGAGCACTCGGATCGGCCACTGTCTTCTCACACACGGATGCCTTCTTAGAGGTCTCGAAGCGCCAACCTGCCAAAACTGCGACAATACACCTTCTTCTTCTTCTCTCACACTATCTCCTGTTTGCTGCTAAACGTGGAGTAGCTGCCTCTGACCATCTTGTCCAACGGTACCTGTCCTGTGCAAGCCTCCTCATCTTCGGCATGGTGCTTCCTCTCGCCTCTGCAATCAAGTCTGCATACATAAGCCTTGGCCTGCCTTCCTCCCGGTCTTGCTTCTAGAAGCCACCTGGCCTTACGGTCATCTCACATTCTAATAACATGCCCTTACCACTTCAACTGCCTTTCTTCAATAGTCTCTAAGACGGATCTAACTCCTAGTTCACCTTTCATTCCTTATTCGATATCGCCTGGTTTTTTCCAATATTTTCCGTAGGAATCTCATTTCATCAGAGACAATCTTGCTGGCATGGCGGTCCAAGAGTGTCCAGCTCTTCGATCCGTATAGTAGCACTGGAAGAAAAACTGATTTGAATAGCAGAATCCTCGCTTTTCTGCTCAACTCCTGCTTTCCAATGAGTATCGTGGATATTTGGTATTATATTCCATTGGCCTTTTGGGCTCTATTCATGACCTCCTGGTCTATTATTCCATTCCTGCCAATCATTGCTCCAGGTTGCTGTGAATGAGTGGCACAAAGAACTGGAAATCAGAAGTATGCAGATCAATCCCTCCAGGGTCATGTGTGTTGGACGAAGGAACGAGGATCTTAGAATCACCTGCAATGGAGAGACCCTTGAGCAAACCTACTACTACCTCGGACAATACACCTCAAACAGTTAAACATTTACTATTAGAGTGTCCCCAATATGAGAAAAAGAGACAAAAAATAAAGTTTTCGACAACATTGAAAGATATTTTGGGAGACAAGGAGGAAGATGTCATCATTCTCTTTCAATATTTAATTTTATATATTTAATTTCACTTCCCAGATCCTAAAACTTCTTCCTCGGAAAGCCATCCTATTCCTCACTTACATATACAATGCTGTTTTCCGATCCACATATTTCTCTGATTCTTGGAAACTATCTATTGTCAAAATGTTACACAAACCTAAAAAACCACCCGAACATCCATCCTCTTACCGTCCTATTTCTCTATTACCTATCATAGGCAAAATCCTGGAAAAACTCATCCTAAAACGCCTGTATCCCATCCTAGACTCTAATCATATCATCCCTGATCACCAATTTGGATTCCGCACATCGCATTCCACTATCCAACAATGTCACCGTGTGGTTGATGTAGTCTCCTCTGCATGGGAGTCTTTCTCGACGTTGAAGAGGCGTTTGATCGAGTCTGGCACCCGGGTCTTCTGTACAAACTCCGAAAAGTCCTACCCCCTACATACTTCCTCATTATCCGCTCCTATCTTACTGATAGATACTTCAAAGTAAACAAAAATAATGTCTTCTCATCCCTCTTTGCTCAATCTGCAGGCGTTCCACAAGGTAGTATCCTCGGTCCTATCCTCTACACAGTTTATACAGCTGACATCCCAACCCATCCTGTCACTGTCATCACCACTTACGCTGATGACACATGTTTGCTATCTGTTAATAACGATCCTTTAATTGCATCCCAAACTCTTCAATCACATATCACAAGCCTTGAAGAATTGTGTAAAAATTGGAGAATAAAAATAAATTCCAACAAATCCCATCAAATCACCTTTACCCTCCGTCGCAAACCTATGACGTCTTGTCCTACAGTAACCTTCATTAATACTCCACTTATTCCTGTTGAGCAAATCCGTTACTTAGGACTCCATTTGGATAAACGTCTAACTTGGAATCCTCATACCAGACTGAAACGACAAGAAACTGCTCGACGTTTCCGACTGCTCTAACACTTACTAGACAAACGCTCCAAACTTTCTATTAATTACAAAAGACTTATCTACATAACTATAATAAGACCTATATGGACATACGGAGTTGAGCTTTGGGGCTCCACCAAACAATCGAATTCCTATCGTATCCAATCCTTACAATCCAAAATCCTCCGTAAAATCCTTAATGCTCCATACTTTGTCACAAATAAAACCATTCATAAAGACCTTAATGTACCATATGTCGCTGATTTAGCTCGAGCCAGATATCTATCCTTTCATGATAAACTTCAGTCCCATCCAAATCCGCTGGTTTCCACTCTTGCTTCTTCCTCGATTTCTGATAATCCTCCTAGGCGTCTGAAAAGGAGATGGCCTCGTGATCTTCTTACTTAAAATTATTTAGAGAGTGCTACCACTGGGAAGTAACTCTTCAAGCCTGTACATGCCATTATTTATATTTGTGCATATTTACTAGTTGTATTTGTATACAGTTGTAAATTCCATTAAATAAACAAAAAAAAAAATATATTTAATTTAATTCACTATTCAATTTCATTTACAATCATGTATTGCATATATGGTATAAATGTGTTTCACATTAATACATTAATATCAGCTTTAATAAGTATGTTGTGCCCTTAAGTGTGGCAAAATTTATTATTTATTAATAAAAAGAAAGAAAAAAATCTATCACTTTTGTTGTATAAACTTTCTAAATACTATTGTTTATATTGCATATGGTTTATAAAAATATATTTGTTTCCCTGATATCAATTATATTTCGAATTTATTACGAGAAGAAAGATAAATTGTTATTGTGAGCTAATAGCATGCGTATACTTTTAAATTTTGTTTATTGAAACTTTTATGTTAAAAAAATCAATTTTAACGAATATATTGATACACGATTGATACCTCTTTGGAATGCTATAACCTTTCAACCTTTACTTTATAGTTAAGTTTTTCTCTGTTATGAGTTTTTACTCTTGTAGCTCTGATGAAGACGTCGCAGAATGCTGCCTGAAGGGTCTCATCTGTTCCACCCGCAGATCTTTTTTCCCGGACAGGAGGATCCCGAAGGAGATCTTCAAGCCACCTCCACCGACGTACTCCATCAGCAATAGATCGGAGGGTAAGTACTGCATGATCTACCACGACACATGTCTCGGCTTGATTTACGAATCGTGGAGGAACAGTATAGAATGCAGCATGGTCACTACCAGACGAGAGAACAAGTTAGCGTGCATGTTCTTCAGGCCTATCCCGGACGCTAAATATACCATTCTTTACTCGCACGGGAATAGCTCAGACATCGGCGCAGAACTCGCCTTCTGCCTCAGACTTGGTCTCTTGGTTGACTGTAACGTTTTTACTTACGATTATTCTGGGTATGGTGCCAGCACCGGTACTCCATCACAGAAGAACGTCCTTGCAGACATAGAATCCGCTTGGGACCATCTGAAGACTCAGTACGGGGTCCTAGAAGAGCGGATCATCCTCTACGGAAGAAGTGTCGGGACCGTCCCGACGGTGGAATTGGCAGCGAAGAAGAAACCAGCAGCTGTCATCCTCCTCTCTCCGCTCACTTCCGCTAAGAATGCCGCCATAGTTAAGCGCTCTCGCGGCCAACAACAGTTCCAGATCATCGATAAACTATCCAAGGTGACTTCTCCCATCCTCGTCTTCCACGGCGTCAACGACAGAGTCATCAATCTCTCCCACTCACTTTCCATCTACAACAAGTATCCAGGTAGGATTGACCCTCTTTGGGTGCAAGGCGCTGGGCACGAAGACATCCAGTTCAACTTGTCATATTTGAAACGGTTGAGGAAGTTCGCCATTGAGGACCTCGGAGTCAGCCAGTCCAAGGAGGATTTAAAAACAAAGATTGATCAACTTAAGAGGATGAATCTTTATATTTAACAGCGAATGGTCACAAAAGGTCCTCTTAGCTATTAAAAAAGTAAAAACGTTTTTAGAAAATGGTTTTATTTTTATTGTTACCCATTAACCACTATATTTACATTTTTACTTCTAAAACTCGTTGGGGCAGAAAAAGAGGCAGCGATTTCTGACTTATTGGTTTAAATTTATTAAATAATAATTGTGGTACATTAACACATAACACTAAAAATACTATTGAATATTTAATAGTTGACCGTATTATAAAGGAAGGAGATGGTCCGGGGTGGCGGTCATAAATAGGCTAAATTGTGGCAAAACTATTTTATTAAAAGCCAACGTTTCGACCCGACTTTGCAGGTCTTCTTCAGGGAGGTGTGTTCAGGTAGGATTTTCACTTAGAACTGACTTCTATTGTGTTCTAGAGTTCTGAATGTGTTCTAAGTGAAACTCCTAGCTGCACAAATCTATTTATGACCGCCACCCCGGACCATCTCCTTCCTTCACTAAAAATATTAATCACTAGATCAGGATTATTTAGCCTTTTTTTATCTGTGGGCAGATTTATAGATAGCGTGTTAGGTGGCGGGCGCCATTAGTCCCTGGTACAGGTCCCCTTTTTATCAAATTATTAACATCCACCTGAAACTTCACAAATATCTCATGAAGATCTCATCGTAACCTACAACTATTTTATTTACAAATATTCTAGATATTATGGGGTTTTCAATCTGGAGGTCGGAAATTGTAGTCTATTTAATTAGAAACTAAAAACTTGTAAATACCTGTTTGCTTTTCACTTAAATCATAAGATAATTGGAGGCCAAACTTGAGAAAAAAGGTAGCCTTCAAAAATATTGAGCCTTTTGGATCAAATGACCCAATATTTTTGTAGGCCACCTTTAACCGATTTGGTGATCATATTATCTTACGATCCATGTGGAAAAGAATTAGGTTTTAGTACATAATTAAATAGACAAATTTTGCTGAACTCCAGATTGAAAAGCTCTCAGAAATAAATATTTATAAATAAGTCGACTATCGAGGAAAAATATTATCATTTGAAAATATTGATAGAATAGAAATAGAATCCAGAATAGGCAAGACATGGAAGAAATTTTGGAGACTTAAAAGTTTTTTTATCCTCATACTAGACTGAAACTACAAGAAACCGCTCGACGTTTCCGATTACTTCAACACTTAATAGACAAACGCTTTGAACTTCCAATTAATTACAAAAGACTCATTACATGACTATAATAAGGCTTATTTGGACTTATGGAGTTGAGCTATGGGGCTCCTCTAAACTATCGAATTTCTCTCGTATCCAATCCTTACAATCCAAAATCCTTCGTAAAATCCTCAATGCTGCCTATTTTGTTACAAATTAAACCATCCATAATGACCTTAATGTTTCTTATGTTTCAGATCTGGCCCAATCCAGATCTCTATCCTTCCAAAATAAACTTCAGAATCATCCCAACCCTCTCGTTTCTAACCTTGCTTCCTCTTCAATTCCTGATAACCTTCCCATGCATCTGAAAAGAAGATGGCCCTGTGATCTAATAATGTAGACATATCATTAGAGTGCTACAGTTGGGTAGTCACTCAACTTCACGTCATTATATCCATATGTTCAAATTTACTAGATGTATTTCTTTAATACAGTTGTAAATATCATTAAGAAATAATAAAAAAAAAAGTATTTTTAATTTGTCTGATCTCACTACTTACTGGTTCCAGACATGTTCACTGACCAAGAACTTGGAAAGAAAGATAAATGTCTGTCAACGTAAAATGGAAAGAACCTTGATAGAGGTCTCTCGAAGAGGCAGAGTTCGTTCGCTTCGAATTAGATAGCTTACGCTTTCTGAAGCCATGAGTTACGACAGAAAATTGAAAGTATATGATGACTTTGAAATCTTCTTTTTACATTTCGTGTTTAACTTTCCAATTAATGAAATCAATTCTCTGTCTCTCATTATAAAATTTATCCTCCCCTCCTATAAATTCATTCATAAAAATCCCTCCTATAAAAATTAATATTCATGACTAGTCTCTGGGTATACACTGGGGACACCCACTTAACTAGTGTTGCCCAAAATCAGTTTGCAAAGTGTTGCAAACAGTCTTGTTTTTGCACTTTGCAAGACCAAAAACAAGGCCGCCTAACTGTTGCAAGACCAAGACCAGGACTGGTAAAACAAAATTGATTTTTTTAATAAAAAATGAGGCAAAATAGTTACTAATACTCCACAGTCTTAGTTACTATTTGTTAATAATTGGTATAACCAATATACTTTTGCATTTGACTCCTCTATTTTTTCATTCGGGCTCAGTTAGGTTTCTTCTGTCTACAAAATACAGTAATATCTCTACAGTAATAAGCTAATAATTATCTGCAAGACTGTTGCAAGACTCTTGCGCAAGACCAAGACTGAATTAGCAAGACCAAGACTCGTCTCTGTCTCGCATTTGGGCAACACTACACTTAACACATTACGAATATATTTTCAACGTTGTTGGAATAATATTGGACATTAATGTGGTTTTATATGTTTTTGTTCTGATGATACATTAACTAACGAAACTTTTAGTAATTAATTATTTTCTACTCTTTGACACGAGGCTTTGTTTTGTAATTTTTTCAGTAGGTTATTAATAATTATAAATATACATTTGTATTGATTATAAACGCCTATAAAGCAGTTTAATTCTATCAAAGCGAAGCAGCTGAGATCGAAAGTGAATACAATAATGGCTGAAGAGCGTGCCCTGAGTGTAATCGTCCGCAACAATTGCTAACCGGAAGCTCGACAGCTTTCATACTTGATATTTACCCGGATGCAACTTCATATCTCGCGTATAATTGTCGAAATTGGAGAAAGTCGCAATTTGTTTTATATCCACGGTTTCATTTGAGGATAATATTTCATTTTTAAGAAATTACATTTTAAATAACCTAGAGGAAGTGAAATGCCTGTCTGTTAATTAATTGATATATTTCAGATAAAAAAATATAATTTCTATCCCATCAAGATTTTCCATAATTTGGTAAATTCTTAACTTTAAACTACTGTAAATTGGGTATTTAAATAATATATGATGAAGTGTTTCGTTTTCTTTAGTGCTGAATATTTGGCACTCAAGTTGCGCAGTAATTTTCACAATTTTATTATTAACAGAACTCTTGATCATATATTTTGCCTGCATTAATAGTTTATTATAATTGAAATTAGCCGGTATCAACAAATACAATTTTAATATTAAACTATGTTTTAAAATTAAATTAAAATATTAAAAGATTAACCCAATACCTAAGAGAACATCCAAGAAAAAAGACCCGGACAGATTTAAGTCCGATGTGCAATATGGAAATTTTGCAATAATATGCAGAGGATAATATTCCAGATTACTATACCAATTGTCTATAATTTGATATATTTTAGATAAAAAAATATAATTTTCTCAAATCTTCTGCACTGGTTGGCTTAAATATTTCTATCCTATCTAGATTTCCCCATACAGTGGTAAATTCTTAACCTTAAACTACTGTAAATTGGCCATTTAAATAATATATGATGAAGTGTTTCGCTTTCTTTAGTGTTGCACATTTGGCACTCAAGTTGTGCAGTAATTTTCACAATTTTATTATTAACAGAAATCTTGATCATATATTTTACCTGCATTAATAGTTTCGTATACTTGAAATTAGCCGGTATCAACAAATACAATTTTAATATTAAACTATGTTTTAAAATTAAATTAAAAGATTAAAAGATTAACCCAATACCTAAGAGAACATCCAAGAAAAAAGACCCGGACATATTTAAGTTCGATGTGCAATATGGAAATTTTGCAATAATATGCAGAGGATAATATTCCAGATTACTCTACCAATTGTCTATAATTTGATATATTTTAGATAAAAAAATATAATTTTTCAAATCTTCTGCACTGGTTGGCTTAAATATTTCTATCCTATCCAGATTTCCCCATACAGTGGTAAATTCTTAACCTTAAACTACTGTAAATTGGCCATTTAAATAATATATGATGAAGTGTTTCGTTTTCTTTAGTGTTGCACATTTGGCACTCAAGTTGTGCAGTAATTTTCACAATTTTATTATTAACAGAAATCTTGATCATATATTTTACCTGCATTAATAGTTTCGTATACTTGAAATTAGCCGGTATCAACAAATACAATTTTAATATTAAACTATGTTTTAAAATTAAATTAAAAGATTAAAAGATTAACCCAATACCTAAGAGAACATCCAAGAAAAAAGACCCGGACATATTTAAGTTCGATGTGCAATATGGAAATTTTGCAATAATATGCAGAGGATAATATTCCAGATTACTCTACCAATTGTCTATAATTTGATATATTTTAGATAAAAAAATATAATTTTCTCAAATCTTCTGCACTGGTTGGCTTAAATATTTCTATCCTATCCAGATTTCCCCATACAGTGGTAAATTCTTAACCTTAAACTACTGTAAATTGGCCATTTAAATAATATATGATGATGTGTTTCGTTTTCTTTAGTGTTGCACATTTGGCACTCAAGTTGTGCAGCAATTTTCATAATTTTATTATTAACAGCAATCTTGATCATATATTTTACCTGCATTAATAGTTTCGTATATTTAAAATTAGCCGGTATCAACAAATACTGTGGAATCTGATCGTTATTAAGAAAAAGGTTTAAATGTTCACGATAAGATGAGATATGCAATGTTATTCTGTCACCATTCTGCAAATGTTGTTTATATTTATTTAATACCCTGTTAATATTTGTTCTAATTATAGAGCTGTCATACCTGAATTAATTTGTCTCTGACGAGATAACTTCTTTTAGCAAATATGACTCTTTTATTTTTTTTTTCATCTATTTTAATAATATATTTTAGAATATTAATAATAATAATAATAAAAGGCTTAGCGAACCGGTAGGTTCGATGCCGACACCACCAATCGCTGTGTATGCACCGGTCGCCGTCGTAACCCAGTCATTTCAGATCGGCCTTAACGCAATCTTCTCATCTTCGCTTCGGTCTACGATATAAACGTCCGAGGGTTTACTATTCGGTACAGCAAATATTAACCTTTTAGGAATTCTTTTGTTACTATGTCCAACAATTTTACAAGCCCATTTGATTCGCCGCAATGTAATCACCTCAATTATATTAACAGGATACAATTCACGCAATTCGGCGTTGTGAAACTTTTGTTGTTTGTTTCCCCTTCTTTCATTTTAGGCTACACGGGGTTTTTCCCGAACGGAGGGAGAGAGCGAGGAATTATGCCGGGTTAAAAGTCCCACCGGACACAGGAATTTGAATTCGTAATTGTTTTTCTGTTTCTTCGGTCCGAATATTCTATGCAATAATTTATTTTTAAAAACTTTAAGACGTTGCTCATCCCTTGATGTAACGTTTTGCATCTATAAAGAACCGTAGCTATGATAATGGTTTTATAGATTCAGTTTTTAAGTTCCGAGACAGGAGGAGCGATATAAGTAATTTCGTCACAGAAAAATAACAAGCATTTCTTGTCTTCAGCCTAACCTTAATCTCCTCTTCAATTCTGTTTTTTTTCTGGTTATCGTAGACCTTAGATACCTAAACTTCTTTACGTGTTTAAACATATTAACTTCTATATCGGTATCACCGGAATTATCGCCATTTTTGCAGCTAACCATATATTTTGTCTTATCGATGTTTATTTCGATCCCTAGTTAATGTGAATAAAACGAACAAATCTGGTTTATAGCCGCCAGATGTGGAGGATTCAATAGCCTACAAGTGTTAAGGATGCTGGAAAAATTTCGAAATAGCGATAATTTATAAATCGATATCCAACTCAGTCATAATTAGAACAAATATTAACAGGAAATTTAATAAATATAAACAAAATTTGCAGGACGGTGACAGGATAACATCGCATAGTTCATCTTATAATGAACATTTAAACCTTTTTCTTAATAACGATCAGATCCCACAGTATTTGTTGATGGCGACTAATTTCAAATATATGGAACTATTAATACAGATCCGTCTCTCGGGAAAATATATGATCATGATTTCTGTTAATAATAAAATTGTAAAAATTAGTCCGCAAATTGAGTGGAAAATGTGCAGCACTAAAGAAAACGAAACACTTGTTTATATATTATTTAAATGCCCAATTTACAGTAGTTTAAGGTTATTATTTTACCAGTGTAAAGAAAATCTTGATGGGATAGAAATATTTAAGGTAACCACTGTAGAAGATATGAGAAAATTACATTTTTTATCTCAAATATATCAAATTATAGAGAATCGGTTGGGTAATCTGGAATATTGTCCTCTGTGTATTATGTCAAAAAATATATATTGCACATCGGTATGTAATCTGTCCAGGTCGTTTTTCTCGGTTGTTCTCTTAGGTATAGGGGTAATCTGTTAATTTAATTTTAAAAACATAGTTTAATATTAATATTTAAATTTTAAAAAATGTATTTATTATAAATATATCGTTGACAATTTTAGATTTTATATATGCATTTTTTTCTTTAGGTCTGTATCGGCACCTGCCATGGTATTGACAATTAGCAGATATGTTGTGATAAAATAACAATTGACGGTACTTGTTAAATAGTGGGTAGCGTCGAAACCTCGCTTGTTATCTAATCTTATTTCACATAACCTCGCTTATTCTCTAACCTAAGTTATTCCCTTGTTTATTTTAGTTCCTTGTGTTAGCTGTGAGTTAGTCTTATTTAATTTCTTTATAGTCTTCATAGTGTTCCTTTTATAAGTATATATGTTGTTTAAGTGGTTTTTTATTATTTCAATTATTTTTTTCAATTTTTCGCCTATTTTTATTTTTTCATTTATATATATATATGTGTTTTAATGTTTTCTAATTATATATGTATAATGGTTTGGTCTATTTAATAAATATCTTGTAAAATAAAATTATTTTTTTATTATTACATTTGCTTTTGTTTATTTCAATTATATCAATACAATACAATAAATATGAATACAAAGATATTATCAGTACCCGCTATTATACCAAGTACCCAATTGACATAATAGGAAGCATAGTACCCAGCAGCAACTCATTCTGTTTGTTATTTACTTCCTTGAATTAGTTGAGTAGATCTTTCATCCAGCTCCTTTTTAGTCTCCTCCTGATGGGCATGTTAGTCGTGGTTATAAGTCTGTGTGTCAGTGTAGTTTGAGATGAAAACAATAGTATAAAGTACGTATATGTTGGTGTATAGCTGGTTGTCATAAGTCGTTATGTAAAGTTTTGTTGTTGAGGTACCAGGGAGCTCCTGTTATAAGTCGTAAAATTTTGGATTGAAATGACAAAATAATTTTTGTGTAAGTGAGTCTTTTTGGCCAAACCGTAAATCTGAGAGGCATATATCTAGATGAGTTTGAGTAGGTAAGTGTATGTAATTAGTTTTTATCGAATTTTCAATCTCGATTTAGAAAACAGTGAGTACAATATAAAAATTTCAGTCGCTTGTTTAAGGTCTGTCGTTTCATTTTGACGTGTGGACCCCACGTCATCCTTCTGTCAAATATTAGTCCAAGGTAATGTGTTTGTCTGAGGAATTTGGTTCTTTTCCTATTTAAAAAAAAAAATTTATTTCTATCACATGAACTGAGAAATATCGGTTTAAATAATTTTATTTTTATTTATGTAAAGATGATGGGAGTATCACCTAAAAAGTCGATTATAATGAGACACTAGTTCTCACCGTATTATTTATTTTATAAATCTTGCAGATATATTGTTGCTCTATTATGCTAATTACTCTCGCTCAATCTGGGTTTAGCCCCAGTGACGCGGTTGAGAGAGTAGTGTAGGGATATCCTGGAGTCATGGTTATCCCTCCACAGTTGGAGGGACAAGTTTGGCTCAGAGTTCTCTCGCCTGATTGTAAATAGTTTACATAGGTATGTAAGTGTTCTTTTTTATTTATTTATTTTTTAGGTTTATTTTATAATTATTTATTGTCTATATATATTATTATTATTGTACATAGAGTGTGAATGTGTTCTCTGAACACTATTATAAACGTCCTTTGAGACAGATTGTAATATTTTCAATAAACATTAATAAAATAATAAAAAATTATGCTAATGACATTAAAACATGAAACCTGTTCTCCAGACAGTCACCAGCTATCAGATCTCGACATTCCAAATGTTAACTTTAACATTGCTTTCTCACTACCAAAGTTGGGAAGCTACGTATACGTGCCAGAGGTTAAGAAAAAATGTATGCTCATAATCGAAAATTTTCATTAGCGTTTTACGTTTCAGACATGAAGGATCAAATTTAGTTTCAGGTCTGTCTGTTGGCTGTAGTCAAATCGATATAACGCGAATATCACCCAGTACCGTTAATACGATTTTCATGAAATATTAAGAGATTGTAAGGGTTATTGTCTAGATGGTTCCATAATGGCTGTAAGATATGGAAAGCATTGAATGGAAGTCAAATCTAGGAAATTCACCCTGAAGATGATCTACAAAGTAGGTCGAAACGTTGGAAAATACAATAAAAATACTATTACACTAGTAGGCCCGTGCCAAAAATTCGCACATCAATAGTTACTAATAAATATAATCAACAAAGGAAACAAAAATTAATTTAAATCTTCATTAATGTTTGGAACCAACATGTTTACGAATTTCAATAAGCTGTATCTTGCTAAAAATTGTCCGATTTCAATGTTTTTTTTTTTATTTTGTAGGGAATTTAGTAATCATTTATATAATCATGGGCATAACCAAGGGAAAAGTGTGTACTTTTTTAGTTATTCGCAAATAAAGTTTGTTTTCTTTCATAACTTGTTTGTCTGAATTTTCGGGGTGATTGGATTATTTTGCTCGCCTGAAGTAAAAGGAAGCCTTCGAAATTGGTGGCTCAATCTCGAGATTTGGTGAAGAATTGACGATGATATGGCTTGCCGATCAAAACACCATCGATAAATAATATAAACTCCTCCTCTCTCGATCATAGAGACCTCAAGTCGACGAAATGAGACATGTATTTAATAGAAGTACCACAATTAATGTAAGGTTGTGTGGATGCGAACCCTATGCCTTGCGTTATCTCGAAAATAATGCGTTTTTGGGCTTAAAAATGCAGGATTCGATAGTTCCGGAAGAAATATTCAGGTCTTGCTGTACGCATCAAAATCTTCAAGGTCCAATTTGTCCCGTATCGATCTACAGACTTAACCACCGTTCCAGTATTGAAGAGTAGCAAAATGTTTATATCGACTTTATTTATTTTAGAAAGAAAAACAAAAGTGGATAATACGATTCGCTAACCCCCCCCCCCCTGAAATTCTGAATCCAATAGTCCATGGTATTTGGGCATGACAGGAGCTTATATTTGGTAAAAAACCGATTTTGAGCCTTACTGTAATAATATATGTGGGGATGGGGATGTGGGGATGTGGATGGGGATATGTTGGGATGATATATATATAGTATTATGTATCGACCACACCCCCGACCAACTTCATCTCAAATAAGTTGTTGATTAAGATAAAATGGAACCGTAAACGAAATTTTAGACAAGTGTCTATGCTGCAGACCAGTAGTTTATTTTTAAGTTTATATGTTTTCATTCCTTTTCTATTCTTCTTAGTTCATTTCTAAATAACGAGTCATAGATTTTTTCTAGATGATTTCTTATTTTTAATTTTATTCTTTTATGATATTTAAGGTAGCCTATCTAAGTTAAATAATTAGGTTCTGTGAATTTGTTCTGTACTTATTGATTATTGAGGTTTGGTGCAGAACTTTGAGAGTCAATTCAATAAACACACAGAATCAAAACATAATACTAAATTCTTCGAAGAATCGTTGACATTCAAAAGAGTATTTCCAATCACACTATACCCAACGATTTAAGCATTTCTACAGTGAAATCTTACATCCAAGATAAGTTTACTACATTTCACTTTTGAACTCAAAATCACCTCAATCCAATAGTTTTATCAATTTCTTCCTCTTACCTGATCGACGCAGATTAAAAAGAAGATAGCCCAGAGATCTGTTGCTTCACCAATAACTCAATAAGTCACTCAATAATAATAAGTTCATTTAAATAATATTTTATAATTTGATAATATGTAAATAATAATCGATCATGTTTTGGTGTACAACATTTCACACTAAAGATAACACTATAATTATAAACTAAAGTACCATTCCTTTATTAAATAAACAGAAAGAAACATTAATAAAAAATGCACATAAAAACAAAATAATGATGGTTATTTATCTAAAACTAACTGATGTTCCCGTGGCTGTCGGGCGTATAGTTAAAATTTGAGAATCTTATTTTGAGATGGATTTTGTATAATGGGGGGTTCCAAATTTAAGTTCATAAAATTGTGTGAGGGAGGGGGTTGTTTTGAATTTTTTTATGGCGGGGCTTATAGAAGTCAAGTTTTCGCAATAGTCATAATAAAAACTTTGTTATTCAGGTATTTGTGTAAGTACCACACAACTAAACCGACCTCCACTGATCCATTAAATTTTTTTAAGTGTTTAATTTTCATTTATGATGAAAAGAGGAAATTGTGGAATCGATTAATTAAACAGAAAGGGCTGTAGTCTCTCCACTTCTTTAAACTCTGCTGAGTTTATCGCTTGCAAAATAACATTGGACATTGAGTCACCAACGCTCGTGTAAAATTAGAACTTGATCTGAATATTGTGGCGGGCGGCGTAAACTTTGTGGAAGTTATTTTTCCCGATTTCCGGCTAATCCGTTTGGTTAATCCTAAAAATGTATATGACAACATTTCTTAGGCTTAGGTAATTCGGATTTTTCCCGTTTTAAATGTGGCTCGAAGTAGAGTAGGTTAAGAATTCATAACTTTGGTTCTTCTTAATATTTTGTTTTCATTTATAATGTCTGAATATAATGTCAACATTTCAAAAGTCTACCATTAGCCATTTCTGAGCTTACTTTTGAAAAAAAATTCTTTGGACAATGCAGACGTACAGACAGACAAAAATATTTTTAAAAGTGGATTTGGTGTCTGTAATGTATGAAACAGAAAGATATCATGAAATGAGTTGATTCTATTCAATGTACAGACAAAACCATTATTTTATTTATACCGATTTTATATGTAATAAAAATGAATATATGAATAGAACAAATAATAATAATATAATAACAATTATATCGATTTAAATAAAAATATCTAGTTTCTTTTAATTAATCTAAACTAAACTAAAATATTTATAATTGAATTATAATTATCTAATACAACATTATTTTGATTAGTTTTTATTCCAGTAAAATATGTAATGTAATGTAAAATATGTTTAAATTGTTCTTATCTTGTGGATTTTTTATTTGATTATTTTTTTACCCCAAAATTGGTTGAAATGCATTTGCTGCTTAACTTTTTTAATAAAATTATTATTATCTTGCTAAAATAATTCATTAAGATTAGTTAAAGGTATAATAATTAAACATCTACGTGAGAAGAAGGTTAGGAACCCATTTCCCTCAGCGAGGACCAAAGGTTAGACCTGGGAGCGACCGGCCGGCAGGAGAAAGCACCTCAAGATCGCGGTGGAGGGAGGTCGGTATATAAGACACTCGGAGGACCTGGAAGACAGAACAGAACTGAACAAGAGGATGTCCAGGATACTCCTAGTGATCGTAGCGTTGGCCGTGTCCGCGAACGGGGCAGCTGTCCAGAACAGCGTGCAAGAGGATTGCGGGCCATGTCTCAAGTACAGACTTTTGTCCATGGTCGATTCGGTCTTCAACAGAGCCGAAGAGGGGATATCCTTGGCCGAAGGAATCAGTCTTGTCAAGAGTCCTGGAGGCGGTGGAGCGCCAAGGTGAGTCATCAACTTCTTGTGTTTACTTCTTTCTTCAAGGTTAAGGTCTAGGGGTGTCGTTCTGCATCGAAGGCTGTTTTAAGTTTACATCTAAATTTATAATCTCACAAAAATTTACGATTTATTCGAGATGTGTCCAAAGGAACAATATATTATTTTTTTTAGTATAAAATGTATTATAATAAAATAGAAAAAAATACTCTTTCAAAATAAAATAAAGTATAGAATAACGTCTGAGCAGAATATGTTCAGTAATTAGTCAAATAATCAGTAGTTTAAGATTAAACAGCAAATATATTTTTCATTTTTTCAACACTCTAAATAAACAATACTTTTGGGGAAAATATATGATAGTTTACTTCTAAATGTTAATTCTTCAATACTAAATAATTTTTTTTATTATTTTCATTTGCTAATAATTCTAAACGACACAGTTATTGTTTTATTCCAAAATCGGCTTTGTTTATTTTTATAATAATGATTGAAAAAATAATTAAATCTATACATTTTGTACTAAATTAATATTTTGTCAAAAAGGGTTTTCAGATTCGTTTTTCGATAACTAAATTCGATAATTTAACATTTCTTTTAAAAAATTAAAGTTATTTTGCTACTCTTTATAAATTTAAACCTAAGTTCAGAATAATTTACTTTAATAGCTAATATAAATAATAAATAAAATTTATAAAATGTTACTTATTTGTTATATTAATTACTGTAATGCATAAAACATAAATAATAGGATATTTAGTCAGAAAGCAAAACCAGGATATTTGGGTACTTTTCCTGAATTATAGAAAAAGAGCAAACCAATCTTATGGACCCTTGTCGTAGATAAGTCAAGTGAAAATTGTTATGATTTTTTTATGTAAAATTCTTTTTAAAAAATCTAAAAAAAAAAGGGAAGCTTTTGATAAAGACTTGAATAACTTTAAACGGATATTAATTTTGTTAGACAATAAAAAAAAAATCTTTTTCTTATACTATTTTATAGTCCTAATCTTAAAATTAGTCTTCCATGTGAATGGAAAAACAAAAGAAAAGTAATAATTATTAATAAAAACAAAACAATAAATATACGAAACGTCTCCTAATGGAATCAATTAATTGTGAATTCTTAGATAATTTTTAAACAACTGAAATTTTCAAAAAGGTGGTTTTTTAAAATATTATCATTTTGCCAAGTCTCATGTTAAAAATACTCTTTCCTATAATTTCAGTATCAAATGTAAGCAAAGTGTAAACACTTTTAGGAGTAAACACTGTAAAAAAAAATGTAAATAATTTTTTTTTAGTGCCTTTCCAAACGATTGTGTACAGTTCAACATAGCAAAGAAAAGAAGAAAAAAACCTGTATGTGATAATCGAAGAAAATATTTCAGAGTTTTTTGAGGGGGAGAGGGATCTTTGCCCCATTTCTCTTAATGTACTTTTTAGGATTTTTTTTAGTTACCAAAAGCTTTATATTTTCCTACATAACAAAATAAACTTAACTGTATAAATGATTTAAAGTTAAAATATTAAAACAATAAGAACTAACTGTGAAATTGATGAAAAATATCAATACGTCTTAATCGAAAACACTAAGTCATTCACGAGAGAAAGTTCAAGATCAAGGGATCTCATGCTAGTACGAGTTCTCCATTACTACATGTTTTTTGTTGGTTCTAAAGATCTTGAACCAGCCTTCTCCATTTCTCTGCCTATCTTGGGTTGTTCAATTTATTGCACGCAGTTCTGCAATTTCTTTATATATTTTATCTATCCGTCTACTTGTTGGTCTTCCACGAGGTATCTTTCTGTCGTGGACTCCTTCGAGCCAATCTTAACCCCCTCATCTTCATTCCATAAGATATAGATTGACCAATGTCTTTAAGCAGTTCTTAATTGAGCTCTTCATTTAAACTGGTTATCGTGCGGAAGATTCTTCATTCAAATATCTCGATTCTGCTTTCTACGGTACCGTTAAGAACCCAAGTTTTGTAGCCGAATATCAGAACTGGTTTTATGACGTAATTGTACAGCCTTAATCTTAGATTTCTTGTATCTATAGGTGTACAGAATCTAGATTTCTTGTATCTCTAGGTGTACAGAATTTTGGGTATGATTTGCCTACTATGCATATCGTAATGTTAGTATGTATTTTCTAAAGAGTCCTATCTAGTCTTTTAGCTTCCTATCATTTGTATATCCCAAGACTTAACATTATGTTAAGTTCTTCTTCTACAAGCTGGAAAGATCGTCAAATCTCTGACTTCAAAGGTTTGCGATACTTTTTCATAGTTTTGTAATAGTAATATATTCATTTAGGATCCTTTGTAAGAACAATATTGATATAAATTCTTAAATTTCTGAAGTAAACGAATAACAAGTATTTCTTACCTTCATTTTATATTTGTTTCCTCTTATATTTCATTTATTTTATTAGACATTGTAGGACAAGATAGTTTAGTATATCTAATAATTCAAATATAAACATTGTTGCTACTAAAATCTTCTCTTTCGAAACTCTCATTTATACATTGGCAGTTTTCAACAGTGAAACATCCACATGTACTTGTTCACATTTGTAGTATACTTATTCTGATGACTGAAAAATTTCAGCATATAACAGCTTACTGAACACTCCATAGTAAAATAACGCTGATATAACACTTACCCAATTATACATGGTGTGGTCTAGTCCATGTGTTTCTCGATAAATGCTCCCCAAAAAAATTCAAAACCCCATCAAAATATGCCCCTCAAAAATTTTGATGTTGAAACCCCTTTCTGAGCATCTCTGCAAGGTTGTGTGAGTACACCGATTTTCTGCCTCCTAGTGATTTTTTATTAATTTAAATCAACTTAATAATAATAACGAAACTAACATAAACCAAATTAATAGAAGAAATTTATAGCAAATGTTAAAATATAAAATCAAACATGAGAACTTAGTTTCTCGTATTATCACCATTACAGTCGATAAGGTTAAATAAGATGTGATAGTTCACTGTCAAATACTGTCATTTTTAACAGGCAAAATCTGACAGTGCAACTATATTTACAAGACAAACTTACTTAATGTTGTACGATTTGGGCAAGTTCTAAATCACAGAATTGAACTAATAGTTTTACATCGTTTTGACCTATTTAAAAACAAATCCGATTGCATCGATTAGCTCAGCACTGAGTTTAAAGACCTTTATACCATAGCTTCAGTTGTTGTGTTAACTGTTACCGTGGAAACGAAGCTTTATTCGTTCATTTTTATGACTTATTTTTCCACCAGTATCCATTTTTTTTATATAATTCATTAATCTTCGTAATTTCACCCGAAATACATGAATTATGTTACAACCATGAGTAAGACTTCAAAACAAAATCTTACTTACTTTCTATTTCCAAAATTAAAATCAGTCGGAACGGATTTCCAGAGTGAACAAGTGATGCTATATTGACTTTCATCCGAAGTTCATGGTCGATCGGTCTAGGTTATGCCATCTTAGCAGCTTACATAAGAACTATTTCCATGCGAGAGATAAATTTTATGGCCGATTACAAAGTGGCAGTATAAAACACAACATACAACAGAACAATGAAAAACAAGAAACAACTATATATTTTTAAAATTAATAATAAAAATTTCACTTCACATTTATCACGATATTTAATTAAAACGAAATTGTAATTTATGATTATCAATGTAAATCAAAAACAATTTTTTATTCGCTATTTACTCTCTAGTGAATCTATTATAGCGTTTTGTTTTCATTGAAGTAATTTTATATAAAGTTAATTTTGGAATAATTATTTAGATATTTTTTTACTTAGACATAATTTGGTTTTTGTTATCCATAATACTACTACATTTAATATTAAGTTTTCTCTTATCTACACTATATACGTAGTATTTCAGTCCTCAATGAACAAACTCTGAAGAGAGATTCTAGACAAAATTTCCAAAGATCATTTGGTGCATGTGCCGATTCCGAACAGAAAAAAAATTCCTCAAAAACAATTCCAGTAGATTGATTAAATTTGCTAAGTTCAATGATAAAAGGGACTTCAGAAGCCCTAATATGATCACTGTACTGCTGTGTACAAATCGGGAATTATAGAGATATGCTAGCATCATTTTATATAATTCATTAATTTTCTTAACTTCACGCAAATACATGGAATATGTTACAATCGTGAGTTGTACACATCAGCAATTAAACACTAACTGCATAATGCCATATTCATAGAATGTACGGAGTTTATTGTTAAAAAACTGATCCAAGTGATTTTTGGTGCTAAGGAATTTCTTTCCATTCATGGAGTCCTGCAGAGATCGTAATAAGTGTTAGTCACTTAGCTCTGGTGAATAGGGAGGATGGGGCAAAAGGTCCCATCCAAGGCTCAATAATTTATTGCGAGTGACCAATGAGGTGTAGGGAGGTCCTAGCGTTGTCTTGGTGGAACACATCACCCTTCCGATCAATCATAACTCTTCAGGATGTTCTCCAAATTCGATTTTACTTTACCAGTTGGAAAGCTGAATTATTGCTCTTTGAGACGTATGAATGTTTTTTTTTATTTAATGCCAATATAAGGAATAAACAAACAAAAACTCTTTATAGGTTTTTATTTTTTATCTCCATTTGTAGTTTGTTTAGGAAGGTCCTATTGATGTCATCCCGTGTAGTTTATATGACCATAAATTCATACTACATTTCTTGTAGATAGCTAAATTCGTATTGAAGTTATAACATTTTTTATGATTTTCGAAAAAAAAATCATGTGAGGGACCCAAACATTAAGCCTGAAAACATACTTGTGCAAATGGTTTATACGCTTGTGTTCGAAACATTTAAGGCCATTGCAACCTCTCGCACTGATTGGGTGGGATTTTGACCAACAATGGCCTTAACATTGCTCGCTTCAATCTCATGTAGAGCATCATTGAAGTCAAAATTTCCTGAATGAAAAAGTTCGGTTAAGGCATCGTCCCCATAAACGCTGCGAATTTTTCTACGAGCTTCTGCAGCACGCTTACCTTTTTTAAAATAAATAAAAAAAATATGCTAATAATGAATTATACTTTCTTCCATATTCACAGTGCAATAGCAAACACAATACTAAGCTAGTTTCAACAATAGTTAACAGATATAGTTGTTGGTATATTATTAACAAGATAAACAATCCACCTTAGGGATTAATTCATCAGATAAGAAGTGTATAATAGTGACATAAAAATAAACAGAAAAACGTATAGGACTTATTTGCCAACCCTATATATATATATATATATATATATATATATATATAAAACACCCATATACAGCAATTTATATTCGGTATAAAGTTGGCCAATTAAAATGAAATAAAAGTGGTTTTAGCCTGTCGCTCGGTGGCTGACTTTCTCGTGCAATGGGAGCCGACTCATATAGAACTTTCTCCCCATAACATCCTCCCTAGCCTGGTCACTAGAAAGCTGCCTTCTCCTTCTAGTCGGACCTTGGGCGAGTTACTCTCGAAAGAAGGGGGGCTTTCTTCTTGTCCCGAGAGTATCCTTAAGCGGACCCTTGACTATCAGTCATGAATCACAGTCAAAAGACTGACAAGATTATTTCAATCATGATGGATGCAAAGGCATCAATCAGACTGACGTCGTTTTAGCTCTGTTGACGTTTAAATAACAGTGTGGAGCAAGCGTATTGTCTATTATCAATTATTTGGACATTAAGAGAATAGTGGAGTTACAATGATTATTTTATAGTGCCTGAAAATCGGTTTGACTAAAGTCAGAAAAATATAAGCTGAACTACTTAAATCATTTAAGTTAAAATATTGCGTCTATAAAAAATATGCTAAAAAAACAATTACAAAAATTGCTCATTTGACTGTCTAACACGAAGTATTTTGGATTTTAAGGATTAGGTACGAAAGAAATTCGATAGTTTATTGGAAACCCAAACATCAATTCGATAAGTCCAAATAGGCCTTATTACAGTCATATATATATATATATATATATATATATATATATATATATATATATATATATATATATATATATATATATATATATATATATATATATATATACGAGTCTTTTGTAATGAATTGGAAGCTTCGAGTGTTTGTCTAGTAAGTACTGGAGTAGTCGAAACCGTCAAGAGGTTTCTTGTCGTTTCAGTCTTGTATGAAGAGTCCTAGGTATCGGATTTGTTTAACAGGAATAAATGGAATATTATTAAAGGGTATTGTAGGACAGGGATAGGCTTACAACAAATCAATAATTTAATTTTTAATACCTAATATGTGACGACTATTCTCTGTCAACCACGGGATTTAAAAGATTTTCGACAATAATTATGGTTTCTCTCGAAATCTATACTAATTAGAGCAATGCCTTAATATTATGCCTCAAAATTTGGAAACTCCAAATTTTTTCAATGATATTTATCGAAATTGTAGTAAGATTATAAGTTCTGAAATTGTTTTTCGTTACATCTTCGTAAAGCCTTCCTTTTCATTTAAGACCTCATTCATTGAAATCAATCTCTCTCGAGAGACAGAGATCGTTCTCTACTACCATATTATATCCACTGTATATAATATGGTAGTAGAGAACGATACAGTGGTGATATAATAGCTGCAATATTAAGAAAAATCTAACACAATATATGGTAAATGTACCAATGATAGGGTCTGTACCACTGATAGAATTTTGAACTATTTAACATGTAATAAGCTTTCTACGGCCAAAATATAGTACAAATACGATTAGGGCAAGTTTAAGATTATTGTTTCTGGGAGGTTTTGCTACCACTTTTCTTTGGGAGATAGGTTTGAAATTTTGATTTATTCGTGTGTAGTTTGTCATTTCCTTGTTTAAAACTGTCGATAATTTATTTTATTTTGTTTTTTAATTATGTGTAACAATTTGTTAACCACAAAACCTGAATGTCTCTTACTGGTACAAAATACACTGTCAGAATTTTCTTAGTTTTTCACGAATAATAAACTAATTGGCTGTATAGAAAAAAGACTAAATTTCCTGTCAAATAATCCCAATTGCAAAGATCCACTGTCAGAACTAAAATTGTTGTTCACATTAATGTTGAACTTCAATTTCAACATTTTTGAGTAAAGTCATTTTAGTGATATTTCTAGTTGGAAAATTTTTATCTGTACAGACAATGTGCAAGTTGCTTTCAGAATAGATGATTGCAGTGTTTAAATATACAACTGTAAATAAAGGTATAAATTTTGCCACTGGAAACATCACTAAAATTGATAATAAAAAATGTTGAAATTGGAGTTAGTCATTTTGTCAACTTTCGATAAAATGAGCCAAATTTTCGTCCTAAGCTGTTTTCGAACATAAGTGGTTCCTCTTCATAATTTTACTCTCATTGAAAGAAATACTGATCAATCAATAATAAAATTAATATTTCTTTCTTTCTGGATAAATTAAACGTCACGTTTAAGAATTAGTACAACGTATGAATCCGTATTTGTTATCGGATGCTTAAGAATGCGAATGGAGCTCGTATAAAAATAATAAAGCTAGAGAAAACTTGTTATTTAGATTCAATAATTTTTAAATAAAACTCACACACAAAAAAAGTTTTGTTTGATCGAAAAGAATTAATTATGCGTAAAACTCTACTACATGTATCTTAATGGTATGTCACGTAAGTAACTGCTCAGAGTTGCGTAGGACTTTCGTTTCAGCGAAAGGATTACAAGTCCTTATGACCCTACTGGACCTTAACAACCATAATATGTGGATTTCTAACGGTTCATCAATTACCTTGAACCTTAGTGAGTCTATAGGAAGGGTACTATAAGTCACTACATCATGAAAACCATAGTTCGTAGAAACGCGAAGTTGGATAACTCCCAACAGGCTATCTGTACTCCTAAAAGCAATATGTCTGTAAAGAGGGAGGCAGATTTAAAGATCTTCATAGTCAATAGTGGCAATCGAAAAACCCTAACCCTAATATTATAGTTTGTGAATAATTCATATTACATTAGAGACTTGATCAATTTCTTTATATTATTCTTAAATTGAGTTTGGCGCCCGCAGGTCGCTGAGCAAGCAGGAGGCCGAGAAGACTGACCTGGAGGACCTCCTCGCCGACAGGGTGAAGAGGTTCGTCTCCACCCACACCCTGAAGATGGACCTCCGAGGAGTCGACATCGTGGACGCGGCCACCAATGCCGGCAGAGCGATCGGTGGAGCAGTCGACTTCTTTTCCGACTTGACCGGAGTCGAAGAAGAAGGTGGCGATGGAGAGGAATCAGCAAGGAAGAAGGGTGAGATAATATTTTTCTATAGACTAAGGTGAAATAATTTAAACTCATCGATGCCATCAGATCTAGTGGTGCCCAAATGCGAGACCGAGATGAGTATTGGTCTTGCAAACTCAGTCTTGGTCATGGTCTTGGTCTTGCGCAAGATTCTTACAACAGTCTTGCAGTTACTTATTGGCTCATTACTATAGAGATATTACTGTAATGTTTTAGTACTAACTAAGCCCGAATGAAAAATTAGAGGAGTTAAAAGCCAAAGTATATTGGTTATACCAATTATTTACGTATTGTAACTGAGATTGTCAAGTATTAGTAACCATTTTGCCTTATTTTTATTCAAAATATCGATTTTTTTTACCAATCCTTGGTATTGGTCTTGCAATAGTTAGCCGGCCTTGGTCTTGGTCGTGTAAAGTGCAAGACCAAGACCGATTTTGGCAACACTAATCAGATCCTTCTGTAAACTAGGGAAAAGGATGTCATCGATATAAGTTTAGGACATTGACCATTCTTGCTGGTAATTCACAATGTTATATAATTGTAAATCTAATAATAATGTCGGAGAACAATGAAGCCATCTTTCAGTACTAAATTTCTCACTAACTATGATTGAAATAATAATTATATAATTGAATCACAGCTAATTACGTTTTACTGCTAACTTTCGTGTTTGTGTCTATATTTCAGGTATAATCACTGTTATTTTTTTTTTGAAAAAGCTTCAACATATTTTTCGAAACTCTTATTAAAGTTTATTAATTTTTTATATTAGCTAACTTCAAGCTGACGTGTGGAACTTTGGCGTCTTTTATATTCTGGCTCGCCTCTTTGATTCTGGGAACGTCTCTCTGTAACTGACCCACCCCGGGTTGGTGGATAACCAACGAACTCCAACCAAGTCCAAGTAAAAACCGGGCTACTTTACGCCCTATTAAAGTCAGACAATCAAAGAAACATTAGCTTTTATAAATGGATGTCTATAAAGTTTGTATATATACGTATACGTGCTTGGTACCCGTTTACGTCACGCCAAGGGGGACTCAGGCCGAAGTCCTCAATGACGACAGCCCACACCACAATCCTATATGCATTCTTTATCACTTGAATTCTATTTCGACACATTGCACATGCATTGCAGCTCACATTTATGCGATTTGTTTTTTACAAGCAAGTATCCGATTGAAGTAAATAGAGACAGATATTAAAATGGTCTCCGGACAATTAAACATTTTGGAAATGCAAATCCATAATAGATTAACTTATTTAGAATTCTCTGACCAATAAAAAAAAATACAAATACAAAGCATGGATACTAATTTTATTAAGCAATGATTGGTTCTTAGTAAATATAACTATCATGCCGGCACACTAATCCATATCTACTTCATGAAGGAGGCCCCAGCTACACCTTAATTTAAGCTCAGGTTTAAACTTTTTTTTAAATATAAATTGCTAGTTCACCCATCCAGATACTAACAAAGCAAACTCGCAATGTTTCAGTGAAGAAAGCCGGTAAGATGATGCTTCCTCTTTTGATGATGATCAAGATGAAGATGGCCATGATGGCAAAGCTGGCTTTTGCTGCCATCGCACTCATCGCAGGTAAGGCCCTCTTGATCGGTAAGATCGCCCTCCTGCTCTCCGGTATCATCGCCATCAAGAAGTTGCTGTCGCAGCAGCACAAGTCGGTCACCTACGAGATAGTCCCGCATCACGCCGAGCACCACGATCACCACCACGAGGGATGGTCCAGCGGAGGTGGCGGCGGCGGTGGCGATGTTGGAGGACACCACGGCTGGGGCAGGTCTGCCGATGAGATGGCCTACAGCGCGTACCAGCCCCAGCAGCCGGCGGCGGCGCAGCAGTGAGGTATGTAACTGGTTCCGTGTAACTTAGTATCTGTGTAACTAGTTTCATGTAACTTAGTATATATGTAAATAGTTTCATCTAACTTAGTATCTGTGTAACTAGTTTCATGTAACTTAGTATCTGGGTTACTAGTTTCATGTATCTTAGTGTCTGTGTAACTAGGCTCACTTAACTTAGTTTCAAGTAACTTACTATCTGTATGAGTAGTTTCATGTAACTTAGTATCTGTGTAATGAGCTTCACCTAACTTAATATCTATGAAAATAGTTCTATTTACCTTAGGGAGTATCTGAACAGTTGCTATATTATCCATGCTATACTCGGGATACCAAGGGCGGGTTGAAATTTATCTTTTGGTGGACCTAGGGAATAAATCTCGACCTTTCCAATCTAGTTAGAATAGGTTTGATTGTTCCTCAGGAACAACTTCCCCTCCCAAATTCCAGAAATAGCGAAGTAGTACACATGTTCATTTAAATAATTCAATGTGTGTTGATATCAATGAATTATTTCTATTTCGTTGAATATGAAGGCTGATATGTTTGGTATCATATAACATTATATTCTTAGAATTTAGTTATGCTACTAGTTATTCATGATAGAACCTAATAATCGAAACAGATCCTTCGAAAATCCTTCTGCATCCTTACTCTTACCGTTAATGATCAAATTTTATACCTTGAATATTCTAATGGTATCCATGCGATCACTGCTAATTGTTTTATAATCCATAAAATTATTAATCTTTATTTTTGCTAAATATAGCCACTAGCCTACTCGACTTTGACATAGTCTGTGGTCTGTTAAATTTAATTTTGTAAAAACGCGGGGAAGATTATTATGATATTTTTATCTAAAATGTTCTCATAACATTGAAGGGAATAACTTTTTGGCAAGTGGAAGTCAGTATGAATGGTTTTATTAGCCACTTACAACGGTGCTTTAGTTATGAGTCGTAATATTTCTTATATTATCTAATATTAATTAATTATTTATTTTTAAATTAAAAAATACATATATCTACGCAGGAGGTAAAGAAGACAATGTCCATTTTATATTTGTTTAGGGAGTCAATTTTTCATAACTCTCAGCTATTTTAATTTGTTTATTAGTTAATAAATAATTGAATTATTATAATAATAATGTTATATTATTATAATAATGTTTGCAATATGGCTGTTTCAGGTAGCGGCGCGGTGCCTTCTCAAGCATAAACGTCTTCAACAGTACAAAAGACAATCAGTAATTTATTGATATTTATTACAGTTAAGTCTAAGCGAAAATATTTATTGTAACTACTGCTGTACAAGGACTTGACTCAAGACTAGACTTGACTGGACTGGCAAGGTGACTCGAATCGTCTCCCAAACCAAAGACTATTCTTTATTTATATAAATATATTGAATTTACAAATTCAAGACCTTTTATTTATTTATTTATTTATTTTAACAAGTGATTTTTATTTATTTATTAACATAAGACTTAAACTTGGAAATTGCGATGGTTTGACTCATAAAATCAAAACTAAAAAACAGATAACGTGCCATGAAATTGCCATTTTATATCGTATTTACAATTTAACTCGATATATATCGATCTGTGACAGACTGAAGTATACGCTTAATATAAAAAATAATATGACTTGACTTGACTATCTTGTACAATTGAGTCCTACGGTTTTGGTATCGTGCATTCTTAAGGTAAAAAGGATATAATCAATTATTATTATAAATATTCTTGAAAAAATTCGACGAAAAAAAAGACAATTAGAAACTGTGTGTTCGACTGAAGTTATGTTTCAGTAACAGCATTTTTTTTTCTCAAGCTTTAGATAAAACCAAGATTTACGATTGTTAATTAGTTAGAATGAGATTGACGATTTTTTGAAAGAGTATATTGTAGACATATTAATTTATTTCAAATAACTACAGACTATGATTACTGATAAAAGTTTGAATTTATAAGATACAAATAGATCAACTTCAATCTTTCATGAATTTTAATATTTTCCACATTCATATATATGACAGTGAAATATATTATTATGCTTGCTCAAAACCAATGTTAATAACGAAAAAAAATCAAAATTAGATTATTAATAATAATCAAAACACTAATATAGCAACTTCAATTAAATTATATTAACTATTTGTAATACTTTTTTATTTAAATCAAGACTGATTTTTTATAATCTTACTAGAAAAATAAATAAATTAAAGCGACTTAGAACGTACTATATACATATATAGACGTAATTTTACAAATTGGTAACTAGACAAAATTATAAATCGTTTACTAACTTCAAGAATGTTAAATCTTTTGAATAAAGAAATTAGGCATAATTCATAAATGACTATTTATTAAATATGGTAAAATGGATGTGAAACAAAATCCTTGACTGATCTTAAAAATTTCGAATTATGCTTGGCTATGACTGATGCTTCTCCAGACTTTTCTATTACCAACAGAACAAACAACAGTTACAAATTATCTATTACTTATTGACTTCATAAATGGATATTAGAACTTACTAACGTAAATTACTTACTGCTTGTACTTATCGATGTAAAGACTAAACAAAAGTCTTAAGATATATCAGGAGACTTGACAGCTATATTTTCATAATTTATTTATTGTAACAGTTACTAGGAGTAAAACGTTATAAGAAAATCACGGCATAAATATTAAGCCTAGAAATAGTTTTTATGATCGATATACTGACTCATAAGTCGATATTTACTAAATAATTTCTAACTGATATCGATTATATATTGACCTGGATCACATTCGAACGAACTATATAAGTTATTAACAACGTAAAATATTTGATGTCATAGTATGACTGTTAACTGACATAACTGCAACGACAATTCGACCCTTGTAGAAACTGATCATACTGAATACATAGATGCAGTATGTATTTGTCAAGGGACAGATAAGAATTATTTATTAAGATACGAATTTGATAGATAATTAAAAATCAATAACTGTTTCTTCCTGACCATTCCAATAAGATATATAACTAAAATTTATCATCGACTTACTGACTTATAAAACTATATTATGACAAGAAATACAAGAACCTTTTTAAAACAAATATCGATTACTTACAGACTACATCCAAACAAATTTTATTAGAGCACTGCCCTAAGTTACGTTAAGGAACTAACCAGTTAATTTATTAACAGAAACTTACAAACTAATACATTCTAACAAATACAATTATAAGACGATTCATCATACTGACTTACTAATCGATATTCTTGACGACTTCTAAATATCGACTGACTACTTATTGACTATATTTATAAAGTCTTTATTTGAGCATTGACCTAGATTAAGCTACAAAGTTGTTTCACATACATCACAAAGAGACTTACTTACAGGTCGACTACGACTACATTGATAAATCGACTTAATTTTCTTGTTATTTCTTCTCTACAGATAAGAGGTTAACGAGGACACAATCGACTTAACATTACAATATTGATCACTTGATCGCTACACTGAATAATCCTTACTAAGGATCCTTTACGAGTTTTCTACTAACTTACGAACTTTACTAAAACAGATAAGTACGAACTACCTTCTTCATGACTATTTAAGTTTTATAACTAATCGATATGAGAGAATTATTCATAACTTAATAAACCGACATAACTTACGAATATTGATTACTTCTTATCTATACATAGAGGACACGAATTTTCTACTAACTTACGAACTTTACTATAACAGACAAATACGAAATACACTTCTTCATGACTATTTAAATTTTGTAACCTATCCATATAAGAGACTTTCAGGTTGACAATGACTACATTAATAAACCGACTTAACTTACGAATATTGATTACTTCTTATCTACACACAGAAGAGTTTACGAGGACACGAATTTTCTACTAACTTACGAACTTTACTAAAACAGACAAATACGAAATACACTTCTTCATGACTATTTAAGTTTGATAACTAATCGATATAAGAAACTTACAAGTTGACAATGACTACATTAATAAACCCACTTAACTTACGAATATTGATTACTTCTTATCTACACATAGAAGTTTACGAGGACACGAATTTTCTACTAACTTACGAACTTTTTTATAATTGACAAATACGAACTATACTTCTTCATGACTATTTAAGTTTGATAACTAATCGATATAACAGACTTACAGGTCGACAATAACTACATTAATAAACCCACTTAACTTACGAATATTGATTACTTCTTATCTACACATAGAGGGTTACGAGGACACGAGTTTTCTAGTAACTTACGAACTTTTCTATAACAGAGAAATACGAACTATACTTCTTCATGACTATTTAAGTTTTATAACTGATCGATATAAGAGACTTACAGGTCGACAATAACTACATTTATAAACCCACTTAACTTACGAATATTGATTACTTCTTAACTACACATAGAGGGTTACGAGGACACGAGTTTTCTACTAACTTACGAACTTTTCTATAACAGAGAAATACGAACTATACTTCTTCATGACTATTTAAGTTTTATAACTGATCGATATAAGAGACTTACAGGTCGACAATAACTACATTAATAAACCCACTTAACTTACGAATATTGATTACTTCTTAACTACACATAGAGGGTTACGAGGACACGAGTTTTCTACTAACTTATGAACTTTTCTATAACAGAGAAATACGAACTATACTTCTTCATGACTATTTAAGTTTTATAACTGATCGATATAAGAAACTTACAGGTCGACAATAACTACATTAATAAACCCACTTAACTTACGAATATTGATTACTTCTTAACTACACATAGAGGGTTACGAGGACACGAGTTTTCTAGTAACTTACGAACTTTTCTATAACAGAGAAATACGAACTATACTTCTTCATGACTATTTAAGTTTTATAACTGATCGATATGAGATACTTAAAGGTTGACAATGACTACGTTAATAAACCCACTTAACTTACGAATATTGATTACTTCTTAACTACACATAGAGGGTTACGAGGACACGAGTTTTCTACTAACTTACGAACTTTTCTATAACAGAGAAATACGAACTATACTTCTTCATGACTATTTAAGTTTTATAACTGATCGATATAAGAGACTTACAGGTCGACAATAACTACATTAATAAACCCACTTAACTTACGAATATTGATTACTTCTTATCTACACATGGAGGGTTACGAGGACACGAGTTTTCTACTAACTTACGAACTTTTCTATAACAGAGATATACGAACTACACTTCTTCATGACTATTTAAGTTTTATAACTGATCGATATAAGATACTTAAACGTTGACAATGACTACATTAATAAACCTACTTAACTTACGAATATTGATTACTTCTTATCTACACATGGAGGTTTACGAGAACACGAGTTTTCTACTAACTTACGAACTTTTATATAACAGACAAATACGAACTATACTTCTTCATGACTATTTAAGTTTTATAACTGATCGATATAAGAGACTTACAGGTCGACAATAACTACATTAATAAACCCACTTAACTTACGAATATTGGTTACTTCTTATCTACACATAGAAGTTTACGAGGACACGAGTTTTCTACTAACTTACGAACATTACTAAAACAGACAACTACGAACTACACCTCTTCATGTCTATTCAAATGTAACCTATCGATATAAGAGACTTACTCTTAACATAATAAACCGATTTAACTTATAAATAATGATTATTTCTTTTCTACACATAACGACACGATTTTTTTTCTAACGTACGAACTTTACTAAAACAGATAAATACGAATTACACTTCTTCATGCCTATTCTGATTCTATAACTAATCGATATAACAAATTCACGGATCGATACTGACCACATAAATTAATCGTCTTAACATTGATGACTTGATAACTACACGGAGGAATCCTAGGGCACGAGTTTTATACTAACGTACGAACTTTAATAAAACAGATGAATTACGAACTCCATATCTTTCTGATTATTCTAATTATACAACTAATTCCTACTAAGATAAAACTAAATCAGAATTCTAAATCGACCTCTGTTACGAATATCGATTACTTGTTGACTTTACAAGTTGAATCTTCCCGATGACGCTTACTTGAGTACTGTCGTAACTTACAAAAATTACTAAACATGACCGTTATTAGTTGCTTTAAAGTGATACTTACCTGAATCAACTTATACCGACTAAGGAGTTCAAATACATTAACTAATTACAAATAAATTTTAAAAACAGTTTTTAATATTTAAGATTTGACTTACGAAAATTTGGCAATACAGTGACTGTACTTAAAAAATAGTGAGAGCACTTACTTAAAAGAAAAGGACTTTACTAACAAGACTGACACCACCAATTCAGACTAGAAAATCAAAAACATATCCAAAAGGATATAAAGTTTCTGAAAAAAAAAGACTAGATTACATATTACAACATGATTGTAATTATACAGAAAAGTTTGAAAATTTAGCTTGAAACTAGGAATTACATGACACTGGCTCTATTTAAAAGAAAGTGAGAGTACTTACAAAAAACGATAATACTTCTTATAATCACGATCGTATTACGATTACCCAGAGAATTTAGCTTGAAACTGAAACTTACGAAACTCACACGAAACTGTACTTGACAATGACAGTAACTAAATGACCGACTCGACTAATACAGACTAAAGACATGATTTTTTACTGAAGGATATATTTTTCAAGACAATGACTGACTGGAAGATATGTAGTTGACAAGATTACATGTAACATTGCTCTGAATATTCAAATAATCCTAAAAGACGTAGCTTGAAATTGAGATTTTGTTGAAACTGTTGACAATTATCAGAATGAATCGACTAATATAGCCTTATGAGGTCTAAGACATTTTCATAAAGGATCTATCCTCAAAACTATGACGTACGAAAAGATATTAAGTTGACAATATTATAATTGTCATCATGTTTGTGAATACTTAAAGATACATGTAATTGCAACTCAAAACGAATATATACGTGACACTGACTTCAACAAGAACGACTCGACTGAAACAGACTTAAGACATCAACTGCTTTTTACTGAAACATATATTTTTCAGGACAATTAAAGAAGTAGATTGAACAATTCCAAATACGTATATAATAACAATTTACCAACGACTTGCTGACTTATAGAACTAAACTTACAAGGAACACATGAAACTTTTTAAATAAATATCGATTAATTACAGACTGCATCGGACCAAAGTTTACTGAAACACTGATCTAATTTATGCTTAGGTGCCTAAGTTAATAGCTTCATCCCTACGAATATTACACGCTAAAGACATGACAAACTCGACTAATACATACTAAAGACATCAACGGCTTTTTGCTAAAGGATGTCTTTTTAAAGATGACTTACTGGAATAACATGAATTGGCAAGATTACATGTAACCTGGTTGTGAATGTTCATTGGATTCTAGAATCAACAACTTGGAACTAATACTTATAAGACATTGACTATAATTACAAGACTTATTCGACCAATACAGACTAAATAGATCAACTGATTTTTAATTTTTGTTTTAAACAGACACATCTGACAAGATTATAACTGTAACCCAAAATGTGTATGGATTTTCTAAATTTCAACAATGAAACTGTATCTAATTAAACTTCACATCATCTTTGCTAATACTTAAAGGAGCTTGCATTTCTGACCTGAAACTAATTATTATCATAATTAAAATTATCATTACAATGACTGTAGCTACAAGACAGACTCGCCTAAAGACATCAACAACTTTTAACTGACTTACATTTTAACTTCAAACGAATAATTACAGATTGACTATAACAAGACATACTAGATTATACAGAATAAAGACATCGACAGCTTTTAACTAAAGGATATCTTTTTCAACATAATGTCTGACTTGTTAGATATATTTAACAAAATTACACAAGACATCATGTTAGTGAAACTACTTAATTTTAACATGAAACCAATACTTACAGATTGACTATAGCTACAAGACAGATCCGACTAAAGACATCAACAACTTTTTACTGACTTACATTTTAACTTCAAACGAATACTTACAGATTGACTATAACAAGACATACTAGATTATACAGAATAAAGACATCGACAGCTTTTTACTAAAGGATATCTTTTTAAACATAATGACTGACTTGCTAGGTATATTTAACAAAATTACACAAGACATCATGTTAGTGAAACTACTTAATTTTAACCTGAAACCAATACTTACAGATTGACTATAGCTACAAGACAGACTCGACTAAAGACATCAACAACTTTTTACTGACTTACATAATGAGGTATGGTTGATAAGATTACATGAATCATGAATTTGATTATTCAAACAATTATAGTACTAATATTCTGCTTCACAATGTCTTTAACTACAAGACAGACTCGACTAATACAGACTAAAGAGATCAATGACTATTTACTAGAAGACATCATGTTAGTGAAGCTACTTAATTCTAACTTGAAACGAATACTTACAGATTGACTATAACTACAAGACAGACCCAACGAAAGACATCAACAACTTTTTACAACTACAACAACTTTTTACTGACGTACGTAATGAGGTATGGTTGACAAGATTACATGAATCATGATTTTGATTATTCAAACAATCGTAGTATTAATGCTATGCTTCACAATACTTAAGACATCTCAATCAATATTTAACTGCAAGACAAACTCGACTAATACAGACTAAAGAGATCAATGACTATTTACTAAAAGTTATCTAAAAGACAGTAACTGACTTGAAAAACAGTATTTAACAAAATTACAGTAGACAGGATGTTTGTGAATAGTTTATGAAGCTTCATAATTTTGACTTGAAACTAATACTTACCTGACGTTGACAAGACATACACGAATAATACAAGCTAAAGACATCATCGACGTTTTACTGAAATATATCTTTTTCGGGACAATGACTAACTTGAAGAATTTGAGTTTACAAGATTACGTGTAACTATGTTGTGAATATCCATACAATTCTAGAATTTATATCTTGAAAATAATACTTACAAGACATTGACTTCAATTACAAGACTTATTTGACTAATACAGACTAAAGAAATCAATGACTATTTACTAAAAGTTATCTAAAGGCAGTAACTGACTTGAAAAGCTATATTTAACAAAATTACACTAGACAGGATGTTTGTGAATATTTTATGAAGTTTCATAATTTTGACTTGAAACTAATACTTACCTGACGTTTACAAGACATACACGACTAATACAAGCTAAAGACATCATCGACGTTTTACTGAAAGATATCTTTTTCGGGACAATGACTAACCTGAAGAATTAAAGTTTACAAGATTACATTTAACTAGGTTGTGAATATTCATACAATTCTAGAATTTATATCTTGAAAATAATACTTACAAGACATTGACTTCAATTACAAGACTTATTTGACTACTACAGACTAAAGAAATCAATGACTATTTTCTAAAAGTTATCTAAAAGACAGTAACTGACTTGAAAAGCTATATTTAACAAAATTACACTAGACAAGATGTTTGTGAATATTTTATGAAGTTTCATAATTTTGACTTGAAACTAATACTTACCTGACGTTGACAAGACATACAAGACTAATACAAGCTAAAGACATCATCGACGTTTTACTGAAAGATATCATTTTCGGGACAATGACTAACTTGAAGAATTAAAGTTTACAAGATTACATTTAACTAGGTTGTGAATATTCATACAATTCTAGAATTTATATCTTGAAATTAATACTTACAAGAAATTGACTTCAATTACAAGACTTATTTGACTAATACAGACTAAAGAGATCAAATAATTTTTACTTTTTTTTTAAACTTACACAAGATTATAACTGTAATCCAAAATTTCTAGGGACTCTTCTAAATTGAAACAATGAAACTGTATTTATTAACTAAAGAATATAACTACACGATACAGAGTAGTTTCATAATTGTGGATTGAAACTAATACTTACGTGACATTGACTGTAAGTACAAGATTTAATTAACTAATATATTGACGATTTCCAGATTTACTTCAAGAAGTATAGTTGACACTCGACAGCATGTCTGTTAGTACTTAAAGAAGCTTGCAATTATTACTTTAAACTAATACTTATATGGCACTTACTGCAATATAGACTAGACTAATACAGACTCGACTAATAAAGACTAAAGACATCAACAGCTTTTTACTGAAGCATATCTTTTTTAACACAATGACTTGCTTGACAAGATATATTTAACAAAATACTTACGAATTAACTATAACTACAAGACATACTAGAGTTATACAGACGAAAGACATCAACAGCTTTTTACTGAAGCATATCTTTTTTAACACAATGACTGACTTGACAAGATATAGTTGACAAAATTACATAAGAAAATATCTTTGTGAATAGTTAGTAAAGCTTCTTAAATCTGACGTGAAACGAATACTTACAAGTTGACGATAACCACAAGACACACTAGACTAATACAGACTAAAGACATCAACAGATTTTTACTGAAGGATATCTTTTTAAACATAATGACTTGCTTGACAAGATATATTTAACAAAATACTTACGAATTAACTATAACTACAAGACATACTAGAGTTATACAGACGAAAGACATCAACAGCTTTTTACTGAAGCATATCATTTTTAACACAATGACTGACTTGACAAGATATAGTTAACAAAATTACAACGATTTGTTAACAAATATCTTTGTGAATAGTTAGTAAAGATTTTTAAATCTGACGTGAAACGAATACTTACAAGTTGACGATAACCACAAGACACACTAGACTAATACAGACTAAAGATATCAACAGATTTTTTACTGAAGGATATCTTTTTAAACATAATGTCTTCCTTGACAAGATATGTTTAACAAAATACTTACAAATTGACTATAACCACAAGACACACTAGACTAATACAGACTAAAGACATAAACAGATTTTTACTGAAGGATATCTTTTATAGATAATGACTGGCTTGGAAAGATATATTCAAGAAAATACTTAAGAATTGACTATAACTACAAGATACACTAGACTAATACAGACTCAACTAATACAGACTAAAGACATCAACAGTTTTTTACTGAAGCATATCTTTTTTAACACAATGACTGACTTGACAAGATATAGTTAACAAAATTACATAAGACAATATCTTTGTAAAGCTTCTTAAATCTGACGCGAAATGAATACTTACAAATTGACTATAACCACAAGACACACTAGACTAATACAGACTAAAGACGTAAACAGATTTTTACTGAAGGATATCTTTCTAAACATAATGACTGGCTTGACAAGATATATTTAAGAAAATAATTACGAATTGACTATTACTACAACAAGACACACTAGACTAATACAGACTAAAGACATCAATAGCTTTTTACTGGTGGATATCTTTTTAAAGACAATGGCTGACTTGACGAGATATATTTAACAAAATTTCTCAAGACATCATGTTAATGGAGCTACTTAATTGTAACTTGAAACGAATACTTACAGATTGACTATAATTACAATACATACTCGATTTATACAAACTAAAGACAACTGCATTTTACTAAAGAAGTTCTTTTTAAAGAAAATAACTGACCTAACTAGATATATTTAACAAAATTACAGAAGACATCATGTTAGTGAAGTTACTTAATTGTAACTTGAAACGAATACTTACAGATTGACTATAACTACCAGACACACTAGACTAATACAGACTATAGACATCAACAGATTTTTACTGGTGGATATCTTTTTAAAGACAATGACTGGCTTGACAAGATACATTTAACAAAATTAAACAAGACAACATGTTAGTGGAGCTACTTAATTATAACTTGAAACGAATACTTACAGATTGACTATAACTACAAGATACAATAGATTAATATAGACTAAAGACATCAACAGATTTTTACTGAAGGATATCTTTTTAAAGACAATGACTGGCTTGACAAGATACATTTAACAAAATTAAACAAGACAACATGTTAGTGGAGCTACTTAATTATAACTTGAAACGAATACTTACAGATTGACTATAACTACAAGATACAATAGATTAATATAGACTAAAGACATCAACAGATTTTTACTGAAGGATATCTTTTCAAACATAATGACTGGCTTGACAAGATATAGTTAACAAAATTACATAATACAATATCTTTGTAAAGCTTCTTAAATCTGACGTGAAACGAATACTTACAAATTGACTACAACCACAAGACACGCTAGACTAATACAGACTAAAAACGTAAACAGATTTTTCTTGAAGGATATCTTTTTAAACATAATGACTTGCTTGACGAGATATATTTAACAAAATTACACAAGCCTGTTAGTGAAGCTGTTACACACTGTTAGTGAATCTACTTAGTTTTAACTTGGAACGAATACTTACAGATTGACTATAACCACAAGACACGCTTGACTAATACAGACTAAATACATCAACAGATTTTTACTGAAGGATATCTTTTTAAACATAATGACTGACTTGACGAGATATATTTAACAAAATTACATAAGACAATATCTTTGTAAAGCTTCTTAAATCTGACGTGAAACGAATACTTACAAATTGACTACAACCACAAGACACGCTAGACTAATACAGACTAAAAACGTAAACAGATTTTTCTTGAAGGATATCTTTTTAAACATAATGACTTGCTTGACGAGATATATTTAACAAAATTACACAAGCCTGTTAGTGAAGCTGTTACACACTGTTAGTGAATCTACTTAGTTTTAACTTGGAACGAATACTTACAGATTGACTATAACCACAAGACACGCTTGACTAATACAGACTAAATACATCAACAGATTTTTACTGAAGGATATCTTTTTAAACATAATGACTGACTTGACGAGATATATTTAACAAAATTACATAAGACAATATCTTTGTAAAGCTTCTTAAATCTGACGTGAAACGAATAATTACAAATTGACTATAACCACAAGACACGCTAGACTAATAGAGACTAAAGACGTAAACAGATTTTTACTGAAGGATATCTTTCTAAACATAATGACTTGCTTGACAAGATATATTTAAGAAAATAATTACGAATTGACTATAACTACAACAAGACACACTAGACTAATACAGACTATAGACATCAACGGATTTTTACTATAGGATATCTTTTTAAAGACAATGACTGACTTGACGAGATATATTTAACAAAATTTCTCTAGACATCATGTTAGTGGAGCTACTTAATTGTAACTTGAAACGAATACTTACAGATTGACTATAATTACAAGACATACTCGATTTATACAAACTAAAGACAACTGCGTTTTACTAAAGAACGTCTTTTTAAAGACAATAACTGACCTAACTAGATATATTTAACAAAATTACAAAAGACATCATGTTAGTGAAGTTACTTAATTTTAACTTGCAACGAATACTTACAGATTTACTATAACTACCAGACACACTAGACTAATACAGACTAAAGACATCAACGTATTTTTACTGTAGGATATCTTTTTAAACATAATGACTGGCTTGGAAAGATACGTTTAACAAAATTTCTCAATACATCATGTTAGTAGAGCTACTTAATTGTAACTCAAAAAGAATACTTACAGATTGACTATAACTACAAGGCATACTCGATTTAAACAAACTAAAGACAACTGCTTTTTACTAAAGAACGTCTTTTTAAAGACAATAACTGACTTAACTAGATATATTTAACAAACTACACAAGACATCATGTTAGTGAAGTTACATAATTTTAACTTGAAACGAATACTTACAGATTGACAATAACTACAAGACACTCCATTAATACAAACTAAAGACATTAACGACTTTTTCTGAAGGATATCTTATTTAAGACAATGACTTACTTTAAGAAGTTGAGTTGACATGGCTACATGTTGCCGGGTCGTGTATATTCTAAAATCTATAGCTTGCAACTAATTATTACAAGACATTGACACAATTACAAGATTTATTCGACAAATACAGATTAAAGGGTTCAAATATCAAACTCTATTACCAACAGAAAGAAATTCTAAAAACAATGACTCACAAAAAGTGATCAGTTGACATGCGGCAAAGTGGTTGTGAAATACAGAAACATTTCAAAACTATGGATTAAAACTATTACTTACTACACAATAACTGTATAGACAAAATGAAAACGACTTCTACAGACTAAAGAGATAAAATCCTTTTATGAAAAATATTTCTTCAATAACAATAAAAAACGAAAAAAATCAGTTGACAATATTACAAGAGGCGACATGGTTATAGATAAAAGCTATTGCCTATATGACAGTGACGGTACTTACAATACTAATACAAATACATACTGATACAGTCGAAAAATAATCAATAATTTTACTTACTAAAAACTGAGAATAATAAAATTGTTTTTGACAGCCTGAATGCCTACCCTGAAACTAATATTTCTTAGATATTGATTGGTACAACAAGACTTACTCCAAATACTGAATAGATAGACCAAATACTCAAACTAACTGAAATAACTTACTGAGAGATGCTACGTGACAAGATTACTTACTAACACACACTTATCGGCTCATGAACTTTTTTTTTCCAGTTGGTATTACAGACCATGTAGATCTTATGCAGCCTTAACAAGCCTGCTCCATCTCTGCCTGTCTTGGTCTATTTCTTTCCAGTTATCTGCACACAGCTCTGTTGCAACTTTGTTGATTCTATCTATCGATCTGCTTTTCCACGTGGTCTTTTACCTTCTATTGAGGTATTCATTCGTATAGGCTTCCAGATGGATTGCTTTCTACGAGCTACATGTCCATCGTAACCTCATTGCCTTCTTATCATGGGATATTGATTGACCAGTTTCCGTAAGCAGTTCTTTATTGATCTATTCTTTACCATGAACATTTAACAACCAAAAACTTATACTTATGTGACAGAGACAAAGTAGATTTTTAAAAAGGTTGCTTGAAAGTAATACATACGAGACAGCGACTATAATTATAAGATTGGCTGGACATATGGAGATAAATCAGAACAGTAACAACATCTCGTACTAATCGTGCAGTTTTTACTGCCGTGACAACGACTGGAATCAAAAGACTACTTCAGGACAATCACTTATTTAAAGAAGTTACATGACATGATATATAATGCCAAGACCTATTCGGCTAACACAGACTAAAAAGACTATCTGATGAAGGATATTATTTTTAGGACGACGACTTTCTAAAAGAGATACAGTTGGTGAGACTATTACTGCACTCTAGACTGAGTACAGAATATTTTAAATTATGATAATGAAAACTGTACCTACTAAATAATGACTAGACTAAAAAGACTGACCCTAAATACTATTTAATACCTACAATCATCTACTACCTAGTACCTACATTAACTACTCATCAGTACTAATAAAAACTACTTACTACCTAGTATCGACAAGTATAATTACTCACTAGTGCTATTACAATCTATCTACTACCTACGAACATCTACTACCTACAACTGTAACTACTCACCACTACTACTACAAACTACATACAACCTACAAACATCTACTACCTAGTACCTACAATTGTAACTACTCACCAGTTCTAATAAAACTACTTACTACTTAATATCGATAAGTGTAATTACCCACTAATGGTATTACGAACTATCTACTACCTACAAACATCGAATATCTACAACTGTAACTACTCACCACTACTACTACAAACTACATACGACCTGCAAACATCTACTAGTTAACTCACTACTCACTACTACTAATATAAACTATATACTACCTACAAACACCTACTACCTAATACATACATTTTTAACTACTCACCAGTTCTAATAAAACTACTTACTACTTAATATCGATAAGTGTAATTACCCACTAATGGTATTACGAACTATCTACTACCTACAAACATCGACTACCTACAACTGTATCTACTCACCACTACTACTACAAACTACATACAACCTACAAACACCTACCTACAAACAACTAACTACTCACTACTACTACTACAAAATATATACTACCTACAAACACCTACTAGGTACCTACAACTGTAACTACTCTCCAGTACTACAAATAATTACCTAATACCTACCAATTACCTACTGCCAGGTTCTTACAACTGTAACTACTCAATAAATGCTACTAAAAACTTCCTACTACCATAAAACTCCTACTTCACTTAAAAAAAAGTGACTCCATTGATAAAACCTTATAAGTGTGAACTGAAACTATTACTACAAAAAAGACATCAGGAACACTTAATAACTCTGACTTGAAATAAATGATTTTTCTGAAGCTACAAAACTAACTATTTTAAGCAAAAATTATACTGTGACTTGAAATGAATACCTACATGATAATGACAGTAATTACAATATTGACGTATACAGACTAAAGTTAACTTTAACCTGGAAATGATACATGTACCATAAACAGCCTCCATTGATACTTCGTAACTGTGACTTGAAATGAATACTTGTACTTTCGATAAAAAACTATTTTAAGCAAACTTTATACTGTGACTTGAAACTAATACTTACATGATGATGGGTGTAACAACAAGACTGACGTATACTGACTTATGTTAACTTTAACTTGAAAATGATACTTGCACCATAAACTGACTCAACTAAGGAAACTTCATAAATGTGACTTGAAACGAATACTTGTACTTTCGCTACAAAACTATTTTAAGCAAACTTTATACTGTGACTTGAAACTAATACTTACATGATAATGAAAATATCGACCAGACTGACGTTTGCAGACGAAAGTTAACTGAAACTTGAAAATGATACTTGCACCGTAAACTGACTCAACTAAGGAAACTGCATAACTGTGACTCGAAATGAATACTTATACTGTATATACAAGACTAACTATTTTAAGCAAACTTTATACTGTGACCTGAAACTAATACTTACATGATAATGACAGTGACTACCATATCGACGTATACAGACTAAAGTTAACTATAACTTGGAAATGATACATGTACCATAAACAGACTCTGTTGATACTTCATAACTGTAACTTGAAATGAATACTTGTACTGTATCTACATGACTAACTATTTTAAGCAAACTTCATACTGTGACCTGAAACTAATACTTACATGATAATGGGTGTAACAACAAGACTGACGTATACTGACTTATGTTAACTTTAACTTGAAAATGATACTTGCACCATAAACTGACTCAACTAAGGAAACTTCATAAATGTGACTTGAAACGAATACTTGTACTTTCGCTACAAAACTATTTTAAGCAAACTTTATACTGTGACTTGAAACTAATACTTACATGATAATGAAAATATCGACCAGACTGACGTTTGCAGACGAAAGTTAACTGAAACTTGAAAATGATACTTGCACCGTAAACTGACTCAACTAAGGAAACTGCATAACTGTGACTCGAAATGAATACTTATACTGTATATACAAGACTAACTATTTTAAGCAAACTTTATACTGTGACCTGAAACTAATACTTACATGATAATGACAGTGACTACCATATCGACGTATACAGACTAAAGTTAACTATAACTTGGAAATGATACATGTAACATAAACAGACTCTGTTGATACTTCATAACTGTAACTTGAAATGAATACTTGTACTGTATCTACATGACTAACTATTTTAAGCAAACTTCATACTGTGACCTGAAACTAATACTTACATGATAATGACTGTAACAACAAGACTGACGTATACTGGCTTATGTTAACTTTAACTTGAAAATGATGCTTGCACCATAAACTGACTCAATTAAGGAAACTGCATAACTGTGACTTGAAACGAATACTTGTACTGTATCTACAAGACTAACTATTTTAAGCAAACTTTATACTACTACTTGAAACTAATACTTACATGATAATGACAGTAACTACAATACTGACGTATACTGACTTATGTTAACTGTAACTTGAAATGAATACTTCTACTGTATCTACAAGACTAACTATTTTAAGCAAACTTTATACTGTGACCTGAAACTAATACTTACATGATAATGACTGTAACAACAAGACTGACGTATACTGGCTTATGTTAACTTTAACTTGAAAATGATGCTTGCACCATAAACTGACTCAATTAAGGAAACTGCATAACTGTGACTCGAAATGAATACTTATACTGTATATACAAGACTAACTATTTTAAGCAAACTTTATACTGTGACCTGAAACTAATACTTACATGATAATGACTGTAACAGCAAGACTGACGTATACTGGCTTATGTTAACTTTAATTGAAAATGATGCTTGCACCATAAACAGACTACATTGATACTTCATAACTGTGACGAAATGAATACTTATCGTGTAGCTACAAAACTAACTATTTTAAGCAAACTTTTTACTGTGACTTGAAACTAATACTTACATGATAATGACTGTAACAACAAGATTGACGTTTCCAGACGAAACTTAACTTTAACTTGAAAATACAAGTAGTACAAGCCCGTCCCTAATTCAGATCTGATAAGAACAAAGACTTTTTAATGAAATTTATCTTTCTCAGAACTATAATTTACATACAATTAACATTTAAAGGTAAAATTGAAAAAGATTGTATGGGATATGATTCTGATTGTACCAACATTCCTTGGTTATTACATTCATAAGTAAGTCAAACCTTATGACTATACAAGACCTATTATACAATAATTCAATTCTATTAATACAAATCAAAAGGATCCTAGGCTGTTTATGGAAGGATATCATTTTCAGGATAATGACTTTCAGATATTATCAGATATAGTTGATGAGACTATTAATTCACCATAGAATTAGTCCATAAATCGCTAAATTCGATGAAGATGACTGACATCATCAATAAAGCTTCGTAATAATAACTTTGAACTAATACTTTCTTGAAAATCACTGTAATTACAAAACTGACTCCATTAACGAAACTATGACTTGAAACTAATATCTACATAACGACGATTGAAACAACAAGACTGACTCGACGTAGACAGACAAAAGTTTACAGTGACTTTAAAATAGTCCATAACTACAAAATAAACATTATCGGAATAATTCATAACTGTGAATAGAAACTGATACCTATACTGTAACTTCTAAACTGACTCCATTACTGAACCGACCTCATTGATGAAATTGAAAAGTTATGAACTAATATTTACTACAACACTGATTCGACTTATATAGCCTAATGATAACTGTGACTTGAAAACGTTAATTAACCTGCAACAAAAAAACATACTCAATTAAGAAAAATTCATAACTCTGACTTGAAACTAATACTTTTACTATTAATTCGAAACAGATATCATTGATAAACTTCGTAACTGTTACTTGAAACTAATACATATACTGTAACTATAAAACTGATGAATCTCAGTAATGAAATATTATAACTTTGACATGAAACATTTATACTATTTCTACAAAACTGCTATCATTAATATATCTTTGTAACTGTGACCTGAAAATGATACTTATACTGAAAATACAACACTGACTTCATTAATAAAACTTCATAACTATTACTTGATACGAATACTGATACTATAGCAACAAGACTGACTCGACGTGTATAGACTAAAGGTAACTGTGACTTTAAACTGATACTGTAATAATAAAACTGACGCCATAAATTTTATAACTGTGACTTGAAACTAATGGTTATACTCCAACATAAAACTGACTCCATTACTGATTCGTTTACTGATACTTATATTATTACTACAAAACTGACTCCATTAATGAAACTATGACTTAAAACTAATACTTGGATTACAATGGCTATAACTACAACACTGACTCGACTAATACAAACTGAAGACATCAATGACGTTGGTTGAACCACGTCTATGTTGATGGCAAAGACTTCTCTACTAAAAAAATATTAGGTTACTACTAAGACAAGATCTACTAAATTGTTGTGAATACTATTCAAAGCTATGGCCTCAAACTAAAACTAACGTAACAGTCATTGCCTATTTATAAGAATGGAACATAGTCACAAAACATTGATTGTAATGACGAGACCTATTCGATTAACACAGACAAAAACGACTATTTAATGAAGGATATTATTTTTAGGTACAGTTGATGAGACTATTGCAGCTTCTAGACTGCGTACAGAATATTTTAAATTATTACAATGAAAACTGTATCTACTAAACAATAACTAGAACTAAAACACTGACACGACTAATAAAACTTCATATCATTGTGACTTTAAACTAAGTACTTACTTGACAATTACTGCAACTACACTTACAGAACAATACTTACTCAACAAAAACAGACTGAGGAAATCAATGGCGTTTTACTGAACCATATCAATGCTTAAGGTAAAAACTAACTAAACGTAATTACGTTGACAAGATTAAATTTTATACCTGAAAGTAATAATAACGTGACAATTATTGCATATTTACAAGAATGATACTATGTACAATGGCTGGCTCAACTAATACAGACTAAAGATAACTGTGACTGGAGATAACTAATACTGATACTGTAACTACAAAACTGGCTCAATTAATGAAACTTTATAACTGTGACTTGCAATTAATACTTATACTGTAACAACATATTTGACCCTTATAATGAAATTTCATAACTGTTACTGTAAACTGATACTTATACTGTAACTACAAAATTGACTCAATTAATGAAACTTTATAACTATGACTTGCAATTAATATTTATACTGTAACAACAAATTTGACCCTTATAATGAAATTTCATAACTGTTACTGTAAACTGATACTTATACTGCAACTACAAAACTGACTCAATTAATGAAACTTCGTTAATGACTTGAAAATGTTACTTACACTGCAAAAAAAGCAGACTCTTTTTAATTAATTCGAGGCAATCTTGTACTTACTGCCTATTTCAAATAAGCATTAGTTTCAAAGAACACTTTTAAAGATGATCAGAGAATTCACAAGAAACGTTGTCAACTTAACGTATTGATTAGTCTACGCAAGTATGTGTTACTCTTGTAAATAATAACTGTGACTTCTGAATGAATAATAACTGTTCATAACTGTGACTTGAAACTAATACTTACATTATAATGACTGTAACTACAACACTGACTCAACTAATCCAAACTGAAGATACCAATGACATTTTGCTGATGAACCATATCTTTGCTAATGGCAAAGACTTACCTACTACACAAAAAGATTAAATTGACAAGAATACATTTGACTAAATTGTTGTGAATACTATCCAAAGCTATGACCTCAAACTGAAACTAACGAGACAGTTACTGTGTATTCACAAGAATGAAACATAGACATGCAGACTAAAAAAAAATTAAAATAATGATATTGATTGTGATGACAAGATTCATTCGACTAATACAGACTAAAACAACTATAATAATAAGTTAAAAAGTTACTACACGAAATTAAGTTGACAAGATGTTATGAACACAAAAATAATCGTAAAAGCTATACCTGAAAGTAATACTAACGTGACAATTACTGCGTAATTACAAGAATGATACTATTTACAATGGCTGGCTCAACTAATACACACTAAATATAACTGTGAATAAAAAAGAGTTGGTTTTAGTCTCTACAAAACAGATTAAAAAAGACTGTACGTACAAGATTACCTCGAATAACAAAAACAAACCAGACGACAGACAAAGAAAAAGCTAGTACCATCTGTAATGTATCGACTAATACAAACCAAACAGTTCTCGAATGACCCATTTAATAACGGAAAACTAATCCTTACATTACAATGTTTGTAACTACAACAACGACTCGACTAATACAGACTAATGATAACAGTGACTAATTATTAATACTGATACTGTAACTACATAAATGACCCTATTAAAAAACTTCATTGCTGTAACTTGAAACTAATACTTATACTTTAACAACAAACCTGACCCTATTAATGAAACTATAACTGAGCCTTGAAACTAAGAATATAAAAAAATCGATGATAAGACGAAGAAAGACAAAGACGGTAGTGTGCCTCGGTACTAATACAGATCATGAACGATACATGTAACAATATGAACGACACGGTAACTAATATTTACATTGCAATGTCTATATCTACGAAACTGACTCAAATAATGGAACTGCATAACAGTGACTTGAAACTGATACTTTTACTGTAACAACAAAACTGACCATAATAATGAAATTTCATAACTGTTACTGGAAACTAATACTGATACTGTAACTACAAAACTGTCTCTATTAATGAAACTTTATAACTGTGATTTGAAATTAATACTTATACTGTAATTACAAAACAGATCCTACTAATGAAACTATAACTGAGACATGAAACTAAGACTATAAAAAATCGATGATAAGACGAAGAAAGACAAAGACGGTACTAGTGCGCCTCGGTACTAATACAGATCATAAATGACACAGGTAACAACGGTAACTAATATTTACATTGCAATGTCTATATCAACGAAACTGACTCAAATAATGGAACTGCATAACAGTGACTTGAAACTGATACTTATACTCTAACAACAAAACTGACCATAATAATGAAATTTCATAACTGTTACTGGAAACTAATACTGATACTGAAACTACATAACAGACTTCATTAATGAAACTTCATAACTGTGACTTGCAATTAATACTTATACTGTAACAACAAATCTGACTCTAATAATGAAATTTCATAACTGTTACTGTAAACTGATATTTATACCGTAACTACAAAACTGACTCTATTAATGGAATAACTGTGACTTGAAATTAATACTTATACTGTAGCAACAAAACTGACCCTAATAGTGAAATTTCATAACTGTTACTATAAACTGATACTTATACTGTAGCTAAAAAAACTGACTCTATTAATGGAACTTCATAACAGTGACTTGCAATTAATACTTATACTGTAACAACAAATCTGACTCTAATAATGAAATTTCATAACTGTTACTGTAAACTGATATTTATACCGTAACTACAAAACTGACTCTATTAATGGAACTTCATAACAGTGACTGGAAACTAATACTGATACTGTAACTACAAAACTGACTCTATTAATGAAACTTCATTAATGACTTGAAAATGATACTCATACTGTAGCAACAAAACTGACCCTAATAACGAAATTGCATAACTGTTACTATAAACTGATACTTATACTGCAACTAAAAAATTGACTCTATTAATGGAACTTCATAACAGTGACTGGAAACTAATACTGATACTGTAACTACAAAACTGACTCTATTAATGAAACTTCATTAATGACTTGAAAATGATACTTATACTGTAGCAACAAAACTGACCCTAATAATGAAATTTCATAACGGTTACTATAAACTGATACTTATACTGCAACTAAAAAACTGACTCTATTAATGGAACTTCATAACAGTGACTGGAAACTAATACTGATACTGTAACTACAAAACTGACTCTATTAATGAAACTTCATTAATGACTTGAAAATGATACTCATACTGTAGCAACAAAACTGACCCTAATAACGAAATTGCATAACTGTTACTATAAACTGATACTTATACTGCAACTAAAAAATTGACTCTATTAATGGAACTTCATAACAGTGACTGGAAACTAATACTGATACTGTAACTACAAAACTGACTCTATTAATGAAACTTCATTAATGACTTGAAAATGATACTTATACTGTAGCAACAAAACTGACCCTAATAATGAAATTTCATAACGGTTACTATAAACTGATACTTATACTGCAACTAAAAAACTGACTCTATTAATGGAACTTCATAACAGTGACTGGAAACTAATACTGATACTATAACTACAAAACTTACTCTATTAATGAAACTTCATTAATGACTTGAAAATGATACTCATACTGTAGCAACAAAACTGACCCTAATAACGAAATTTCATAACTGTTACTATAAACTGATACTTATACTGCAACTAAAAAACTGACTCTATTAATGGAACTTCATAACAGTGACTGGAAACTAATACTGATACTGTAACTACAAAACTGACTCTATTAATGAAACTTCATTAATGACTTGAAAATGATACTTATACTGTAGCAACAAAACTGACCCTAATAATGAAATTTCATAACGGTTACTATAAACTGATACTTATACTGCAACTAAAAAACTGACTCTATTAATGGAACTTCATAACAGTGACTGGAAACTAATACTGATACTATAACTACAAAACTTACTCTATTAATGAAACTTCATTAATGACTTGAAAATGATACTCATACTGTAGCAACAAAACTGACCCTAATAACGAAATTTCATAACTGTTACTATAAACTGATACTTATACTGCAACTAAAAAACTGACTCTATTAATGGAACTTCATAACAGTGACTGGAAACTAATACTGATACTGTAACTACAAAACTGACTCTATTAATGAAACTTCATTAATGACTTGAAAATGATACTTATACTGTAGCAACAAAACTGACCCTAATAATGAAATTTCATAACGGTTACTATAAACTGATACTTATACTGCAACTAAAAAACTGACTCTATTAATGGAACTTCATAACAGTGACTGGAAACTAATACTGATACTATAACTACAAAACTTACTCTATTAATGAAACTTCATTAATGACTTGAAAATGATACTCATACTGTAGCAACAAAACTGACCCTAATAACGAAATTTCATAACTGTTACTATAAACTGATACTTATACTGCAACTAAAAAACTGACTCTATTAATGGAACTTCATAACAGTGACTGGAAACTAATACTGATACTGTAACTACAAAACTGACTCTATTAATGAAACTTCATTAATGACTTGAAAATGATACTTATACTGTAGCAACAAAACTGACCCTAATAATGAAATTTCATAACGGTTACTATAAACTGATACTTATACTGCAACTAAAAAACTGACTCTATTAATGGAACTTCATAACAGTGACTGGAAACTAATACTGATACTATAACTACAAAACTTACTCTATTAATGAAACTTCATTAATGACTTGAAAATGATACTCATACTGTAGCAACAAAACTGACCCTAATAACGAAATTTCATAACTGTTACTATAAACTGATACTTATACTGCAACTAAAAAACTGACTCTATTAATGGAACTTCATAACAGTGACTGGAAACTAATACTGATACTGTAACTACAAAACTGACTCTATTAATGAAACTTCATTAATGACTTGAAAATGATACTTATACTGTAGCAACAAAACTGACCCTAATAATGAAATTTCATAACGGTTACTATAAACTGATACTTATACTGCAACTAAAAAACTGACTCTATTAATGGAACTTCATAACAGTGACTGGAAACTAATACTGATACTATAACTACAAAACTTACTCTATTAATGAAACTTCATTAATGACTTGAAAATGATACTCATACTGTAGCAACAAAACTGACCCTAATAACGAAATTTCATAACTGTTACTATAAACTGATACTTATACTGCAACTAAAAAACTGACTCTATTAATGGAACTTCATAACAGTGACTGGAAACTAATACTGATACTGATACCATCTCTTTGCTAAAGGCAAAGACTTACCTACTAAAAAATTTTGACAAGATTACATTTCACTAAATTGTCGTGAATACTCAAAGGATATTTGACATGACAGTCAATGCGTATTTAAAAGAATGGTACATACTCACAAGGACTAATCAATACGTTTAGTTGACAACATTTCTTATGAATACTCAGATAAATTTAAAAAGTGTTCTTTGAAACTAAAGCTTACGTGAAAAATACTGTAAGTACAAGATTGCCTCGAATAACAAAGACAAACAAGAGGAGACAGACAAAAAAAAAAATATGGAACTAGTGTACCTCGACTAATACAGAACAAACAGGTCTCGAATGATACTGATAACAACGGAAAACTAATCCTTACATTACAATATCTGTAACTACAATATACTGACTATACTAATAAAGATTAATGATAACTGTGACTAGTAAGTAATACTGATACAGTAATTACATAACAGACTTAATTAATGAAACTTCATTACTGTGACATGGAACTACATAACTAACTTCATTAATGAAAATTCATAACTGTGACTTGAAAATGATATTTATACCGTAACTACAAAACTGACTATTTTAAGCAAATATTATACTGTGACTTGAACTAATACTTACATAATAATGACTGTATCAACAACACTGACGTATACAGACTAAAGCTAACTGTAACTTGAAAAAATATACTTGTACCATAAACTGACTCCATTAATAAAACTTCATAACTGTACTTGAAACTAATACTTGTACTGTGACTAGAAAACTTTGTGACTGGAACCTAATACTACAGTGACAATGATTGTAACTACAAGAAGGGCTCGGCTAATACTGACTAAAGATAACAGTGACTGGAAACTAATACTTTGATGACGATAATTGTTATAACTACAAAACTGGTTGACACAGTGACAAAGACAAAGATGGATCTAGTGTGCCTCGAATAATACAGACCAAACAGTTCTAAAATGTTACATTTAACAACGGAAAACTAATCCTTATATTATAATGTCTGTGACTGCAACACCGACTCCACTAATACAAACTTAAGATGACGTTTTATTGAACCATAACTAATACTTGTATTGTAGCTACAAAACTGACCCTACTAATAACTATAACATGAAATTAATACTTATACTGGAACAACAAAAATGACCCTATTAATGAAATTTCGTAACCGTTACTATAAACTGATACGTATACTGCAACTACATTATAGACTATCAACAAAACTGAATAACTGTGATTTTAAACTGATACTTATACTGTAACTACAAAACTAAATCCATTAACGGAACTTCATAAGTGTGACTTGAAACTGATACTTATATAGTAACACCAAATCTGACACTAATAATGAAACTTCGTAACCGCGACTTGAAACTGATACTTTTACCGTAACTACAAAACCCACTCTATTAATGAAACTTAAACTGTGACTTGAGACTAACACTGCTACTGTAACTAAAAAACTGATTCCATTAAGAAAACCTCATGTCTGCGATAGTAAACTGATACTTGTACTTTGGCTATAAAACTGACTCCATTAAAAAAACTTTATAACTATGACTTAAAACTACTAATAATGCTATTGTAACTACAAAACTGACACCATTAATCAAATTTCATAACAGTGACTTGAAACTAATGCTTCTTTTGCACCAACGAAACTGACTCCATTAATAAATTTCATTACTGTGGCTCTAAGCTGATACTTATACTGTAACTGTAAAATTGCCTCTATTAAGGAAACTTCATAACTGTGACTTGAAACTGATGCTTATACTGTAACTACAATACTGACTCTATAATTGAAACTTCATAACAGTTACTTAAAACTGATACTTATAGCGTAACTGTAAAAGTTACTCTATTAATGAAACTATATAACTGTTGCTGTAAACTGATACTTATACTGTAACTACAATACTGACTCTATAATTGAAACTTCATAACAGTTACTTAAAACTGATACTTATAGCGTAACTGTAAAAGTTACTCTATTAATGAAACTATATAACTGTTGCTGTAAACTGATACTTATACTGTAACTACATTACTGACTCGATTAATGGATCTTCATAACAGTGACTTGAAACTGATACTTATATTGTAAATACAAAACTGACTCCATTAAGGACACTTCATAACTGTGACTAGATAATAATAATTATATTGCACCAACGAAACTGACTCCATAAATGCAATTTCATTACTCTTGCTGTAAACTGATACTTATACTGTAACTACATTACTGACTCGATTAATGGAACTTCATAACAGTGACTTGAAACTGATACTTATACTTTAACTATAAAACTGAATCTATTAATGAAACTTCATAACTGTGACTTGAAACTAATACATATATTGTACCAACGAAACTGTGAAACTATATATGAAATTTCATTACTGTTGCTGAAAACTGATGCTTATACTGTAACTACATTACTGACTCGATTAAACAGAAAACTTCATAACACTGACTAGAAACTGATACTTATATTGTTAATACAAAACTGACTCTATTAATGAAACTTTATAACTGTGACTTGAAAATGATACTTCTTTATACTTACAAAACATACTCCATTAAGGACACTTCATAACTGTGACTTGAAACCAATACTTATATTGAACCAACGAAACTGACTCCATACATGGAATACATACCTACTCCATTAATGAATCTTTATAACTGTGACTTGAAACTGATACTTATATTGTACCTACAAAACTGACTCCATTAAGAACACTTCATAACTGTGACTTGAAGCCAATACTTATATTAAACCAACGAAACTGACTCCATACATGAAATTTCATTACTGTTACTGTAAACTGATTCTTGTATTGTAACTATATTACTGACTCGATCAATGGAACAGTGACTTGATACTGATACTTAAACTGTAACAGTAAAACTGACTCATCATACATTAAATACACAATATTGACTACTAATTCAGACTAAAAAGACCCTAGACATTTTAATGAAGGATGTCGTTCTTAGAACTATCGCTAACTTGAAGATCTATAATTGATAATATTCTATGGGACATCATGCTTCTTATAGCACGAATATTGTTAAGTTATTAAATTCATATAAAAGAATTGTGGCTTGAAACTAATACTTCCATGACTAGACTGATACAGACTAATTATACCAAAGACCCTAAAGATAATGATATACTAAAAGAGATTAAATGTACACTGAAAGAATCTTTAGGGCTACAGCCTGAAACTAATACCTACGTAACAATGTGTCATTTTAAGGACTGATACATATTGACACATATATACTGATACAGACTGAATAGATTAAACAATTTTACCAACAGAAAATGTTTTTCAGGACAGACTAAAAAAAAACTATACGAATTACATCGCTTGTGACTTAAAGGAACTAATACTTTATTATAATTATTATTATAATATAATTATACCGACACTACTAATACTCAAACAGACCAAATACTCATACTTAAAACGCTTATTCAGACCAAATAGATTATCAGTCCTTCCTGAAAAGCACCAAGTAAACAAGATAAGTTGGCATTACTACGAAAATCTTTCTAACTATTTAACGACCAAGCCATTCGAGTGAAACTTTCTCCGTGGGACATTTTTTTCTTTCTCTCTCAAGAGTTGTAATGATGATGTTTAAAAGGTATCATATATTTTTTAGTTTTAGAAATAATTTAAGCACAATAATTTAAAAAAAAAACGGAGCAGCGTGTACGCTCGCCATTGTTCATAGGAATAGTACAATTTTTATTTTTTTTAATTGTTCTTTTCCTATTTTTATTCTTGATAGTTATATCTTGCATACATATATAATCATTTCAATTTTTTTTTTTAAATTTAATAATGTGCCATAGTTCATACCACCGTACGGATTGGGATTCAGATAATAGAGAACTGACAACGTGATAAATCTATCTCACTATATCACTTAACGTCACTAGAGAAATTTACGTACTGATAGAGTGACTGAAATACGACTTCATTTTTTTTTTAATTAATTAATATCATTTTTTATTATTTAAGACATTTTTATTAGAATTCTAACTATTTTTGATACAATGTGTTCAAGATGTAAAAATTAAATGATCTTCCCAGTAGTTCCTAGATATTAAAATGTATTTAAGCTCCATCCCATCTTATTGAACATTGTTATTTATTTCATATACATTCATTTTTTTTTTGTTATACTTTTATTTATTATATTTAAGATATTTATTTTGTATTTATTAATAAAAATATTGTAAAAATTTTAATGTTTATTTTCCTGGTACTGAACCCTTTCTCTTGATCCCACACAATGAACAAATGAAATTCTGACGCTAACTGGTAGATAAAATATCTCAGATTAAAAATTTAGTGTACTTTGTGAAAGTAAAGACGGTTGGTTGATATATGATCATATATTTGGGATGTTGTATCTATCTATCTATCATAAGATAAAGAAATCAATTGTTACTTTGTCGATAAATATAATCCACAAAGCAAGAGAAATTAATTTAAAACTTCATTGATATTTGGAACCAACATGTTTACAAATTTCAATAAGCTGTATCTTTGCTAAAAATTATCCGATTTCGATGATTTTTTTTTTCCTTTTGTAGAGAATTTAGTAATATTTTATATAATCATGGGCATGACCTAGGAAAAAGTGTGTATTTTTTTTTTTAGTTATTTGCAAATAAAGTTTCATTTCTTTCATAACTTGTTTGCCTGAATTTTCGGGGTGATTTGACTATTTTGCCCGCCTGGCTTGCCGATCAAAAACAGCATAGATAAATAATATAAACTCCTCCTCTCTCGATCATAGAGACCTCAAGTCGACGAAATGAGACATGTATTCAATGACAGTACTACAATTAACGTAAGGTTGGGTGAATGCGAACCCTATTTCTTGAGTTATCTCAAAAATAGTACGTTTTTGGGCTTAAAAACGCAGGATCCGACAGTTCCGGAGGAACTATCCGGGTCTTGCTGTACGCATCAAAATCTTCCACCGTTCCAGTATTGAAGCCAAGCAAAATGTTTGTATCGACTTTATTTATTTTAGAAAGAAAAAGAAAAGTGGAGAATATGATTCGCTAACTCTCCGTGAGATTCTGAATCCAACGGTATCCCATTCATGGTATTTGAGCATGACAGGAGCTTATATTTGGTACAAAACCAATTTCGAGCCTTACTGTAATAATGGATGTGGGGGATGGGGATACTAAAACACTGCATAATGACACAAATTCTTTCATATATCAAATATAGTTGCAAAAAATTTCTTCAAAGCGAAAATTCTTCTGAGTTTTTAAATTTAATTTTTTAAGGTTATGAAATGTCACTTAATGACTTTTTATAATTAACCATCGACGTACAAAACTAATGTTTCATAGATTAAACTAACTGTCTACTCATACAGTTATATTTAATTATTGATTTATTACATATTGCTTTAGATTATATTTTCGGTAGCTACATGAACGAAAAGATACTAAACTACATCTGCATTACTATAAACCTGCATTATAACCTCTATTTTTGTTATATATTGACGTTATCAGAAGAACAAAGAACTTATTTATAATTGTTAAATTGCCAGAACACAAAAAAGAAATCTATATTTAAAAAAAAAAATTGGTAACCAAGACAATTAGGGTTTATAATTTTTTTAATAACGGGCGGATATTTATATTTATCTTCTTAACAAACTATATTCGGAAAAAAAATAAAAAAACGCTGCTTGCTTTATTTGGCTCGCTCTAAAATTTATGTTCTTAATTGTTCAAAAACAATGTGAATAAAATTTCGCATAACACATGTTCCAGAATTTTGCTGTAAATCTCGCTGTTACAAAATCAACTTTAACAATATTCTCCCTCGGGTAAAAACACAGCGAAGGTATGTAATCAAGTGCAGCGTGAACCATACCTATGAATTTAAATGTGACGAGGTGAAATTTTTTTAAAGACTCCGAAGATAAAATTAGAGTGTCGGTGATTTTCATAATGTGGATGTTATTTAAAATGGGAAATTATAGCAGTGATCTGTTTTGCCTGAGAAGATGTCGCTGATTTCCTAATGTAAAGAATAAATCCAAAACCAGCAGCAGAAAATTATTTAAGGAAGAGCAACAAAACACACTAAAAGATCGTAGCGAATCTACAGGTAACTGGTTTATCATACATTTTGTCTTATCATTAGAATAATGGAGTGGTATATATATATTCATGTATATGTGTGTGTGATTTGACTATTTTGCCCGCCTGGCTTGCCGATCAAAAACAGCATAGATAAATAATATAAACTCCTCCTCTCTCGATCATAGAGACTTCAAGTCGACGAAATGAGACATGTATTCAATGACAATACTACAATTAACGTAAGGTTGGGTGAATGCGAACCCTATTCCTTGAGTTATCTCAAAAATAGTACTGTGTGTGTGTGTGTGTGTGTGTGTCTGTGTGTCTGTGTGTCTATGTGTCTGTGTGTCTGTGTGTGTCTGTATGTGTGTGTGTGTGTGTGTGTGTGTGTGTGTGTGTGTGTGTGTGTGTGTGTGTGTGTGTGTGTGTGTGTGTGTGTGTGTCTGTGTGTCTGTGTGTCTGTGTGTGTCTGTGTGTCTGTGTGTGTGTGTGTGTGTGTGTGTGTGTGTGTTTCCACATTTGTTTTTTAATTTGTTGCCCACTTGACTATTTAAAAGAAATAGTTGAAGATGGTTTAAAATTATAAACAAGGGATATGAAAAATTATTTAACTATTTACATATAATGAAAATCAGAAATTTATAATGGTTGTGAGGCCTAGGTAACCTAACCTATCCAGCAGTATGGTTAGTCTCCCCACTACTTTTACCTCAGCCCCCCCTCCACTTCAACTATTAAGTAATCAAATTGACATTTTGTTTAATCGAAAACACCTCCTTGTTTTGTGTAACTGGAGCTGGTTATCTTTACTGGTTAAAGACTAGCCTATAATTTATCATACCTCGGGTGTATAAGTGTATATGAAATCAAAGTTTTTTTTTTTTGTCTTTTTAGAACATGTTTATTGAGATATTACGATATATTACGATCTGTCTCAAAGGACATTTATAATAGTGTTCAGAGATCACATTCACACTCTATGTACAATAAATCAAAATAAATTAAACAGGAAGATAATGTATATAAAGTTTTTATCATATATGAATTAAGAAGTATATATTATTTACCTAGTCCTGTCATAAATATTGTTACAATGAAATATACACAAATTTCAACAGAAAAATTAATGTTTTTAAAAATTTTATTAGAAAATAAAATGTCTATCTATAGAGAGTAAAACAAAACAACAAAAAAATTACTCAAAATGTCCCCCTTCTGCCATGACACAGGGATTTAATCTCCGAGGGCAGTCATCAACTGCTCGAAACAGAGATTATTTGAGACTTTCCAAGTTAGGGAGTGCTCTGTGGCATGCCATCCTCTCCAGTTCGGACCCAAGCCAATAATCTAGTGGGTTGAGATCAGGGCTTCCTGAGGGCCAATCCGAGGCAGAGATGAACTCTGGAATGTTCTTTTGCAGCCACTGCTGAGTTGACCTTGTGAGCTGGAGCGGAATCCTGCTGGAAAACCCAATGACTTCCAGCAAACAGAGTATCACTTAGAGGCTTGACAACAGGTTCCAAAATATCGTCCTGATTGTTTTTAGCGGCTGTTTACTTTTAGACAAACTTGTAGTTTTGTGGTGCCATCAAAGTAAACTCCCACCAAACCATCAATGATGAAGGGTGATGACCAATTTCCACTCTTCCAATGACTTTCTGGACTTCTTTATAGCTGTGTGCATAGACACGATCATTTTGGCGAATACATGTTTCTTCGATTGTTATACTTTTCTCATCACTAAACAAAATCTTTCGATGAAGATAATTGGTGTAACAGCCAAGGAGCACTTTGCATCTATCCACTCTATTTTTTTTTTTTTTTTTTGGGGGGGGGAAGTGGTTAGTTATTGTCCTGTCATTCTTCGAAATGCAGCCATCCTAAGTTCATTTTATGTTATGCGAGACATTGATCTAACAGAGATTCCCATTTCCAGAGACATGATTTGTTGTTTTTTAATGGGATTTCTTCTGATTGGAGCAGCCACTGCTCTCACTGCATTAGCCGTTCTCACAGTGCGGGGACGGTCCGGTTGAGATCTGTCACATACAGATAGAGTCTCATTATATCTATTTATAGTGCGGTAAACGAACATACGGCTGATACCCAAAGGTTTCAATGTGTTGAAAATCTCTGACCTATATTTTCCAACTGTGTAAACAGATCACAGGTATTCGGTTTTCTTTATCACCCCACTCCATGTTAACTGAACGAAAGAAAAATAAAACTAATAATGATTATTATCCTGACAGGTAATGAAAATATCTTGATAGAGGTAAGAATTATCTAAATAATATCCAAGGATGTGAACAAAGTTCAACTTTTGTAACAGTATTTATGGCATAACTAGATTTATGGATGTTTACAATGGTTTTTAAACTTATGATGTTCAAGCAGGTGAGATGTCGATAATAGCTAGTGGAAGTGAAGACTTCGGGAATGTGTTCGACGACCTCTGCCTTTCCAGGAAGGTGTCGAAGAGAGCTGAAGGGACACAGACCCCTCCTCCGCAGCTGGAGGTTTCGGTTCCTGGAGAAGTTCCAGATGAATGCGTGTCTTCCTTGATAGAAATGTTAACGTAATCTTCATTCTATTTATTCAATGTTTGTAAAGTTATTTTACGATCTAATATGTATCCAGGTTTTCTCAAACTCATATAAAATTATGTGTTATGTGTAAATACAAATCTGCACAAAATATTTTAAGCTAGGCGATGTCCATGTTTGATTCCAGTATTCTTAAACTACTGATATGGGAGGATTTGTATAATGTAAGCGAGGGAAATGTACAGCATTATCATCCTCTTTGTAATGTGCTATTTTTGAAAACAGAATCTTAACGATTCATAAAGTATCGTTAAGATTAAGGGTATAAAAAATTACACATTAACAGATAAATTAAGAGAGTTTCTTGTTCTTTTTTGGCTTTAAGATTTGTAAAAGCAAGTCCTATTTTGCCAGTAAAATATTCTAATTGTCACAGTAAGATGAAATTAAACTGGATTTATGTTAATTATTTATGGTTAGATGATCACTGAAAGTGACATATATTGGACTTGGATATTAGCTATTATATTATTAGATATTATGGAAACTAGCAAGACTAATGGTTAAAAACTGAGATGAATTAAAATTACAATTAACTGAGAATAAGTGCCGACTTTTATTATATGACTGATTTTATGTCATTCATGAACTTTATCAAGTCACGGGCGTTATCTTTGTTCATCGACCGAAGGAAGTCAGCTCCATCATCCGTAGTTTGCGATCCTAAACTAATTCTTCTTCGCTTCTCGAACCTTTTGCACTTGAAGAGAGAAATTAAGAGAGTTAAACATGATAAGGTCTGATTTTTAGTTTCTGAGATATTTTAATCCAAATGTTCAACAAAACGCGTTATCAGTTGGTTTTCGACAGTATTTTTTCCTTTTTCTCCTCTCTAACACAACGTTGAGATACTCGTTTGAATAATAGCTCATTGCAGAGAGGGTGAAATGCTGAACATTTCCCGTGCTTACATTATGCAATTCAAATATTTAGTTTCTGAGCTGCTTTAATCATGCTAAAACACTTCAATTAGTCGACTCAAGACGAATACCCCGAGCGTTACACATCAGAAATCTGACGGCTCAATCTCATTCAACCCCCACAAAAAAAGTGCGAAACGCGCCTAAAAAAATTTTAATATAAAAAAATGAACTGTCTATCCTAAGGGAATGTACTTCCACATCTTGTTGGATTGTTAAAGTAACGTCTATGAATATCCAAATTTGATGAAATGTTGTTTTTCTTTCCTTTTCAAAATGTGGACATACACTGATTCGTAAGAGAAAATATACTTACCAAGAGTACATTGGAATGGTCCCGACTACTGGACCAATTTTGGAACTTGGTAATGTTGCTCAAAATCGGTCTTGGTCTTGCACTTTTTAACCGAAAGACCACGACCAAGGTCAGAAAAAAAATTTGTAAATGAAATTTAAGAAAAAATAGTTACTAATATTAGATAATTTTAGTTGCTGTATGTAAAGAATTGGTAGAAAATATATACTTTTGCATTTAACACTTGCAATTTTTCATTCGCGGTTTAATTAGGTTTTTTCCATTCTGAAAATTAACAGTAATATCTCTATAGTATGTAGTTGTATAGTGCACTAGCGGATCCGGGATTTAACTTTTGGGGGGGCTTCAGCCCGAAAGCTTTTTTTTTCATAAAAATAACGATAGTATTTTTGACCTATATGAAATGGTGTTTAACTAATTCCTAAAGTCCTTTTAAATGTAATTACACGAACAATAATACTTGAAGAGATAATTTTTTAATATTTTTTTCAGTAAAACATGGTTATATTTTATCATATTTGGAGAAGTTTCAGTCCCAAAGCCCTCCTTAGATCCGCCCGTGGTATAATGTTTTAAACAGTTCTTAAATTTCTGACAAAAATATTTTTAAAAAAATAATCTAAATCGGACCATTTTTAGCAATCTTACAGTGTTTTGTATTTTACTAATTGTTCATTTGCCCGTTTACATTGATTTAGTTCATCAAAGAAATAGTACTCTAATGATTTATTCAATAGGTTATCACGAAAATTAATCTAACTCAATTGTATTATTTTTAATTAAGAAATATGAAATTAAAAAAAAAAATGTTCCAATAAAACTGTTAAAAAGTCATATGAGTGAACACACTAGATTTTTCATATAGCGTTACATATATACGTGAGTGAAAGAAAAATATTTAAAAATCGCGATATCTCTACTAATAGTGCTTCGATTTCGATGAAACTTCTTTTGTTTTTTAGGCAATTTAAATACCTTTGAAACATCTTATCACAACATTCCCAAAAAAGTGTATACTTTTTGAGTTATTTGGAATTTAATTTTATCATCCCTCGTAACTTTTTTTCAATTTCTTTTCGCTGATGAATGTTATGTAGATAAATTTGAAGGGTGTCGAGAAAATGACTTTAGCGAAGTTTCAATGAAATCGGTACATTCTTTTAGGCGCTACAGTCTATAGCAACGCAGGTTTTTCTGCATTTTTTTCTCCTTAATTAACTTATCAAATTTTTTCAAAAGTTATATTTAGCATTTTTTCATTAATTTTAAAATTTGAAATGATTAACTTTTTAAAATAAACCATATTAAAGGTACTTTAGAGGGAGACGTATATAAACATTGGGCATTTAAGCCCTGTAAAGTGACATCAATGGGGATAAGACCTAATTTATATTAAAGACCACTTAATTATACAATGATACACCGAGTTTAATCAAAATCGTTAGAGCCGTTTTTGAGAAAACTGTGAAAATGTGTTTCAGCGTTGATATAAAGTGGTACTTCCGGTTAGCCGATTTTAAGGAAAAAGTTGCCGTCACAACTAAGGCATATACCTATCTGAAATACGTGATATCAGTTTCATAGGACTTTTCATTTTTGAGCTAGACTGCTAACATACAAACACACAGACACACAGACCATTTGTTGGGACTTGGTCATTTCGACTCAGGTCATTTTGGTCATTGGTCATTTTGAATCAACAAGATTCAAAAATTTTCTCGATCGCAATACTTACATTTACTATATATTACATATATACGTAAGTGAAAGTAAAAATGTTTCAATAAAACTGTAGAAAAGTCATATGAATGAACACACGAAGATTTTTTATTTAAATAATTGGTGAAATTGTACAGAATGTCTTTACAACTCTTTCTTTCCAAAGTGGGTCATCAGTATCTTTCTTGCCAACGTCTTTATTGTCAAGTTATTTTTATTAATTTTATTGGACATTACTATGCTTATGTCAATAAAACAATTTAAATATATCTATTGTGTAGTGTTTTCTAAGATCTAAAGTAACATGTTTAATAAATAGCAATAAGTTAATAAGTAACTGCAAAACTCTTGCACAAGACCAACAACACATTTAAGCAACACTAACATAAGTATATATATTTATATATATATACATATATATATATATATATATATATATATATATATATATATATATATATATATATATATAAGTACATTCCCTTGGAAAAGATAGCATTATTTCCATAGTTGAATATTTTTAAAAACATTTCAGACACATTACCTGAAAAGCGTTTTCTTAAAAAAACAAATTAACACTATTCATTACTAGTCCGTGATGCAGAACCCTTTTTATCAAATTATCAAAATCGGACAAAAGTTTTGTGAATAGCTTCATCTCATCGTAACCTAAAACTATTTTACTTACGAAAACTCTTGAAATTGTGGCGTTTTCAATCTTGAGGTCGATAAAATTTGGCAATTTAATTAGGTACTAAAAACTCGTATATACTTATTTGTTTTCCACTTACATCCCAAAATCGAGAAAATAGATGGCCTACAAAAGTATTGGGCCGCTTGGTCTATATAACCAATTTTGACATTTTGGGGGTGTAGGTCACAAGCCAAACGGCTCGATATTTTTGAAGGCTACCTTTTTTATTGAGTTTGTGATCAAATTATCTATCGATTCAAGTGGAAAACCAATGGGTATTAGCGAGTTTTTAGCATCTAATTAAATAGTCACAGTTTAACGATCGTCAGATTGCAAACGCCCAAATGTTTAGAGTTTTCGTAAATAAAATAGTAGCTTACGATGAGATGAAGAAATTTACGAATTTTCAGGCAGATGTAAATGATTGTTATTAATAATTAAATATAGGTATGACTGTATTTTTATGTTTTTAATTTACTTATATTTAGGTTATTTTATTTTTTTATTGTATATAGTTTTTATTTATTATTATTTAGTTATTATTTTACTTTTGTTAATTTTGTTTCTTTTTTGTATATACGGTGTGAATGTGTTCATTTATCAATATTTTGACAGAATATTATATGTCTAAATAAAAAAATAATTAAATAATTTTCATACTTACAAACCTTTAAATTTCTCTGATATGTTCAAAAAAAAAATCTTTATTTTTCTATTCTTCTTTTATCAATAAATTTCGTTATGGAAACTTTATAAAATTAAATAATACTAAAATGTAAACGTACTGTTCGTCAATATTTTATGTTATTCCACAATTTACAACTAAACTCCTCAACCATGGGTTTCCTTTAAATGAAATCAATAATTCTATTATAAATGTAGTAATAATAAATAGTGTGAAATTACACAAAAATGTCAAAATATATATTTCTATTTTATTTTTTAGACCACGTTTGAGGCAACATTACTCATCTAAAACTCCCTCGCGTATCTGGAATGACGACGGAAGCGAATTGAGTTCACTACTTGCTGAAGAAGAGGAAATATGTGAGTATGACGGAAAGTTAATTAGTTCAAAATAATAAATCGATTAATAAACTTTTGCTAGATAGTATTTAAATCTGTCAAAAATAATTCAATTTTGTATTTAACACGTGAGAATTATGTTTTGTACCGTAGCATACAAATCCGATAATTCAGGAACTGTAGAAACTTACCAACCTACTAAGGTTTATAAATTTGATCAAATATGAACCCCGAAAACTATCCAGGTAAACATTGTGTTTAACAATATCTATGAGATATGAAATTCAAACTGACAATTTCGAAGGACTTGTTAAGTCCATTGTCGAAAATTCGATTAGGGATAGAAAAAAATTAGTGGGTGCTTCAGATCACGCGATAGGAGTGAAAACATCAACACGGAGAGAGCAATAATATGAAATATAATTTTTTTTTTTTTTTTTATTATATGTCCTTGATTGTGACAGAATGTAATATTTCTAAATAAACAAATAATTATGATTTTTACAACTGTATCGGTATAAATAGATCAAGTAAATGTGTACAGAGGAATATAATCATGTGAAAATGCTTTTTGAGAAACTACTCATTGGTAGTACTCTAATAATATGTCTATATGAGGAGATCATGAGGCCATCGTCTTTTCAGACGCCTCAGAGGGTTATCAGGAATCGAAGAGGAAGTAATGTTAGAAACGAGAGGATTCGGATGGTTATGAAGTTTATTATGGAAGGATAGGTATCTGGATTGGGCCAAATCGGAAACATATAGAAAATTAAGCTCGTTGTGGTTTATTTTATTTGTGACAAAGTAAGGAGCATTGAGGATTTTACGAAGGATCTTGGATTGTAAGGATTGGATACGAGAGGAATTCGATGGTCTAATGGAGCCCGATTGCTCAACTCCGTAAGTCCAAATAGGCCTTATTATTGTCACGTATATTAGTCTTTTGTAATTAATTAAAAGGTTAGAGCGTTTGTCCAGTAAGTGTTGAAGTTAGAGGAAACGTCGAGCAGTTTCTTGTTTCAGTCTTGTATGAGGATTCCAAGTGAGTCGTTTGTCCAGGTGGAGTCCTAGGTATCGGATTTTTTCAACAGGGATATGTGGGGAATTACTAAAAGATACGGTAGGACAGCAAGTCATTGGTTTACGACGAAGGGTAAAGGTGATTTGATGCGATTTATTGGAATTTATTTTAATCCTCCAGTTTTGACACCATTCTTCAAGGTTATTGATGAGTTCGGGATGCAATTAATGGATCATTATTAACTGACAAGATACATTTATCATCAGCATACGTCGTGATGACTGCTTTAGGATGGGTTGGAATATCAGCTATATAAACTGTGTAAAGGATAGCACCAAGGATACTACCTTGAGGAACGCCTGCAGATTGAGAAAAGAGGGATGAACTTGTGATGAATTGTGATTTACTTTGAAGTGTCTACCAGTAGGGTAGGAACTGATGATGAAAGTATGTAGGGGGGAGAAATTTACGGAGTTTGTAAAGCAATTCCGGATGCCAGACTCGATCAAACACCTAAATATAAATTAATAGCTCATTATAAATAGGGTAAATGATGAACATTTCCCTCGCTTGCAGTATGCAAGTCCAATTTTTAGTTTCTGAGATATTTTAATCCATATTCATAAACACAGCCTAAAGATATTTTCATTTAAAAAATAATGTATTATATTATCTTTTCTTACAAATTCATATCTTGAGTAACAGTTGTTTATTAATAACCGGTCAGCTGTCGACAGAACTAGGTCCAAGACAAAGAAGTTGCTGATCAAAGAACACAGCTCGATCGAGATGAAGGAGGTCTTCGAGGAGCTGTGCCTCTCGAGGAAGAAGAGGAGCTACACGATGGTCGATGAGACCAATACCAATGACTACTCTTCGGCCATGCCGAGGGTGCAGGAGCAGGATGGGGAAGTACCTGATGAAAATGTCTCCTCAATGATAGAGATGCTCAGGTAATGTCAATAAGGCAGTACTGGTTCAAAAGTATTTAGAAATAGGAGGAATTTGGGGGCGAGGTGGTCGAACGGGCTAACGCGTGTGCACGGCAATCAGATAACCAAAGTTATATGAGAGATTAACAAAGTACGAGTTCGTATCCCGGTGCCGGAGGGGATTTTAAATTCCCCGCCCTCCGACATTGTATTTTTATTTCTTATTGTTATATGAAAAAATACTCAAATTTTAAATTGGAATATGTATACACATTGTAAATACTTTTTATTAATAACGTTTAATGGAGATAACATATACTAATCAAAGCATAAAAAGAACTGATATTGTAACGGCTCTTGATAGCCGATTTAGTCTTGGCAGATTGAATACCGCTGTCATATCTCAAAGTGTTAGGTCTTCGGATCTCCACCACTTCAGTGTGTATCCCTTTACGCAATTTGTCAGAGCATGAATCGTATATTCCTTGTGGTCTTCAACAGACTCCTTTTTATTTCACTATATCCATTAACCTTTTATCCTCTTCTCTTACTCCATGCAAGTTTGTACGCTGAAAAAATACTCAAATTTTTTCAGCGTACAAACTTGTCCGCTTGTATATACATATGTCCGCTTGTATTCCTATATACTAAGTCACTAGATTGATGCCTCCGTTATTATTTCGTCCTCTCACAAGTTCGGAGATTGATAACTCTATTTGTAGTTACCATCCTTATGGAGTGTTAAGATTGATCACTGCGGTGTAAGTGATTGAGGCCGGGAGTGATTGAGTGCTGATCCTCCTGTCACTTGAGGTCATCCTTCTACTCACCTTCCTTCATCCACTAAGTCATCTTACCCTCTATAATGTACACGCACTGTCGAGGCCTTCTAGTAAATGCCTGCATACTCCCTCTATATATATGCAGAGTATCTAAAATCGGAGCAGGTAGAGCTGGAGGAGGACGCTGGAGAGAGGAGAAAGCACTTGAGGATAAGAAATGGAGGCGGAATGACGTTAGAAGTCTACTACAAGATTTAGAAGATCAAGTTTATAGTTATAACACTAATAGAGTCAATTTATTACAGTTGTAGAAATAAATTATTTTGTTATACAGGAGTGAAAAGTCAGTTATTTATTCACTAGTCATATATGCCTCACGATTGAAGAATGACAAACCAGGTGAGTCAATTCATTCAAAGTGTGTTTACTAAATCCCACATTATATATATATATATATATATATATATATATATATATATATATATATATATATATATATTCTTATTGTTTCTTGTCACTCAGTGTCACAAAAGTTATTAGATTCCCGAATTCCCAACAACAGTTAAACACCCTAAAAAAGTCTATATCTAGGGCCGAGGTTTTGTTTTAATAATCACGAGTGTAAATAACCTAAATCCCCGATATAAAAGCGGAAGAATATTTACAATTAAACCCTTAACTTGTTATTTACAGTATCGATAGTCAATAATATCGAAGTAGTTACTATCGATGGTAAAATATCGAATATTGGAAGAATAATATCAATATTTCGATAATATCGCCTGTTTATTTAGAAATAATTTATGTCTAAAAATTGTTAGATCATTATAATCCATCTATGTATATTTATACATTATTCCATAACCCACATTATCTATTATGTATGTGTGTTGACAGACCCAGCATTCGACAACTGCACAAAAGAAACGGTGTTTCGGCGAACGTAGAAAAACCCGAAAAAGTCGTAGAATCAAAAGAAAACGTATTGCGTGAGTATGGTTGAAACTTATGAATAATTCTCAAAAACCTTGAAATAATTAAATAGTTATACACGATTAAATTAATTGCTCATTGAACCCTCAAGAGGGCAAAACGACCAGGGCTCTGTGGCTAATCAAGAAACAAAAATATAAAGAATGAAAATTATTTTTAAATTACCTTATTTCTATCAGCTTTCTGCTTGTTGATTAATTTCTTTTCATCTTTGTTTATATCTCCATGCACGACAAGGAGAATAATTTTTTCTGACCTCGGTGCCACTTGCAGTGTTTAAATAAATCACAACAAGCTTGATAATGATAAAAGGCTTAGCGAACCCGAAGGTTCGATGCCGACACCACCAAGCTCTTATTACATGCCTCCCTCCACCGTTCGCCGTCCAGACTCAGTCCCTTCAGATCCGCTTTAATGCAATTTTCCCACCTTCGCTTCGGTCTACACCTCGGACGCTTACCATTCGGCACAGCAAATATTAACCTTTTAGGAATTCTCTCGTTACCAAGTCCAACAATTTTACAAGTCCATTTGATTCGCCGCGATGAAATTACCTTAATTATATTACTCGGATACAGTTCACGCAATTCGGCGTTGTGTAACCGTCTGAACTCTCCGGTTAACTCATCCTTCTTCGGTCCGAATATTCTACGCAATACTTTATTTTCAAAAACCTTAAGACGCTGCTCATCCCTTAATGTAAGTGGCCAAGTTTCGCATCCATAAAGAACTGTAGGTAAGATAATAGTTTTATAGATTATAATTTTTAAGTTCTGGGACAAGAGGCGGGAACTGAGTAGTTTTGTCACAGAAAAATAACAAACATTTCCCGACTTCAGTCTAACCTTAATCTCTTCTTCAATTTCTTTTTTTCTAGTTATCGTAGAACCTAGATACCTAAATTTCTCTGCCTGTTCAAACATATTACCATCTATATCGATATCACTAGTAGTATCGCCATTTTTGCAGCTAACCATATATTTTGTTTTATCCACGTTTATTTCGAGTCCTAGTTCTTTACCAGCTTTCATTAACGTTGTCGTATTTAGTTTTATAGTTTCAACGTCTTCGCTTAACAGTACCAGATCATCAGCATAGCCCAGCACGGATGTTGTCCTGCCCAGATCCAACCCTCTCTCGGTTCGCATTACCTCCCTAATGGCATGTTCTAATGCCAAATTGAACAGGGCAGACGAAAGGGAATCACCTTGTTTTAAGCCCGAACGCACCTCAAATTTTTCGGACAGATTATTACCGATTCTAACTTTATTGAGTGTTTCCGTCAAGCACATCCTGACTAGATTTACTAGTTTTTTTGGAATCCCCTGCTCGATTAGAATATTATACAGTTTCTGGCGGTCAATGAAATCGTAATCCTTTTTGAAATCTATATACAGCTGATGAACAAAACCGGTGTACTCTAATTTTTTCTCTAATATTTGCCGTAAAGAAAATATTTGATCAATAGTCGAACGATTCCATCTAAATCCGCATTGGTAGTCTCCGATAATTTCCTTGACGTAAATCACAACAAGCTAGCTAAAGATTTATCGGTCGTGAATGGAAGTGCAAAAGTATATATTGGTGCAATAAATATTATCAGAGGAAGGAGATGGTCCGGGGTGGCGGTCATAAATAGACTAAAATAGTGAAAAAACTGTTTTATTAAAAGCCAACGTTTCGACCCGACTTTGCAGGCCTTCTTCGGGGCTAGAACGGACAAGATACAAAAGGATATAGAAAATTGTGAAAGTTTCATAATATTTAGGTTACAATTATAAACAAGGTGAATAAACTTATTAAAGTTATAAACAGTAAGTACTTTGAAATGTTAAGAACAATAAACTACATAAACAGAGTAAACTGAGTAACAAGATCCAAAACCGAAGTAAATAAATGGTAACAATTGTTGTACTTTAATATATTCATTTATAAATATACTCCTACAGATCTCAGGGAGATATTTGAAAAAAGGATAATTAATATGAAATAATGGAAAAAAAGGGATGTAAAGAAAGAAAAGATTGAAAAATTGAATTACATCTATTTTCCTGAAAATCGATCAAAGAAAGGATTCGAGTACCATTTATTTGATAAACTAAAGCAATGTAAACCGGCTTAAGGTAGATCAGTGTAAAAATTTCAATACTCCCAAATATTACTGATCGAAAACTTTTCAACATAGCCTAATGTTGTCAAACAATAATTTCTGTTAAAAGTGGAGGAAATAGTGAAGCTTGTGTGATGAGGGCAACAGATTTTCTTACTTTCATTTCAAGGATATGAACTCGTAATCTTACATTGGAAATTAAATAGCTATAATTTCGTTAATAGCTGTCCGAAATGAATGATTTTTATATAGTTTTTTTAGGGAATTTCATCACCTTCACTAGTTCCCGAGAAAATTTTGGCACGGACAGACAGACCAATGACTAAAAATGTGTTTTTCAGTCTCAGAGGTCTCTGAAACGTATAGATCCATCGAAAACATCGTATCGGAAATTTGACCCAATCGTAGTACTTTCCTTACCTAGTATAGGTAGGAATGTAAAAATAGTGAGAGTTTTTCTAGTGTTAAAATTCAACATAGTTAAAAGTAGAGGAAATAGTGAAGCTTCTGTGATGCGGGCAACAGATTTTCTTACTTTCACTTAGTCATCTTTATTCTCTCATTCACCCCTTTCTGACACCAGGTATGTACCCGTAATCTTACATTGGATATTGAATAGCTGTAACTTCGTTAATAGTTGTCCAAAATGAACGATTTTATATATTTTTCTAGGAGATTGCACTACCTTCAAAAAACAGGCTAAACAGTGTGTGCCTTCAAAACATTTTTCTTTTCTTTATATCGTTTTTTTCAGGAATTTAGTCCATGTACGAAAATTGAAAGGGGCATTATCAAAACATTATAGGAAAGTTTCATCAAAATCGTTAGAGCCGTTTTGCGCTACAGTCTATAGAAAACGATGTTTTTCATTTATTGCGCAGCAGCTATTGCGCATGGAGCATCAGATTTGTGTCACAGGTATCACTAGTCAAAACCCTACAAAATAGAAAAAAGAAGGAACAAAATCGGTTCAGTAGTTCCCGAGAAAACCTTGGCACAGACAGATAGACAGACCAATGGCTAAAAGTGTGTTTTTCGGACATAGGGGGCTCTGAAACGTATAGATCCGTCGAAAACCGCATATCGGTAATTTGACCCGATCGCAATACTTTCCTTACCTAGTATAGGTAGAAAATTAAAAATAGAGACTCACAGGTGTGTTCAGCAAGGAGTTTTAGTTAAAACTGAGAAAACAAGTGTAGAGCACCCATGGGGAAATTTTCTGATAACCTTATTTACTGAAAATTAATTGCTAATATTTTGAAATCTAATAATGTAAAAATTAAAAAGTTTTCGTGGACGTCAATTTCCCTATCGATTTACCGAGATTTTTCAGTAGATAAGTAAATACATTCCCTCACGGTGGATAAAATTTCCCAATTTCTGTAGTCATTTTTTTTTTTTATTTTATTAATTACTTCTATGAAGCTCTCCAAAAAACATATCGTGATTGATAGTATAATATGAATTATTTGATAGTCTTGGAGTTAAGTACAGGTTCAGAAATCAATATCAAACATTTGTGCCTAGACAGAATAATTTTAATTTATTTTTTTTTTAACTTTTATTATGATATTTACAACGGTATTAGTATGAATACATCATGTAAATGTGTACAGATGAATATTATCACATGAAACACGCTTGAAATTTTAATTAAACAACAAGATAATAAAATTGTATAATACTTTTGTTTGCCAACAACTTTTCTCTATACGACCTACCTTGCATGTTAGAGTTAGGACTGGAAAGTCAAAGGTGCGATTGCATCTAAATGCATACATAATAAACTATCTATTTAAATATGTTAAATGATACAATCAAATATCAACAGGTGCATATCAGAGCGAGCCCACCGTTGTTGCCCCACTGTCTAATCCAAATTTTTCAACGACAATGTCGGATGTCTCTCTGGATTCAATATTTACTGTGAGTTCATTTATGTTTTTTTATATATCAACTATCTACAACATTCTATTCGTTCTAGACTATTCCAGATTTCTTTTTTAGCTTCGTATAAATCTATATATACATAGTCCTGTCATAAATATTGTTACAAGGAAATATATAAAGATTTCAACAGAAAAATTACTTTTTTCAAAATATTTATTAGAAAATGAAATGTATATTTATAGAGAGTAAAACAAAAACGAAATTACAAAAAAAAAAACCTATGGAGTTTATATTATGTATAAAAAATATGAGAGATAAACTAACATAGTCAACTTAATTATTGTAAAACCAGCAATATAATACAATAAATTTATATAAATGTTTGGATATTGGCTTTTTTTTATTTTATTGAAGGTGTATTTGAGGTACTTGTGTATTATACAAGATACTTGTGAACAATCCGGTCGGGACGGATTGCTATCTGCCAATGTTTATAACATGAACACTAATAATTCTGATAAGGCTCTGATAATCCTTATGTTCGTATGAAATTCAAAAACACTAATACAAATGTAATAATAACAAAGCATTTTTATTTTACAACATATCGAAGATGAAGTAGGTGAAAAGAAATGTAAGAATAAAATAACACTTTGATTTGAAATCGAAATAGAGAAAAACAAATACAATAATAATATAATATCGTTTTTGTAACAAGTCCTATGAAAGCATCTCCATTTCGTCTTCTCGTCGAACTTCATTTCATGACCTTCTTCACAATATTTCACCTTTGTAATTATCCCAGCGTCTTGAAAATAAATATTTGATAGTCTCTTCATCTAAAGGCGGTAATCCCCACAATGTAATAACATCCATTTCAACTATAAACAATCCAACAAAAATAACAAATAATTCACACGCAACAGCTTACACGAGATAAAAAGGCAGGTTATGTGACGTAAGATAAGATAAGAAGGAAGTCTTACTGCAGACCAGATTGTTCACAAGAATCTCATAAAATTCCGATTAAAGATAATAGGAAAATAGAGCATGGTAAAATACTAACATACCTAGTTCTAGGCCTTAGCTGAACCAACTAATCGACTTTTCTTAGTTTATTAATTTATTTTTAATTAATTAGTGAACATATTCTATTCATTCATGTAGACTAAGTGTTATGATTTTATTTTTGTTCTTCAAAACATTAGTGGGGGGAGGTGTTGAAACGATATTCTCGCCACCCCCCCCCCCCACTCTATTATTATTGGGGAGAGGAGAGCGGTCCCCTCGCTCCCCCTCTCCTTCCCTCCCCCCCTAGTCTCCACCAATGATATGGAGTTGTTCACGAAATTTATGGTAATAATTTGATAAAAAGGGGTCTGTACCACTTATTAATATGCAATGAACGAATATACACGACTAGAAAAAAATGTTGGAAACATGCGAATTGATATATATTTTCCACAAATTTTCAATAATGATTGTCGAATATCAACAATGTATGATGAACATTAGAATTATTATATGATTTATTCCATAATAAAATTAAAATTAAAAATCCCAAGTTTCTCACCATTTCTATAGTGTACTATCTATGAGAAGGATAACAATATTTCTAGGTCAGGAGTGATTTTTCATTTGAAAATTAAATCTATGAGACAAGCCAACTTAGAAATATATATTTGTTTATTTTATTTTTAGGCTTATTTAAACTTTCATATAAAAATATATTTCAGACTCCATCAAACTTGACAGACACGATAGATGAAGGCATGATCAAAACACTGCTCTCGTCACAACCTCCATTGGACCTGCCCATGGATAAAGGATTTGTGGAGACTGGATCCAACACCGAATCTACCAACAGAAATTTCAAAAGGTAGAATTAATAATCATCATATTACAAATATAATAATTAGATATTATCGCATTGGCCGACAACCCGGATCAATGATAATTAGATAAAATAAACAAAAAAAATAAACACAAAATAAACACAAAATAAACAAAAAAGTCCATATTAACATATACCTCAAACTCATTTATTAAACAAATGGCAAATGTTAAAGATCCCCATCCCAACATATCCAAACATATATTATTACAGTAAGGCTCGAAATCGGTTTTGTACCAAATGTAAGCTCCTGTCATGCTCAAATACCATGAATGGGGTACCGTTGGATTCAGAATTTCACGGGGGGTTAGCGAATCGTATTCTCCACTTTTGTTTTTCATTCTAAAATAAATAAAGTCGATACAAACATTTTGCTAGGCTTCAGTACTGGAACTGTGGTAGGTCTGTAGATCGATAAGGGGCAAATTGGACTTAGAAGATTTTGAAGTGTACAGCAAGACCCGAATGGTTCCTCCGGAACTATCGGATTCTGTGTTTTTAAGCCCAAAAACGTACTATTTTCGAGATAACGCAAGGCATAGGGTTCGCATCCACACAACCTGACGTTAATTGTAGTACTGTCATTGAATACATGTCTCATTTCGTCGACTTGAGGTCTCTATGATCGAGAGAGGAGGAGTTTATATTATTTATCGATGGTGTTTTTGATCGGCAAGCCATATCATCGTTAATTCTTCACCAAATCTCAAGATTGAGCCACCAATTTCGAAGGCTTCCTTCTCCTTCAGGCGGGCAAAATAGTCCAATCACCCGAAAATTCAGGCAAACAAGTTATGAAAGAAAAGAAACTTCATTTTCGAATAACTACAAAAGTACACACTTTTCCCTTGGTTATGCCCATGATTATATAAAAGATTACTAAATTCCCTACAAAAGAAAAAAAAAATCATCGAAATCGATTAGAAATTTTTCCAATATTTTCTGTTTTACATTTTATTATTTATTTTTTCATATTTTCGATTAATATTCATTAGGAGAGTTCTATTATAGACCATTTTATATGAAAATAACTATATATTTGGCATATAGCTATATTATCAGTACAATGATGAAATAGTTTGTACTGACCGAAGGAGGAAAGTGGGTTCAAAGGAAAAACAGAGTTGAGATTTGTATTTCGCACCTCTATAAAGCCTCAAATACGAATTTTCATAGAAATAAAAAAAAATTTGTTTGCACCAAATCGGAACCAAGGCTCCCTCCCCTCTTCGATCTTTTTTCGAAAATTACAAAAAGTGGGATAATATAAAAATGACTCCAGGTATCCTCACGACTAAGTTAGGACTACATAAGCTAAACGAAATGACACAAACCAGACCCCTGTAAATATAATAGAACTAGAGATATAAAACAAAAACCTTTGAGGAGTTTTTCTTTATTTATTGTTTTTAAACGCGTCAAATCTAAAAGTTATTGATATGGTGTTGAAGAGTAATAACTCAGCTTTCCAACGATTATAGATACATTGAATTAGGAGAAAATCCTGAGGAGTTATGAATCATATACTGAATAGCAGAGGGAAAAATGAAATAGAAAGACAAACCGCGTTCCTATGGCAACGCAGTCAACAGAACATTGCTATCCCTAACCCTATTCGTACATCCGTACATATATTATTACAGTAAGGCTCGAAATCGGTTTTGTACCAAATATAAGCTCCTGTCATGCTCAAATACCATGAATGGGGTACCGTTGGATTCAGAATTTCACGGGGGGTTAGCGAATCGTATTCTCCGCTTTTGTTTTTCTTTCTAAAATAAATAAAGTCGATACAAACATTTTGCTTGGCTTATACAACTTTCCATAATTCCATGATTATTAAAACATTACTAAATTGTCTAAAAAGGAAAAAAAAAATCATTGAAATCGGACAATTTTTCGCAAAGATACAGCTTATTGAAATTTGTAAATATGTTGGTTCCAAACAAAAATGAAGATTTAAATTAATTTTGTTTCCTTTGTCGATTATATTTATCGATAAAGTAACAATTGATTCATTTATCTTTTGATACGTTGCATTATTTTACTTTTCTTATTAATTTGGCATTTGATAACAATATGCTGTGCGAATTTTTCGCACGGGCCTACTAGTTTATTATTAATATTACAGCATTTAGAGTAACTGTTCAAAGGGCCTCCGTTTTGTTGAATGCAACATTCAGCACGACGAATCCATGCTTCTCTGGCTCTTCGTATAGCATCAGGGTGGTGCTTGATAGTTACTGCGGCTTTCACAATCCGATTTCTTAGATATTCTTGGGTGCCAACTGCCGCAGAATAAACCATAGGCTTCATGCAGCCCACACAAAATAATCTAATGGCGTTAAATCTGGAGATCGTGGTGGCCATTTAACAGGTCCGTTTCGACCAACCCATCGGTCTCCATAAGTTGCATTTAAATAATCAGTGACACTATTAGAAAAGTGAGCTGGAGCACCGTCATGCATAAACCACAGCCTTTGCCTAATGCCTAGCGGAATATCTTCTAGGAGTTCATGAAGATTATTTTGCAAAAAATATGCAAGATATATCTGACAGCCTAGGTGGCAAAAAGAAGGGGCCGATGATGTTGTCGCTTAGAAGACCACACCAGACATTTAAAGAAAAGGTATGTTGGTAATGTCCAACAGCAGTCGTATGAGGGTTTTCTTCAGCCCAAGTATGGGTATTTCGAAAATTAAGAATCCCGTTTCTTGTAAAGCAAGATTCATCAGTAACCAAAATGCAGTTCAGGAAGTTAGGATCTCGTGTGCATTGTCGAATTAACCACTGGGAGAAATTTCTGCGCTTGTTATAATCTTGTGGTAACAAATCTTGCCTACTCGATACGTGAAATGGATACAATTGTTGTTCGCGTAAAGTTCGCCATACGCTGGTAGAGGAAACATCGAAACGACGTGACAATCTTCTGGTACTAGTAGTAGGAGATAACTGAACAGCATCGAGTATTTCTTCTTCAACGTTTGCAGTTCGTCGAAATCTTTGTCGACCGGCGTTTACTCGTATAGGTTTTAGCGTGCCATTATCCCTAAGGCGTCTTTCAATGGCCTCAAACGTTTTACGATTTGGTATTCTTCGGTTAGGAAATTTTTCACGATATCTTCGAACAGCAGCAGCACCGTTTCTATGTACCTCGCCATAAGTTAAAAGCATGTCTGTTTGTTCTGCAAAAGTGAATAAATTTATGGTGTCTCCCATGATAATCATAAATTGAACTGTGTCACAGTATTCACTCACACTAAAACACACAGAACTAGACAAACAGATGAGCAATTACTGTCATTGCTTATCGTTCATTTGTTTATCAGGTGATTAAAACCTGTTATTTAGTATTAAACACGTTAAACTTTGTACAGTCAGTCTTAATGTAATAAATAAATAATAAATCTTTAACCTTTGATATCCGTTTAATAATTGAGATTGAGATATATGTTAATATGAACTTTTTTTGTTTATTTTGAGATAATGATGCAATTACGAAACACCCTGTATATGTGCAACTAGTCTTATCATTTGGTTTTCAAAACTATTTTTCCTTTTCGCCAACCTAACAAGGCGTCACGTCAAGATACAATTTTGAATTATATCCTACTACAGAGAGGATGGGATTCTGAACAATTTCCTCGCTTACAGTATGCAGGTCCGATTTTTAGTTTCTGAGGTATTCCATCCACAGTTTACTCGAATGAAATTTGACAGATCAATCTAAATCACTCTCCAAAAAAAAATAAAAAATGCAAAACATGCCTAAAGGAGTTTTCACAAAAATATAAAACTTTAATTTTTTACTGAAAATATGTTCATTATTTATACGAGTTTTTTTGTAGTTTTTTTCTATCACTCCTAAAATATTTCCCTCAAGTTATGGAACACTGATATTTCTTTATTTATTATTGAAAAAAGTTTGAAAACCTTCAATATTCTAATATGCGTTATATTCATTAAAATTTTACAGAAAGAACAAGAAAAAGAGGAAAAGATCGAAGGTGAAACTTATCAAAGACAGCGGTACAGATACAATTTACCAAACAGAAGATTCTACAAATCAAACTGAAGATATTATTTCTAAAGACACGGAAGAACTAATCAATGAAATCCAATGCAAGACAAAAACAGTAGAGATTAAAGAACAAGTTAACGTAACGATAGAATTAGAAAAAAAAACGTCAAAAGAAGTACAAGAAGACAATGGCATTACTGTACTCAGGAACAGAACGGTAAGTTGATATTATTATTGTAAGTTATATTAGTTTTAGTTTTAAAAATAAAATTGTTAGTCTGGAATTATTATTCGAATTATACAAAGTGGTATTATTAGTTGAAGCTGAAGAAACCCCGGTTGATAATCAGAAGGAATTCTTTGAGTGATAAATTTATTTTAATAATTATTGCATTTAATTAGCGGTTCTATTCCTCTAACACAGATATATTGAAAAAATAAAAGTCCATCCCTATTACTAACAGTTTTTTTTTATTATTATTATTTCTATTTCTTAATGACATTTACAACTGTATTACATAAATACATCAAGTAAATTTGGACATAATTGATATAATGACATGAATACACTTGCTGAGTAACTACCCAATGGTAGCACTCTAATGATATGACTACATTAGGAGATCACGGGGCCATCTTCTTTTCAGACGCCTCGGAGGGTTATCAGGAATTGAAGAGGAAGCAAGGTTAGAAACGAGAGGGTTGGGATGATTCTGAAGTTTATTATGGAAGGATAGGTATCTGGATTGGGCCAGATCTGAAACATAAGGAACATTAAGATCTTTATGGATAATTTTATTAGTGACAAAGTAAGGAGCATTGAGGATTTTACGAAGGATTTTGGATTGTAAGGATTGGATGCGAGAGGAATTCGATGGTTTAGTGGAGCCCCATAGCTCAACTCCGTAAGTCCAAATAGGTCTTATTATAGTCAAGTATATGAGTCTTTTGTAATTAATGGGAAGTTTAGAGCGTTTGTCTAGTAAGTGCTGAAGTAATCGGAAACGTCGAGCGGTTTCTTGTCCTTTCAGTCTAGTATGAGGATTCCAAGTTAGTCGTTTGTCCAGGTGGAGTCCTAGGTAACGGATTTGCTCAACAGGGATAAGTGGAGTATTGTTAAAGGAAACTGTAGGACAGGAAGTCGTTAACAGCTTTTTTAAAGTTATGTAACTACAAAGGTATTATTCGTGTTCTGAAAAAATCTGCCATATTGAATTGTATTTACGATATATTTTTAATAAACGTAGAAATAACTTCTCTTCCCGACATTGACACAATTCCGGAAACTCAACGAGATCCTTATTTTAACAAATATATTAAATTCAATTTTCCATCCTTTTATCCAATATTCACTAATGGATCTAAAAGCCCTATGAGAGTATAAGCTGTTGTTTATAATCCTAGAGATAATGACAGTGTCCTTATTGGTATACAGAAAAAGGCTTCAGTCTACACGGCCGGACTGACAGCGATATTAGCAGCTCTAGATTATGTAAAGGACATCATTAAGTGCCATAAAAAAATCAAAATCATCATATTTAATAATATCGATTTTGGAAAAAATTTCCTTAAAAATAAAAAAAAAATCGTTAAGATCGGACAACTAGGAAGAAAGATATGGTCTCTAGTTTTTTTCCCTGAAGAGGCGAAAATTTGGATAAATTTAAAATATACTTTTTTAATTGTTGAGACTAAAAAAACTTTTTTTCTACAGATATTTAATAAAGTATCTTTCCTAAGAACATTTTTCATAAGAAATAAGTACCTAAATTTATACCTTTATTCTCAGTTCTATATTTCAACACTGCAATCACCACCTCCGGAATCAACTTACTCATATTCTGCATAGATAACTTTTTCAACTAAAAATATCACTAAAATGACATCACTCAAAAATGTTGAAATTGGAGTTAGTCATTCTGAAGTTTATAAAAGCAAAGAAAGTTGTGTGGTTTATAAAAGCAGATGGAGTGACTAGATTTTTATTGCCTACCGTCGATATATTAAATAGACATTTTGTAATTATAATGGTCTTAATGACTTGTTATCTGTAAGCTTTAAGCTTTAGCTCCGTTTAAAATGCACTTCAAAAAATTTTATAATAGCCCAGCATTGCCAGAAAATAATTTCTATTCAAAGTAGATCGGTAAGTGAAAGTTGTGTGTTGCGCGCACCAGATTTTTTAAAATACTAACATTTCTTCCATATTCATAGTGCAATAGCAAACACAATACTAAGCTAGTTTCAGCAAGAGTTAACAGATATAGTTGTTGGTATATTATAAACAAGATAAACAATCCACCTCAGGGATTAATTCATCAGATAAGAAGTGTATCATAGTGACATAAAATTAAACAGAAAAACCAAAAGGACTTATTTGCCAACCCAATTAGTCTTACCCAAAATCGGTCTTGGTCTTGCACTTTGCAAATGTTGCAAGACCAAGACCAAGACTGGCAAAAAAATCGATTTTTTGGATAAAAATTAAGGCAAAATTTTTACTAATACTTGACAATCTTAGTTAGTATACGTTAATAATTGGTATAACCAATATACTTTTGCATTTAACTCCTCTAATTTTTCATTCGGGCTTAGTTAGGTTTCTTTCATCTAAAAAAAAACAGTAATACCTCTACAGTAATAAGCTAATAAGTAACTGCAAGACTCTTGCGCAATAACAAGACCACGACTGAGTTTGCAAGACCAATACTCCTCTCGGTCTCGCATTTGGCCAACAATAAACCCAATAGTAAAGAAACGAAAAAAAATTAAAAGTTGTAATATCATAAAATTAATGTTTGTTATACAAAATAAATTGTATTTGTATGGAGTTCTTTCCTCAAACCAATTAAATAAGAAATATATCTATTCATATTAATATAATTAATGATATAGGTTCATCATAATGGCATAAAAATGAACAGAAAAAACGAAAGGAGTTATTTTCCATAAAAAAAAAAATTACTTGCTGTATTTTTAACCAGTACAGGTGGGGTGGCCGAATGGCGAACTCGCGTTTGCCCGGCAACCAGATAACCGAAGTCATGAGATTAAAAAATGTGGTGTGTCCACTCACACGTCTTTTCTACCTATTTCAGAAAAGTTTTTATATCTTTACATATGTCCATCAAGGAAGAACAAAAAAAAAATTGAATTAGATTTATTTTCCTGAAAATTGATCAAAGAAAATATTTGAGTACGATTTATTTGATAAACTAAAGCAATGTAAACCGGCTTAAGGTAGATCAGTGTAAAAATTTCAATACCCTCTAATATTGCTGATCAAAAACTTTTTGCCATAGCCTAATTTTGTCAAACAATAATTTCTGTTAAAAGTAGAGGAAATAGTGAAGCTTGTGTGATGCGGGCAACAGATTTTCTTACTTTCACTTAGTTATCTTTTTTCTCTCATTCATCCCTTTCTGACACCAGGATATATACCCCTAATCAGGACGGTGAACTCAGGAAGCTCTGAAGCGTATAGATCAGCCGACAACCGCATATCGAAAATTTGACCAGATTGCAAAACTTTCCTTACTTAGTATAGATATTAAAGTAAAAAAGTATGATTTCGCGTCTTGAATAAGAATATAATAAATAATAAGGCTTAGCGAACCCGAAGGTTCGATGCCGACACCACCAATCGCTTATTACACACCTCCCTCCTAAGTATATGAGAGTTGGTGGTGAGGTGGATCTGAACTCTCCATTTGAGGTAGGTTCTTTTAAGTTTGAGAGAGTGAAAAGTTTTATATACCTTGGGTCTGAAATTAATAGCAAAAATGACATGGCTCAAGAAATACAAAGAAGGATCACGGCTGCCAATAGATGTGTCTTTGGACTTGGCCGACACTTAAGAAGTAGGTACCTCTCAAAGAAGACCAAGCTGATCATATACAAGACCTTGTTCGGCCTGTTTTGACATATGGCTCAGAGGCTTGGACGATGACTAAAAACGATGAGATGAAGCTGAGTGTGTTTGAGCGAGGAGTCCTCAGAAGGATTTATGGTCCAGTAAAGGAGGGTGATGTCTGGAGGAAAAGAAAAAATAGGGAGCTCAGTTCTCTCTATGCAGACATCGACGTAGTCACGTATATTAAACTGGCCAGACTAAGGTGGGCAGGGCATGTGGCCAGAATGAGCACCGTTGAAATACCAAAAAAAATAATGATGGAGGAGCTGCACCTCGTAAGACGGGTAGGAAGGCCGAGGACGAGATGGTTGGACAACGTGGCCTATGATGCGAGAACCCTGCTTGGTGTACGGAATGGAGAGCTGCAGCAGAAGACAGAGCCAACTGGCGGAGGCTCTTGGAGGAGGCCCAGTCTCGGTAACGGGATGTTGTGCCACACATGAACACACCTCCCTCCACCGTTCGCCGTCCAAACCCAGTCCCTTCAGATCGGCTTTAATGCAATCTTCCCACCTTCGCTTCGGTCTACCCCTCGGACGCTTACCATTCGGCACAGCAAATATTAACCTTTTAGGAATTCTCTCGTTACTAAGCCCAACAACTTTACAAGCCCATTTGATTCGCCGCGATGAAATTACCTCAATTATATTACCCGGATACAGCTCACGCAATTCGGCGTTGTGTAACCGTCTGAACTCTCCGGTTAACTCATCCTTCTTCGGTCCGAATATTCTACGCAATACTTTATTTTCAAAAACCTTAAGACGCTGCTCACCCTTAATGTAAGCGGCCAAGTTTCGCATCCATAAAGAACTGTAGGCAAGATAATTGTTTTATAGATTCTAATTTTTAAGTTTCGGGACAAGAGGCGCGAACTAAGTAGTTTTGTCACAGAAAAATAACAAGCATTTCCCGCCTTCAGTCTAACCTTAATCTCTTCTTCAATTTCGTTTTTTCTAGTTATCGTAGAACCTAGATACCTAAATTTATCTACCTGTTCAAACATATTACCATCTATATCGATATCACCAGTAGTATCGCCATTTTTGCAGCTAACCATATATTTTGTTTTATCCACGTTTATTTCGAGTCCTAGTTCTTTACCGGCTTTCATTAACGTTGTCGTATTTAGTTTTATAGTTTCAACGTCTTCGCTTAAGGTAAATCAGAATATAATAAAAAAGTATTATATGTTCTTATTCAGACATTAGTTTTATGAAATAATAAATTTTCTTTTATAAAATTTTATTTAATATTGTGTCTCTGTTTCAAAGGACTGGACCGACACGCCATTTCTAACTCAAGAGTCGAGTGAGACCGTAGAGGAGTCTGCGGCTTCCGTCATGGACTCGGAGCCGACCAGAGGTTGTCCGAGCGCCCTCCAAGTAATTAAGAAAGCCTTAGTCAATATTTTAAACTGTAAATAGAAGCAAGAGCAGAGGTGTAATGCTTCCTTATTTCTCTAGTATAAAATTCAATTTAAATGTGCTGACAAAAGTAGTTCTAATACTAAGACAGAGATAAAACGATTTAAGGCAATTTTGCATCCGGGGAAAATGCCTGTGGAGAAGAAGGAATGCGAAAACAAGCGGCCAAAAGGTTCGTATTGTTGATATCGTTCATTTTTTAAACAGTTACTTAGGGTAAGTGCACAAGTAGCTGGCATGTTTAAGGAAATTTCTTTGAACTTCGTCTGTAAAAACTTGATAAAGTTGAACTTTTCTCCGATTCATCTTACAGAACTACTTCTCATCTTACAAAAAATTTAACGATGTAATTTAAAAATGACAACTATAATCTGTGCTTTAGACCACACGATATAAATTAAAACATCAACAAGGCGACATTAATAATATGAATTTTTTTGTTATTATTTCTTAATGATATTTACAACTGTATTAAAAAAATACATCAAGTAAATTTGAACATATGGATATAATGATATGAAAACACTTGCTGAGTAACTACCCAATGGTAGCACTCTAATGATATGTTTACATTAAGAGATCACGGGGCCATCTTCTTTTCATACGCCTCGGAGGGTCATCAGGAATTGAAGAGGAAGCAAGGTTAGAAACAAGAGGGTTGGGATGATTCTGAAGTTAATTGTGGAAGAATAGGTATCTGGATTGGGCCAGATCTGAAACATAAGGAACACTAAGATCTTTATGGATAATTTTATTAGTGACAAAGTAAGGAAAATTGAGGATTTTACGAAGGATTTTGGATTGTAAGGATTGGATGCGAGAGGAATTCGATGGTTTAGTGGAGCCCCATAGCTCAACTCCGTAAGTCCAAATAGGTCTTATTATTGTCAAGTATATGAGTCTTTTGTAATTAATTGGAAGTTTAGAGCGTTTGTCTATTAAGTGCTGAAGTAGTTGGAAACGTTGAGCGGTTTCTTGTCTTTTTAGACTGGTATGAGGATTCCAAGTTAGTCGTTTGTCTAGATGGAGTCCTAAGTATCGGATTGGTTTAACAGGGATAAGTGGGAAATTATTAAAGGATACGGTAGGGCAACAAGTCATTGTAATATTTACAACTGTATTAAATAAATACATCTAGTTAATCTGAACATATGATATAATGACATGAGAACACTTCCTGATTAACAACCCAATGGTAGCACTCTAATTATATGTCTACATTAGGAGAACACGGGGCCATTTATTTTCAGACGCCTCAGAGAGTTTTCAGGAATTGAAGAGGAAGCAAGGTTAGAAACGAGAGGGTTGGGATGATTCTGAAGTTTATTATGGAAGGATAGGTACCTGGATTGGGCCAGGTCAGAAATAAGAAATATTAAGGTCATTATGGATAGTTTTGTCTGTAAGAAAGTAAGGAGCATTGAGGATTTTACGAAGGATTTTGGACTGGATACGAGAGGAATTCGATGGTTTAGTGGAGCCCCATAGCTGAACTCCGTAAGTCCAAATAGTCATGTATATGAGTCATTTGTAATTAATTGGAAGTTTAGAGCGTTTGTCTAGTAAGTGCTGAAGTAATCGGAAACGTCGAGCGGTTTCTTATAGTTTACCAGGCCCCTCAACATTTTTATTGGGGGGGATAATTTCCCCCTTGCCTCTCTATAACCGATGTATAGTTGCTCCTTTTACACAATCTCGAGCATGACGGACCTTTATAATCTGTCATCCATTATTCCTTGGACACGGTTCCCAGCAAAACTAAAGCAAAGCTCACAAATATACTTGGATAATACATAGAAGCTACGAATTAATGAAACAAAGATCTAGGAGCTCTTGAAAACTTATTATTTCCATTTTTCTAAAATAATGTCAAGTATTGTCAGCTACTGGTGCTTTTGCCCAAATTAAAATTGAAGTTATTTCGATTTTTTCGTTTTATTTATTTTTTGTTTTTGCAGATTTCGTACGCAACAAGTTTTTCAACAAGCCAATCACTAACCCCTGTACAGTAGGCTCACCGTACGCCATCGGACGTCTAAATGATAAGATCCAAGACAGAATGTTCCCAAGTCACAGCAGCCTGAGTTCGCGACCAGCTTCCACTGGAACTTCACTTACTTCGATAAGGTACTTACTTGGTTTCATTAGCATATTAAAGGGGAGGGAGGTTTCGATGTTAAATCACCAATATAAAAAATAAAATATTTTTTCCATTTGTCCGTTTTAATTTCTATAGTTACGGAATGGACTTAATCCGTAACAAATAATAATATTAATTTAACTTTTATTTCGTTAAATATCCTAATTGGTGAATCATGTCGTTTCTCATGACTTTTATCAAAGGATAAAAGAACAAAGCATCCCTAGATAGCCAGGTCAAGCTATCTCTGATAAGGTATCGATAACTTCCTTTGCCGTCATCTTCCGACTACCCTTCACCCTCTCACTATTCTTGGGTACATAAACCCCATGCTCCTAAGAACAAATCACTCATGTAGTTACATTCTTGAAGTCACACTCTTCATTGTAGGAGACCTGGAGTGAACTCGTGTAGTCAAACCATATATTCATAGTATATTATTCTGTATGTTAGATTTTTAAAAGACAACACGAATAAAACCATTACTTATGAAGTCTTCACTGCCTCCGATTCGTTAACTTATGAGTGGCTAACGCGTAGTGTAAAACATGCATTGTTTAACAAACAGATAAACAGAACTATAATAAATAATAATAAAATGCTTAGCGAACCCGAAGGTTCGATGCCCACACCACCAATCGCTTATTACACACCTCCCTCCACCGTTCGCTGTCCAAACCCAATCCTTTCAGATCGGCTTAAATACTATCTTCCCACCTTCGCTTCGGTCTATCCCTCGGACGTTTAGCATATACAGCAAATATTAACCTTTTAGGAATTCTTTCATTGCTAAGTCTAACAATTTTACAAGCCCATTTGATTCGTATGTAATCACCTCAATTATATTACCCGGATACAATTCACGCAATTCGGCCTTGTGTAACCGTCTGAACTCTATGGTGAACTCATCCATCTTCGGTTCCAATATTCTACACAATCCTTTATTTTCAAAAACCTTCAGATGTTGTTCATCCCTTATGTAAGCGGCCACGTTTCTCATCCAAGAACTGTAGGTAAGATAATGGTATTTATTAATTTACAGAAAAATAAAATATATAAGTGCACCTTTGAGAATTTTTATTACAGAAATGAACATTCCTTTCTGAATTATATGTTGAAACTCGAAAATTGAACTTTCACAAGTGAAAATCCCGAATATTCAATTACGTTTTACCGCAAATATGAATTTTGTACTTAAACCCACTATTCACAGATATATATTGTTTTTTAAAAATAAAATTCCACATTGAGTTGGATTGAACAGTTTGGGATAGATATAGACACACATCTATATAAAACGTATCATAAACAGAGGTGTATCTCTCCCCCTCCACCCTAAGATAGATGGCGCATTAATCTACTTCCCGCCTCCCAAGAAATACTATTCCTCATCTCTTCTTAAAAATATGCAAGAAAAGTAAAATTGGAAAAGATCATACACAATTTAAGTTTCTATAGCCTGGTCCATAGTTTTTTACTTGTCATGTGGATTAAAACTTATTCTCGAAATTCATAACTCGCATAGAAATTTGTCCACCCTCCCCCCAAACATTGTAAACCACGTAAAAATTTTCCCCGCTCAAAATGTTTATGGCGCAACTAACGCCATGAAACCACACTATGGGCAACCCAGATCATAACAATATAATGATATTAATAAAATTATTGTATGATTTAGATCGTACAGTTGTTCGAGTTGTTACGGAGAGGAGAAGTTAGGAGATTGTTGCTGTAACGCTTTGATAGCAGATACCCACACTGCACCGGGTATGTATACCACATGATATAATAATATATTACAATATGTTTAGTGTCTTGTTTAGATTAGGCTCGCCTGTTATTTTATATAGTAACAGTTACTTATTGATAAATTTAAGAATACGGGTTAAGAAAATATATGATTTATTTAATAGGAACAATTTATACATAACCAAAAACTTCAACATACTTTTAATGAATTACTCCAGGTACCTCTGGAGGCCAAAATTCTACTATGCCCTCAAGGATTTTATCAATAACGTCTTCATTTCAGTTCCTCTGCCTCCACATGAACTCATGCTATGTTCCTGGCCTCGCTTTTCTACGGCGAGTAGGGGGTTCCAGGAACCGCATTTATTTGTATTTAATAGTTATATTTGTATTCGTATCGGTTCCAGAAGGGAACCTATCTACAGAAAAATATATTAATTACGTATTTAAAGGTAAGATACCACAGACCCCCTACTATAGTATCCTAGATTGAACCATATAATTTTTATTGGATTTCCTTTCTAAAGGTATCATGTTTTTAAATTTACTATTTGTTCTATATCTAACTAGTGGCATGCAAGGTAGATGGTAAAAGTACTACGTTGGTTTACTAACTATTTTATTTACAAGCTTAAATAAAACAAAAAACATCTATATACAAAATAATAACTAAACCTATATACATAATGAATAGTTGAGAATCATACTGGGGGAGAATGCTTGATGTTTGATTAAAGTTATATGTGTTATATTGATTATATTAATTAATGATGTATGGTTGCCAACACAAATTTACATTAGTATAACTAAATGCTTGTTACCACTTAGCTGGTCCTTCATAGTGTTTCTAGCCGTCATATCTGGATTCCCTGTCTCTGCTCTCCTTCAGCGTCCAGTCCGTCCATCTGCTCTCTCCGGCTGTCTTCGTCTTCCTCCTTCGACTCCCCCGCTTGAAGTCCCCTTAGCTGAGTCCCAAAGAGAAGTCTCCTCCTCTGAGTCCCAAAAAGAAGTCTCCTCCTCTGAGTCCCAAAAGGAAGTCCTCTATTTCCCACCTTTCTTTATTCCCCTCTATTTTGTTAGTCTTCTCTGATTGGCTGAATATTCCTAGCCTAAGGGATTACCACGTCCTCTCCCCCAGGCCAAGGTAAAGCAGCAGGTACAGATTTACGTATTTCTGGTGGAAGGTGTGAAAAGGTCTTTCGGGATCCTGTTTAAACACTCAGTTGTCGGTCTTTGTCGGTGGTTCTTAAAGGTTTTTATTACCACTTACAAAAGGTTGGGCTTGTGGGTCGTTACCCTCAGTCAGGTACCGCCAGATGTGGCCACTTATGATATTTATTTATTTATACCTTTAAAATAATGAAATAAATGCCACCGGCGGTCTTTACAATACATAGCACTCACATAAATACTAGTCTAACATACAGCGATATGTCCCACATTCCTTTTTGTTTCTCCTTTTGGCCTTCGCCCACATAGACTCAACTCTTTGAGTGTGAGCACCAGTCTCTTGATTAAATTTTTGGAGTGATTTACTTTACAATGCCTGTAATCCTTTCCAATCATTCCTTCTATCCTACTATGGATCTTGGACTTCCATACCTTCGATTCCTCATTATTCACCAGGCCTAGCTCCAAGTGACTACCTCAGGATCAGTTTTTTAATAAAAAAACTCCAGACATTCTATGACCATGCATTTAGTGTAAAGATGGGAGGAAAAAGTCATATTAAAAGTCAATATATTGTAGATTAAAATAATTTTATGTCTATAATACATTGAGTTTTATTCCATCCTAAAAAACCGAAAGGACTTAATTATCAACCTCAATACTTAGCTGTATACATCTCCTGCCGTACCATTTCCACATTAAAACACCTATTTCCCCTAGAAACTCGTAGACTCCTGGTAACTTCCTTAATTTTTCAGACCTTGATTATTGCTGTACGGTATATGGGGGTGTCTCTGGGGATCTCGAGGCGAAATTAAAACTTTTGATAAATTGCTTTGTACGATTCATCTTCGGGATCTCAAGGGACGCCTCTGTTTCCCATTTTTATGCAGAGTTGAAGTGGCTTTATCCTTCCTATCGTCGTAAGTATTTCTTGGCATCCTTCCTCTTCCAAGTCATCCAATCCAAGTCCTTCATACATCTCCGAAATCCTCCAATTCAAATCCTCAGTTCCCGCAACAGTCGTTCCCGGTCTTCTGATTTATACTTAAGGACCCACCGAACCGCTGCTTTCGACAGATCTTTCATTATCCGATCCTCATGCCTATGGAACTCCATCCCTCCCGACGTCCGTCAATCCAAAACTCTTCCTACCTTTAAAATCCGCCTGTTCAAACATTTCTTATCCACCCAGTCCTCATGAAATTGTAAGTAATACTTTAAATATGTATATAAGTTATCAGATCGTTCCTCATTATTTTTACTTCATGTTTATTTTTAATTTTTTCATTTTATTATCTACTGATTTAAATTAGCAAGTAACTTATAATTTCTTTTATTATTTTTTTATTTTGTCTATTCACCTACTCTATATTTTTGTTTATGTATCTCTGAGGCTCCTTAGCCCACATTTTTGTCTTTCTGTATTATTCTAAAGCGACTCGTCCCAGAATAAATAAAGCATTATTATTATTATTATTATACCTTCACACTCCGTATATTATTATATATTTTTTTATCTATTAGTGATATATTTTCAGGTGAGCCAAAAGTATTTTGGGCTATTACCAAAATAAACGTCTACCCGGACGATACCCGAACATACGAGGTTATGCCACTGACGGGGAAGAAACCAGCAGAGCTTCCAGAGAAGTCTGATAGTGTATTTGTGCTCATTCCTCCTAAACCAGGCCAATTTGTCCCGTCCAATTTTGAATAAAGTTTATATATATAAAACAAATGTGTAGTATATATATAAATCGTAAATAGTTGAACATATAGGATAATGTAATGTAAAATCAGTGATATAGCCAAGACATAGCTAATTCAGGACATAGTTAAGAAACTTTTTATCTTTTTTGGCTTATGCCGCCGTAATTATTATAGTTATAAACTTCTCCAATTGACGTTTACAATTTATGGGAATACTTATTCTATTTAAAATTAAAAAGATATTCAGTTATAATCTCAGGCAGGTATTATCTCAATTAAAAAACGTCTGTCAAGTAAGCTCAGCATGGCTTCCTCACCATTTGCATTGGCTAAAAAATATTTATAGTACAAAGTCTAAATTTTTTCGTATGAGAATAAAATCTCTGGAAGAAGCCGTTTTAAGGAATTCAGTAATCCCTCAACATATACTGGTTTGATATCCACGAGTTTTGTTCATCAGCGAATACCGAAATGCTAAAAAGTTTTGCCTATGCAGATTGCATATTTGATGACTCGAGTTTAAGAAAAACGTGCGATTGAGTGCGTACCGAACATGAATATCACAACTGTTAGTGCAAAAAGTCGCATGTAAACATTGAGTGTTTTACAGTAAAGTATAAAAACTAATTGTTTTTATATAATTTATTAGTATAATTTATTGCCCTCCCACTCCATATGATCAGTGCCTTTCACATTTCACAGCCATTATATTGTTAACAGTTATTTATATTAATTTTAATTATTAAATGTAATTCAATGAAATTCATATTAGGAAATTTCTATACTATTCTCCAAATTACCTCCAAGTTTGGGTCAAATTGAACGCGCAGTTTTCAAACTACAGGCTTGCCAAATAATATGTTTGCTGATCTGAAAGCGAAAGTATTTTTTCTAGGAGAAGTGATAAAATTCATACCTGCTTGATTATCTATTTACCAATCACTAACTTGCATCCAAATTTGAGCCAAATCGAATATGCGGTTTTAGAGATATAGACGTATCAAGTTAAACACGTTAGCGCATATATAAGAGAAATTAGTTGACAGAATTCAATAAAATTGACATTACGTTATTTTTTCACCATTACCTACCTTTTATCTAACTTTGAGCCAAATCGAACGAGCCTGAAACGTTGGCATATCTAAATAAATATGTTTGCACGTTCGTAACGCGAAAGTGCCGAATGGAATTTGATAAAATTGATATGGGGCCATCTAGGCACCAATTGACAGAATTTCTGAAATAACTTCATGTAAATCGGATGAGCGGTACTAGGTGATATGCCCGTTACATCGATTGACTACAGACAGACAGACATCCTTGATGTCTGAAACGTAAAATGCGATTGGAAATTTTCGATTCTAAGCCAAAAAACTTGTTAACCTCTCGCACGAACACAATGCTTCCTAAATTTGGTAGTGAGGAAGCAAAAAATAAAAAAAAACACCTTTCTGCACTAATGATGGACACTCCGAAATTCAATTGTTCATGTAATAGACATACCTCAGAAAAATTCCAAAATCTTTATTCAACCATAAAGATAACGATAAACATAAGATAAATTCAAGTTACTCATAGCAAAACTGTTATTAGGAAGGTATGAAACACACTGATCTAAAGAGAACTATAGAAACAACAATGATAGGCATTTTAAAATTTTATTTTGGGAACTTTATTCATACAATTGTCAATAGAGGGCATTGTTCTTTAATCCAGAAAAAAACCTGAAACCTTTAAATCAACAAGCAAGCTTATTATTTACTTTTTTTTTATTATAGAAATTTACAACTGTATTAAATAACAAATACAACAAGCAACAGGACATGTAAAACATGAATAGAAACTACCCATTGGTAGCAATCATATCACATGACAAATATATATTATTGAAAAGCTTCTATTTCCTGTTTTTCCATCACCTAAGATGCATTATAAATTTTAATTTATAATCTACATAATTTATTATTTATTAACCAAACGAAAATGTTGAACATTAAATTAAATTTCCAATGAGTATTTTTTTTGGTAGCTTTCCATGAATATTATATTAATAGAGTGTGAATGTGATCTCTGAACGTCCTTATTATAAATGTCCTTTTCGACAGATTTTAATATTTTTAAATAAAGAAGCTAGAAAAAAAAAAGAAAAAATATATATGTTTGCGGAAATCGAATCAATGTTTAAATAATTTTTTTTGTAGCTCTTGAGATATGCTATCTCTCCTATAAAAAAAAATTCTCTACTTACGACGCACACACATATATATATATATATATATATATATATATATATATATATATATATATATATATATATATATTCCCTTTCTCGCAACCGAAGGTTTTTGTTTGTGCGGAAGATTGAAAGAAATTTGCTCAGTATTAATATTTCGACATGCGTTCTTTTTCCTTTTTTAAAAGAGTTTTTTGCATGTTAATTATTTACACCAACCTTTATAGGAACCAGAATTGAAAACTGTAACATTATAATTTATAAAAAATAAGGAAACAATCCATATAAATAAAATAAATAAATCTTTCCGTTTTATACATTACAGACACCAAATCCACTTTTAAACAATTTTTTATCTGGCTGTATGTCCGGACTGAAACGAAATTTTATAAGGGATAAGCTCTGCAATGGCTTATTGTAGACTTTTGAAATTTTGACATTATATTAAGGTTTGCTTGACTTAAAACATAGGCTGTAAATGAAAACAAAATATTGAGTAGAACCAAAGTTATCAATTCTTGAGTAATTTGTCTAGAGATCCCGGTCAGGCAGTTACTTCGATTCTCATCCCAACCTACTCTACTGCGAGCCATATTTAACAGTTGTATTGTTCAACTGATGGAAAAAATTATCAAAACTCAACGCGAAAAATCCGAAATACCAAACATCTGTAACGCGTTAAACACACTCATTTTTCAACTTTGCCCGATCTTCCCGTTCAAGGTGTCATTCTATTCAACTTCCCGAGCCTGAAAAATGTTGTCGTATAGATTTTTAGGATTAACCTAACAGATTAGCCGGAAATTGGAAGAAGATCTTCTAAAAATTAAAATTACCTCTCTCCCCTCAGCCAATGTTATTAACTCCTTCCACATAATACAATATCCATCCAAAAAAAAGATTCTCAAACTTGAACTATAGAATAGAATAGAAAATAATTTTATTTTGGGACGAAGTCCCTTTAGAATAACAAAAAAGTACAAAATTAAAGTATTATATCTGGCCTAAGTAAAAACAAACATAAAAAGTAAAATTAAAGAAAAAAAAAGTAAAGAAAATATTAGTTAAACATACTATGTACAAAATAAAAAAAATCTATATACAAAACACTTGAAACCATGCCAAGACACTTAAAACTATGTACAGTGGTAAAATAGAAGTATACACTAAAAAAAAAAATAATAATAAAATAAAAAAAAATATAAAAAAAATACATTATATTCTTCTTAACAATAAATTCTGTGTTTCTACATTAAAAAAAAAGGAAAAGAAGAAAAATCTGATAGTAAGAATTTAAATAATGAATTATATGTAACTATATCACTATATGAAGCATTTGGAATAATATGTAAATTTACATAGAAGGTTGGCGGGGAGTGTCTGACTGTTAGAAATTGGAAAATTTTTGGGATAGAAATTGGAATAAGTGGGTTTTAAATGTAGATAGGGTGAGAGAGTGCCGAATTTTGGTAGGAAGGTAATTCGAGAAATTAACATAGGAAGCAATAAACGAGTTTTGGAACGAGGCAGATCTGTGAGAAGGAATGTAAGGGTCGGAAGGTCGAGATCTTGTGGAGAGTGAGTGGATTGAGGACTTGAATTGGAGAAGGTTGTAGTCGTAAGAAGGACGATGATTGTTGATGATTTGATAGAGGAACGTACCTAGGAAATATTGTCTTGAAATGGAGGGGAAGAGCCACTTTAACTCAGTGTAATGGTGAGACATTTAGGAGTATCTCTCGGTTCACCAATACTATACACTATACACCCCTCAACGATGGGTACATCAACTAATCTATATATATAAAAATGAATGTATGTCTGTCTGTCCGTCTGTTAGTCCTTAGTGCATTACTAAGCCATTCAACCGATCGCCATGAAACTTTGGGAAGTTGTTCCGTACACTCCTGGGAAGGTTTCTGGCATAGTACTTCTGTCTTATGATAATTTTATGTATGTAAAAAAATAAAAGTGTAAATGTTTTTCTGTACAAAGCCGCAAAAAATGTGTCGCTATAAACTGTTGTGCCAACGAAACTTGGCTAAAGTCTACCCCTTGAAACCCTTTTAATTTGTGTGTATAACATACTTTCCCGAAAACAAGCTGAAAAATGTTAAGATAAAGTCAATATTTTATTTGACGATAACTAACAAAGTACACAATTTTTGACGGATAATACCCATATTTGAAAGATTTCTGAATCGCTGACAAAATAAAAAAAATCATCGAAATCGGACGGTTCGTTGCAGAGTTATTGAATTTTAAACATTTACTGCTTTCTCTTCAGAAAAGGCCGTTTTCCTTTTGCTTCCTCACTACCGAACGTCGGCAAGCATTTTTTTTATTTTTTTTTTTTTTTATTGATTAATCGAAAGTTTTATAATTACTACAGTAATTGAAATTATCATTTGAAGAATTTATATGATTCTCCTTATGTAGGTCAATACTATTATACGTTTTTTTATTAATTTTTTAATTTAGTTTTATAAGTTCAACTCAGACTGTTTCTGATGATTATGAATGACGGCGTATTCACTCAGATGATTATGAATGTTCAATTTGAATCATGAGAAAAAAAACATTAGAATTAGTTTAAATTGAAGCCATTTTACAGACAAATTTGTTTCCCAACTTTTTAAAAATGACAGATGTCCTTTGCTACTAATCTACTCATATGTGCTTTCTGTTTTCTTTCTTTTTCATTTTGCCAGGCTAAGCCACAGCAGCGCGTGGCCGGGTAAAGCTAGTATAATATAAAATTATTATAATTTATAAAAACCCAAATATTATTCATCTATTTTAAAAAGCCGTAGTCATGAGGAAAATTTACGTGTCCTATCTATTGTTTAGGGGGGTCATTATAATATTAATAGATAACAAACAGAAAATATGTCTTGTGCCTACTATTGTCAACCGGGTACAATAGTATCGAGCAGCGATATTAGCATTTAAAGGATGTCATGTCGGAAGGCACCAAACTCCACTGCCATCAGTATATTAATGAGCCCTTGATATCGCCGGTCCACTTCCGCCATGATCCTCAGCACCAAAGAGTTCTGGGCGACCTTCCTGGCCTTCCTGAGGCTGCACTTCCCGGAACAGCTGGACGAAGGACTGAGGACGCCCAACACGCGACAAGAGGACGTCGCTGCGGAGTACGACTTCATCATAGCCGGAGCTGGCTCTGCGGGTAATGTAGGAGTTTCTTAGAAATAACTGACACGGATTTCTGGTCAACGATTGCAAGGAATCTTTTTTTGGTGATACTAGGTCGAAAAAGGTTAGACCCATGTCCGAGGCTTTTTTTATTGATGTGAATCCTTAACCATTCCTATAAGAATATTTAATGGGGTTCGGATGTGAATATCGTGTATAATATTTACAATATGGTTTATATAAAAAAAATATATTACTTGTTATGAAATGTGTTACTTACCTAAAGATACTTAAAAGTAATGGTGCTTACAATATATTATTCATAAAATATATTATATATCATTATATAAATAGGCAAACACAACACTTCAGCCCCTTTTACTCCTCTATTATTCAACCGATTTTCTTTCTTCTTTTTTTGTTTGATAGATATTGAGGAGCTGTAGTGTTATCAATAAATAAAAATATGAAATAGTTTGTAAATAAATATATAAATGGTAGTTTGTTCAAAACAGCTAATCTCCGAAAGTTCTTCACCGATTTCTTTGAAATTTTGACACAACGTCTCAATAATATTTAAAAGTGTTTTTTTATACGTTTCATTATCATCGGGCCTTTCCTTTCGAAATGGCGGCCGAAAAACGTGATTCGCTTTAGACTGTAGCGCCAATACGGCTTTAACGATTTTAATGAAACTTGGCTAAAGTCTTCCCCTTGAAACATTTATAATTTATGTATATAACATACTTTCCCGAAAACAAGCTGCATACATTTTTATGATGAATTCAGTATTTTATTTGCGAATAACTCAAAAAGTACACATTTTTTTATTGATAATACCAATATTTTTTGAAAGCTTCCTGAATTCCCTACAAAATAAAAAAAAATCATCGAAATCGGACTATTTGTTGCAGAGATATATCATTTCAAACATTTAGTACTTTTTCTTTTGCAAAGTCGATTTCCTCTATTTTGGTTTTTGATAAATCGAAAACTTTACATTTAATGAAGTGATCGGGACTATTATTTGAAGAGATGATATCATGGAATGTTACCTCATAAATTAAATTTAAAAATAAATTCTATAGTTATACTCATTCTTAACTTAAATACTGCACAAGCAGTAGTTAATGGAACACGAATGAGAGTGAAGTACTGACGGGAGCTACTTTAAATAAAAGAATTTTAATTCCAAGAATTAATTTAATATTTTCTGACACAATACTTCCATTCGAATTTCAAAGAACAACGTTCTTATTAATAGCTGCATTTGCTATGACCATAATCAAATCGCAGGGTCAAACTTTTGAAAAAATTGTGTATTATTGCGACGTCCAGTAATTTCGCATGGACAATTATATGTAGCAGCAAGTAGAGCACGTTAAAATTAAAATTTTGAAATTTATATTTCCAATGGCAATGGTCAAGGCTATGTACTAAACAATAACAGAACATTGTTTTCAGAGAATTTCTGCATAAAAATGGATTTAAACTCAGTTGAAATTGCTAATTTAAATTTATTTTTTACTTGCTTAATCATAACATTAATTTATTGTGATAATAACACACATAAATTAAAATGGAAATTAAATATTTTGAATGAGTCTATTTTGTATTACTTATAAATAATTTTAAGTAGTTTAAGCTCGATTTTTAATTGAAATTGAAATTTTGTTTATATTAATAAATGAGGATTTTTGAATCGTGATTTACTCTTTATTTATTGAATTTATTTTTAATTTAATTATGTTTTCCTAAAATTTTTAATGGCTATGGTCGAATTTCGACAACTGGGCGACCACTACTAAATATAAATAAATAACAGTATAAAATATATAAGTCTAAGCTACACTAAGTATAAAACATTACTTTTTTAATTGTTATCCTCAAAAGTTTATTCAATAAAAGTTCTACGCTCAAATGTTTTGTCAATACATTTTCAATAACATTTTATCAAATGTTCTACGAAAACATATATATATACTTAGTTTATATAGACTTAGACTTATGTATTTTATACTGTTATTTATTTTATTTAATCATCCATTATTTAATTTTCTCTTTGTAATATAATAAGTACCATTCCTTTTAAGTATCTTTAGCCAACACATTTGTTAACAAGTTATATTTAAAAAAAAAAGATCTAGTGTGTCCACTCACACGACTTTCCTATATATTTCAGAAAATTTCTTATATCTTTACATATGTCCATAAGAAACAAAAAAAATAAATTAGATTTAATTTCCTGAATAAAATTGAAAATTGAAATTAAAAATTGATCAAAGAAATATTTGTGTCAATTAAAATTCCAGGAATCAGTATTCAAAACCCTACAAAATAAAAAAAGAAGCAACAAAATCAGTTCTCTAGTTCCCGAAAAGAGCTTGGCACAGACAGACCAATAGCTAAAAATGTGTTTTTCGAACTCAGGAGGCTCTGAAACGTATAGATCCGTCGAAAACCGCATATCGGAAATTTTACCCGATCGTAATACTTTCCTTACCTTGTATAGGTAGGAAAGTAAAAATTGTCACGGCTCCTAGGACGCATTGATAAGAACTCTCGGATATGGGTCTAATATTATATTTTGGTGATACTAGGTAAAAATATATTAGTAATATATTTTTACCTAGTATCACCAAAATAAAGTTCCATTGAGATCGATGACCCAACGTCCGTGATCTCCGCATATGAATTAGAGAAATACATCTGAATAAGTAATGTTTCCTCAGGTTGTGTCTTGGCAAACAGGCTGTCCGAAAACCCGGGTTGGAAGGTTCTTCTCATAGAGGCAGGTTGGAGGGATGACTACGTTTCGGACACTCCGTTTCTCGCGGAGTTCCTCGGCAACACGGAGAAAGACTGGAACTACACAACTGTGAAGCAGGAGCGGGCATGTTTAAGTGAGTAGTCGATGTAGTCTGAAAGTCTTTTAATATACATAAGTGTGGTAAATACTGGTAATGTTAACATGTTGGTTCAATTCTATACGATTAAGTTTCTTAGCCAAAGCAAACTCATCCAAAAAAATGGTCCAGAAAGTTATCCTGTGTGAAAATTGTTGAAACTTTTTTATTGATTAGTTTAAGATTCTGAAACAATATATATAATGACAATAAAGTGCATTCACACCATACAGACCATGTAGATCTTTTACCGCCTTAACAAGCCTGCTCCATCTCTGCCTGTCTTGGGCTATTTCTTTCCATTTATCTTCACGCAGATCTATTGTATCTTTGTTTCATTCTATATATCCATCTATTTCTTGTCCTTCCACGTGATCTTTTGCCTTCTATTGAGGCACTCATTGTTACGTAGAGGGTTCCAGATGCCCGCCCATCATAACCTCCGTGCCTTCATATCATGGGATATTGATTAACCAGTTTCTGTAAGCAGTTCTTTATTGGCCTTTCTTCTCCATGTGTTAGTACTCTGATCCCAGATCGCCCCGTTATCGTGTGGAGGATTTTCCTCTCAAATTTTTCAACACTTTTTCCAGAGTTCTGGTTAGTGTCCAGGTCTCACAGCCATATATTAAAACTGGCTTTATCATAGCATTGGACACCCTTAGTTAGAGATTCCTGAGATTTTTTGGGATTTCAATACCTTTGAGAGGGAGAAGAAAGCTCTGTTTGCGCTGCCCGTTGGTCATTCATTGAGCCGAAGTATTTTAATTTCCAACATTTAATAAAGTTAAATTTAAATAAAATCCTGAGGACTTATAAATCTTTTGTAAACACGGAACAGGAGTAGAAAAAAATAAAATCTTCGCAAAAATTAAACCTAAAAATTTCATTATTGTCCAGGTGTCCAGGACTGTTTTCTTGTAGAACATTTTGTCCTTATTACGATTGTGGGCTTAGAATTTAAACATCTTGTCTAGTTTTGGAGCAATTCCTTCTAAAAAACATGACAAAAGCTATTAATTATATAAGTAAAACTGAAATTAGAGATAATTAATATAATTTTGTTTCTTGAAATATTCTAAACAAAATCTCAAATCATAAAAATCATTGATAGTTTTCACTATTTTCAAAAAATAGAATAAATGTGTGGTTTCAGGTACGGAGGGGACGTGCAGAGCTCCTAAAGGAAGGGTGATCGGTGGCTGCAGTACCATCAACTGGATGATCTACAACAGGGGCAACAGGGAAGACTACGACGAATGGGAGCGCCTCGGCAATCACGGTTGGGGCTACGAACAGGTTCTGCCGTACTTCAAGAAAGCAGAGAACATGACTGAAGAATGCTTGCTGGGTTCGAACACGCACAGTTCAAGCGGACCTCTAAACGTCCAATATCCAAGGTACGTGACCCCACTGAGGAGGGACTACGTCAGGGCAGGCGAAGAGATCGGGTGGCGATTCACCGACTATAACGCCGGCGAACAGAGGAACGTCATCGACTACCTTCAGTACACCATGAACGGACCCCTTCGCGAGAGTACCGTCAAAGCCTATCTAGACCCGATCAGGTCCAGGAAGAACGTAGACATAATAATGGACTCGATGGTCAGCAGAGTTCTCATTGAAGACAATGTCGCAAGAGGAGTAGAATACTACAGGGATGGGAAGGCATACAAAGTATTCGCGAAAAAAGAAGTAATATTATCGACAGGAGCGATAGAGACACCAAAACTTCTGATGTTGTCGGGAATCGGACCCAGTCAGGAACTCAAGAAACACGACATTGGTGTATTGGTGGACTTGCCAGTCGGGAAATATTACCAAGACCATATCAACATACCAATTTATTTCGAAGTCAATGAACTCGCTGAGACTGTGACTGAAAGTATTTGGAAAACTAACGAGAGCATAATGGCGTTTGCGAAAGACAAAGATGGGCCCTTGACGATGGCTCCCGGAGGAACTGAAGCGACATCTTTCTTTAATCCTCTAGAAAAGGGACCGCCTTCCGTGCAGACGATCTACTGCAGTGCTGCCCCCTCGAATAATTTGGGAGACAAAAAAATCATCAAAGCATGGGTTGTCAACATCCAACCACTCAGTGTTGGAGAGATCAGGCTGAAGAGCGGAGACTTCAGGAATCCTCCGCTTCTTGATCCTAACCTCTTTCGCGATGAGACTGACAAGAAGGTTCTGGAGAAAGGCATCGAAAGACTGTTCGAGTTTATGAACTCAGAGACCATGTCCAAGTACTCTCCTAAACTGTACACGGAACACGTCCAGCCGAAATGTCATGGCAAAGAAGGGTCTGAGTACATCGGCTGTGCTATTGCCGAATATTCGGAACTGACAGACCGTCCTTTCGGGACAGCACGGATGGGACCTAGAGGAAGCGATGCCGTCGTATCCTCGGCAGATCTAACCGTTCGAGGTCTCAGGCAGCTGAGGGTAGTCGATGCTTCCGTCATGCCGAAGAACCCAGGCGCCAACACGAACGCTCCGGTTATAATGATAGCAGAGAAAGCAGCGGACATCATCAGAAGTTATTATCAGGAATACCGAAGCTGCGATGAAATTATTGAAGAGACAGAAAATCATGAAGAAACCACAACCAATAGACCTAAACCACCTAGCTTTGCCTTTAATCATCCCAGTCGTAAACCAAATATATTCAACAACTTTTACAACCAACTGCAAAATATGATGAAACCAAAATTACATGATTAATTGTTATCATCATTATCAAATTTTGTATATAATTAGAATAAATTTTTATTTTTAAAAATCTGTTACGGCGAGCATCACACAACTTTTATTTTCTAACCTAATTAAGTTTTATTATCTCTGCTTCTGCTACTTTATTTTTCTAACTTAGCTATCGTTATTTTTTATTTTCTTTATTTATATTTCATATTTCTACCTCTTCAAATATTTATTAGTGTTAAGTTTACTCTACCTACATTTTATTAGACTTGCGAGTTATGAATGGTTCAAATCTATATTATTATTGATGGAAAAAACCCCGCTGAAATATTTGGACGTTAGGAATTTATCGTTAAGTTGAAGGGATAAAATAGAGGGGAAAAAAGTCAAATTTGGTTTTGTTTAAAATGTTTAAGATTTTAACCATATGATTAACCAATCATTAGAAGAAGAAAAAATGGTCAACTGAGAATATTAAATTTAAAAAAAAAAAATTTAAAGATGTATATATATATATTCCAAAATTTGTTTAATCGACCTTTGAGTATTATATTTTAACATAATTATTTAAATTGGAAATTAGTTTACTCAATAATTATTCAATAAACTACAAAATGTTCATTGATCCTGCTATTTATTTTTATTATTATTTTTTTTTTAACAATGGAATTCTCTTCAGTGTTTTAAAGTAGAGCCTCGACACCTCAGGCCAGGGACACATCAACAACCTCAGCACCGTCCACTAGCACAGATATTCAGCAACTTAAATTTAATACAATAGCTTAATATCTGTGCTAGTGGACGGTGCTGAGGTTGTTGTTGTGTCCCTGGCCTGAGGTATCGAGGCTCTACTTTAAAACATTGAAGAGGATGCCATTGTTAAAAAAAAAATAATAATAAAAATAAACAGCAGGATCAATTACCATTTTGTAGTTTATTGAATAATTATTGAGTGACCTAATCCCCAATTTAAATAATTATGTTAAAATATATATATAAGTGTATGTCATATCTAGTATGTATAATTAAAATATTAATGATACGAGATATTTTGGGAATCTCTGCGTAGCATTTGGACAATTATTCGCTTGCTTGTGAGATCTGGAGGCTATGTTACCCAGGAATTATTTAATTTTATAGTGTGTGTACCACCAATTGTAGGTAAATTAAATTGTAAATTAAATTACATGAATGTAAACTTTTATACATTTTCTTGTATATTCTACCAAATAAACAATATAATAAGTGTACGTTGCTGATTGAAGTAGATTAAAAGTGTCTAAAATAGCCTAAATTTGGGGGGAGAGAAGAAACCATCATTAAATACCTTCTTTATTGCACTACATTGTTATACATAGGTGATTAGACTTCCCATTATTATTGGGGGAAGGGGAGGGCGATGGACAAAAAAAAAATGCTAGTAGTTCATATTATGTATACAAATTCAACATACTTATTGTGAAAGGGACAAATATAATGTTGGATATTGGTTAAATTAATGTATATATATATATATATATATATATGTTTAGACAGTTGAATGAATTTTTTTTCTTGCTAATAATAGTTGAAAATATCTGAACAAAACAATTGGATTTATTGCAATAGGTATACATTAAACAAGAGAGGAAGGGGAACTGCCTCTATAACATAGGTAGATTTCTAGAACTTTTTCAGCTAAAAATGAATAATTTTAATTTAATTAATCTCGATTTGTTTTTAGGGAAGAACTCTATACAAATGGAGTCCATCACAAAATTACGAAGATTATAATCCTTATGGAAATGCAAATGTATTCCTTATATATAAATATATACTACATTACAGACATAAAACACTCTTAAGGATAAATTAAAAATCATATTAGCTAAAAATCACTGTTAAAATAGTTCCAATTATCATATTAATAAAAAATCTAATTATCAACAATATACATACAATAACAATAAATGCATTCTTTTTAATATTAATATTAAACCATGTTTTTTTTAAAATTAAATTAAAAGATTATCCTATACCTAAGAGAACAACCAACAAAAATACCCGAATAGATTACATGGCAATGTGCAATATGGAATTTTTGCCATAATCTGCAGAGGACAATATTCCAAATTACCAATTCTCTATAATTTGATTTAATTGAGATAAAAAATATATATAATTTTCTCATATCTTCTGCAGTGGTTGACTTAAATATTTCTATCCCATCAAGATTTCCCATACTCTGGTAAATTCTTAACATTAAACTACTGTAAATCGGGCATTTAAATAATATATGATGAAGTGCTTCGTTTTCTCTTGTACATTTTGCTCTCAAGTTGTGGAGTAATTTTCACAATTTTATTATTAACAGAAATCTTGATTATATATTTTCCCGAGAGTTGGATCTGCATTAATAGTTTCATATATTTGAAATTAGTCAGTATCAACAAATACTATGGGATCTGATCATTACTAAGAAAAAGGTTTAAATGTTCACTATAAGATGAGCTATGCAATGTTATCCTGTCTCCGTCCTGCAAATATTGTTTGTATTTATTTAATAACCTGTTAATATTTGTTCTAATTATAGCTGAGTTGGTTTCATAAACTAGATTGCCTTCCTTAATAGTATCTAACAATACTTTTTAGCTGAGAACACAATTATACAAAAAATTAGTAATGTTAAAAACCGAAATATACTTTTGATTTCTTAGTTTGTACAACCTTCCAATAAAAATAAAACGTATTCACATTCTGACTATGTAAAAATGTCTATAAAAACATTTTCTATAAAATATATTTATACTTTAATTTATTAAATATATTTTTCCAACTTTATTGTGTAAAATTTATAAGAAAAGCACATGAAAATAAAGGTACTAACATAAAAGATGAATAAATCATAAAATCCAAGGATATATTTCTATATTATTATTCCTGAATATGAATACAAAATTTAAATAATAGGAATATTCATCTCGTTTAGCCAGCTAGTCGACTTTGCTTAATCGATTTTGGTTTTCATATTTTATTCATTCATTTATCGATTTTTTTATTAATTTTAATTGTTTTTTATTTCTAATTATGGGGAAAGGGGAAAACGATATTCTCGTCTCTCAAAAATTTTTATAGTTCTCGTCCCTCCCCCGAAGTCTGTACCTATGATACGAACAGACCAATGGGTGAAAATGCGTTTTCTGGATTCATTTGAAGCATACTGATCCGTTGAAAACCGTACATCGAAAATAAGGAAAGTACAAAACAAATAGTCCGTGGTACAGACCCCTTTTTATCAAATTATTAACATCCGGCTGAAACTACATAAACAGCTTCATCTCATCGTAACCTACAAATATTTTAGATCTCTGTTTTACATTTTATTCTAAGATTCCCATTTCAATACTTATGTCACCTTTTTTGATTACGTTTACTTCATCATTCCACACTTTGTAACGGTTATTATTATTTATCTCTTATTTCTTACTATTGTCATTATTCTAACTACTGCATTTTTTTCCCTACACTACTTATGTTTCTTATACCTTGTTATCCGGTTCTTTTCTTAGCCCTGATGATGACCTGAACAGGTCGAAACGTCGCCTAATGTCAAAATAAATATTATCATTTATTTTTGCCTTCTTATTTGACTGATCACCCCAACTATTCTTCTCTTCATTATTCACGACAGTCAACCATTAACCCACAATTACAAATATTTTACTTACATCGGAATTTAGACGTTTTCATTTTTGAGGTCGGCAAACTTTGTCTATTTAATTAGGTGCAAAAAACTTCTAAATGCCCATTTGCTTTCCACTTTAATCTTAAGATAACTTAGATAGCACAAAGTCGAGAAAAAATGAGGCCTTTAAAAATATTCAGCCTTTTGGCCTATATGACCTCGTTATTTTGACAATTTGGTGGTGTAGGTCACGCCAAACGGCTCAATATGTTTGAAGGCCACCTTTTGTCTCGACTTTACGATTAAAGTGTGTAACCAAGATTAAGGAATTATTGGAAATAAAACAAAAAAAAACTCTTCCCTCTTTTGTTTCCTGTGCCTGATTATTTATTCATATTTTAGCATGTGCATGTGCTCTTACATCTTATATCTCTTGTATCTTGACTATCTTTTCTTGATGTTTAGATGTGGCATGCCATACTATTTATTGTATATAGAATAAGTATCTTTTTTTGTTATTTTTATTATCTTAAATATTTTCCTATTTATCTTTATTTGTATATAGTAATTATGTTTAAATTCTCTCCTTTTCCTTTTAGTTTATTTCTTTTTATTGTACATAGTATTAATTCTGTAAATATTTCTTTCTATAAATAGATCTGTTAACCTATTTTAGCTGCTTTATAAAAATATCCAACCTAACCCCTTCTCACCTGAGCTAGCATGGTAGAGTAAATATTTAATGATGGTCAAATAATGGGTAAGTACCTCATATTTTCTAGATTTATCTCTATAAAGATGAAAGGCTGGTAAGCCAGGCGCCCAACAAATAAAAATTCCTATGGAAAATTATATTTATTAAAAATTATTTAATTATATTTTTATTTATCCTTTTATTGGTCATAAGTGAAAAGCAAATGGGTATTAACGAATTTTTAGTACTTAATTAAATAGACAAAGTTCGCCAACCTTAATATTGAAAACGCCCTAATTCCGAGAATTTTCGTAAATAAAATATTTGTAGGTTACGATGAAATGAAAATACTCATGCAGTTTCAGCCGGATGTTAATAATATGATAAAACGGGGTCTGTAAACAAATTGGCCCATTATATAATACGTAAAGTGGGAAAAAGAATTAATTATTATAAATATTATTAAGAGGTTTGCCTCGGGATCAAAACTCAACCGGGCGAATAAGAGAGAAGCGAGCATACTTTATCTAAATAGTTTTTTAATGACTCAACGAATGTACGAACGCGCTATTTGTTTTCACTGGTACTTTATTCACGTCAGGGTTTTGTTTGGAATTTTCCAATTACATCTTAAACGAATTTATTTATTTTTTTCTGAATGAAGCAACTCGAAATGAATCACAACCTTGATAACACAGCTGGTTGATAAGAGAATGATAAGATCATATGTATTCAGTTTCATCAAACCGTTGGTAAAATCAGTTCAGGTAATGAATTATATTCAATTATTTATTGTATTTTCAATTTTTATAATATTTTAATCATACTTATGGAATAGAAATACATATCATAATATTCTGTATTATATATAGAAAAGTTTCTATCAATTATTGGAATTATCGAAAAAAATTATATTTTGCTCTCTCTCCCCCCCAAAAAATCTGGTGCGCACACAACACGATTTTCACTTACCATCCTCTTCTTAGCATAAATAAGTATTTTCAGACCAACAGAAAATGAAAGTAAAAATTATAGACACTATATTTATTTACATTTCATTGTGGATATTTTTACTTGCTTAAATACCCTTATATATACAAATTTTAATATTTATATCGCTGTAATCTATACAATTAAATATTAAATATTACCAATAATAGCATTTATGAAAACCACTTATGTATATTTATATAATATTGTCGAAGTATTATGTTAAGCTCATGTTAGGTTTGAAAGCGTGTTCTAATCTTTCGGGTGAGCTCGGGTGCGTTCGTATTCCTTTGGTCTCTCAATTACAACTATTCTCCTTTACGATCTCTTACTTCTCCTTTAGTTAATTATGAACTTCTTTCATATTTTATATTTAACTATCTTTTATATTAGAGATTAATGTTAAACGGTCAATTGTTTCAAATAAAAAAAAATAAAGATATTTCAGGGGAAGCTAATATTGAAAATTATCCATTTAAGCCATGTTAGAGAACATCAATCAGAATAAAACCTACATTATATTAAAAACTGCTCAATAATATACAGATATATCGAGTTTGATCAAAATCGTTAGAGCCGTTTTCGAGAAAATCGTAAAAATGTGTTAAATCGATAATGTAAAGTACCACTTCCGGTTTTTCCGAAACTATTGCTGAAACATGGAAAGCTTTTAAAAACCTTAAATATGCAATTTCACTTTCATAAGACTTCGTTTTTGAGCTAGACTGTTAACATACATACACACACACACACCATTTTGCGGGACTTCGTTATTTGGACTCAGAAGACCTCAAAACATACATTTCCGTTGAAAACTCATAAACTTCTTCGCTTTCCAACGGTATATTATACGTTTACCTTCTGACTGATATTTCTGGAGATTCATTTTCGACTTGGATAAGCATATTTATTTTTTTCTCCTTTATTCAATTATCAAATTCTTTCAAAAGGTATACTTATCATTTTTTCGTAACTCTGAATAACTTTAGATGATTAATTTTTTTCAATAAACCATATCAAAGGTACTTTACTTTAGAGGAAGACGTATATGAACATTGGGCATTTAAGCCCTGTAAAGGGACATCAATGAGGATAATACCTGATTGATATTAAAGACCACTTAATTATACAATGATACACCGAGTTTAATCAAAATCGTTGGAGCCGTTTTTGAGAAAATTGTAAAAATGTGATTGAGCGTTGATATAAAGTGGCACTTCCGATTAGCCGATTTTAAGAAAAAAGTTGCTGTCGCATCCAAGGCATATACCTATCTTAAATACGAAATATCAGTTTCGTACGACTTTTCGTTTTTTTAGCTAGACTGTTAACATACATAAACACAGACCATTTTTCGGAACTTGGTCATTTCGACTCAGGGTACCTCAAAACGTCTATTTCCGTTGAAAACTCAGATTAAAAAGTTTTCACGATTGCAATACTTATCCTTATTATATATTTCATATATAGATATGTGAAAGTAATAACCGATGATAGCTATGCTCTGACACTATCGATTTCATAGTTTAGTACAGGAATAAGTTACTAAAAAGAACAGAATACAGTCTGTGGGTCACCGATTTCAACCAAATGTTTTTTCGTGATAAGAAATCGAAATATATTACACACGTGTCCCGGGGTTCTTTCCAATGGGTCCTATGAACAGAGAAAAAAAATTTTTATTTAATTTCAAACAATTTTAGTATAAGTACCGCCGAAGCGATTTATTCTTATTTATTGTATATATGTATTATTTTTCTGTATAATTTATTTTATTTATTGTGCATAGAGTGTGAATGTGATCTCAGAACACTATTATAAATGTCCTTGAGACAGACTGTAATATTTTTCAATAAATAAGTTTTAAAAAAAAATTCAAACAAAATTTATATTGTATATTTAATAGTTGACCATTGCAGTATAAAGAAAGGAGATGATCCGAGGTAATAAAACTATTTTATTAAAAGCCAACGTTTCGACCCGACTTTGGAGGTCTTCTTCAGGGAGGTGTGTTCAGCAAGGGGTTTCACTTAGAACTGGAAGTCGGGTCGAAACGTTGGCTTTTAATAAAATAGTTTTGTCACTATTTAGCCTATCGAGTTCTAAATGAAACTCCTAGCTGAACACACCTCCCTGAAGAAGACCTGCAAAGTCGGGTCGAAAAGTTGGCTTTTATAAAATATTTTTGCCACTATTTAGCCTATTTATAACTGCCACCCCGGACCATCTCCTTCCTTTAAAATTTATATTGGTGTAGAGACGGTTGACCGTGATGTAATATGAGGAATTGATCGGTGATCGGGAGGGGAGAGGGAGGAGTGTACGGTCAAATAAATACTAAATTTTTAAAATAGAATATAAAGATAAGATATAGAGTACTACTTCCGAAGTGGCACTCTTTCAGCCATCTTGATTGATGCCAGGTTATCCATAATGTTTTAGATAAGGTTTGCAACAGATACCCTTATGACCCCTTCACCTTACGTTCATTACAAATAATTACCAATTTATCGATTAAGCAAACTTTCTATTTTCGATGTTATTTATAGACACATATAACCTCAATCAATTTGATTTTTCATTATATATTTCTAATAACACTCATATCAGACTGAAACGACTAGAAACCGCCCGACGTTTCCGACTACTGCAGCACTTACTAGACAAACGCTCTAAACTTCAATCAATTACAAACGAGTCGTATACATGACTATAATAAGGCCTATTTGGACTTACGGAATTGAGCTATGGGGCTCCACTAAACCATCGAATTCCTCTCGTATCCAATCTTCACAATCCAAAATCCTCCGTAAAATCCTTAATACACCTTACTTTGTCACAAATAAAATCATCCATAAAGACCTTAATGTTTCAGATCTGGTCCAATCCAGATACTTATCCTTCCATAATAAACTTCAGAACCATCCGAATCCTCTCGTTTCAAACCTTGCTATCCCTGATAACCCTCCGAGGCGTCTGAAAAGAAGATGGCCTCGGAACCTTCTAATATAGAACTTTAGTTTGAGTTCTACCAATGGGTAGTTTCTCTTCATCTTGTATATGTCATGTTACCAATGTCATATTTACTTGTTGTATTTCTCATGTAATACAGTTGTAAATTTCATTACAATAAAAAAAAAAATATATTTCTAATATTATTTATGATTATTGTGTTTATGTATTGCCTGTTTTTGTATTTTTAACTTTGTATTTAAAACATTAACATTCATCAGTTTTAACAACATTTAATATGAATTTAATGTTTACGTTTAATTAATAAAGTAGTTGGAACAAATAAATAAATTTTATTTATTTAATATAATGTAAATAATTCATAATAACAAAAATCTTTAGGTGTGAATATCTCCTAAACAAAGTGTTTGCGGACATACCTTCAGAGGAAATTTTTTTCTTGTTTTGAGGTCGTGAGTTAATTTTCGCAGTTTGGCCACTTAATTCTGAAATACCCTGTAGAGTTTAAAAAATACAACCTTTACTGCTTAATTTTCTTGGATAAGTTTTTTTCTGGCCGTAAACTAAAGCATTGATAACTCTTCAGGATTTTCTTCAAATTCAACTTTAATATAACCGTTGCAAAGTTGAATTACTGCTCTTCTATTTGACACTGAAAACTTCTAACCTTTTTTTATGTTGTAGCTTTAGTTCTAATTTATTTACAAATACAGGGTTTATACCATTTCGTGTAGCACAGAGAGGGCCTAAATCTTATTTTTCGTGTTAATAACTATTTAGCTTTTTTTTTTTTTTTTCTCGATACCCCTGCCATATCTGGCATATGGTGGATTGTTTTAGAATTAGAACCAAATCTATTCTAACTAGTGTTGCGCAAATGCGAGACCTAGACGAGTTCTTGTAAACTCAGTCTTAGTCATGGTCTTGGTCTTGTGCAAGAGTCTCGCAACAGTCTTGCATTTACTTATTAGCTTATTACTATAGAGATATTACTGTAATTTTTTAGATAGGGGCGGCCTAACTAAGCCCGAATGAAAAATTAGAGAAGTTAAATGCAAACTTATATTGGTTATACCAATTATTTACGTATAGTAACTTAGATTGTCAAGTATTAGTAACTATTTTCCTTAATTTTTATTCAAAAATTCGATTTTTTTTTACCAGTCCTGGTCTTGGTCTTGTAACAGTTAGGCGACCTTGGTCATGGTCTTGCATCATGCAAGACCAAGACCGATTTTGGGCAACACTAATTCTAACCATAGTGGGAATGTTGACATTCATTCCATGGGTCGCCATGAAATAAATTTTAACCCGCCCAGACCGGATTCGAATCGTTTGACTCGAGAATATTGACCTCAAAAGTATTTAGCTTTAAATTATTAATCTCTAAGTATTAAGCCTCAAAAGCAAAGATCTAAGTATTGTTTTTTTTTATGAAAACTTCACTAGGCGCGTTTTGCAATTTTTTGGTGGAGAGTGAATTAAATTGAGACGTCAGATCTCCGATGTGTAACGCTCGAGTAAAGTCGACTAGAGCTGACTGATTAAAGTGTTTTTGCATCTGGATTAAAATATTTCAAAAACAAAAATATGACCTGCATATTGTTAGTGAGGGAAATGATCATTATTTCATCCTCTATGTAATGAGCTATTATTCAAATTGTATCTTAACGCGACGCCTTGTGAGAGAGGCGAAAAATAATGTCGAAAACCAAATAATAACGAGTTTTATGAAAAATATCTCAGAAACTAAAAATTGGAACTGGATACTGTAAGGGAGGCTTCAGCCCGAAAGTTATATTATCTAATAAATATATAATATGTATAATATTTTGTTATATACGAATTTAAAAATAAAATATAAAACTTAGTCACCCAGGTGGTTCAAGTGCTTCGAAAAATGGAAAATCAAAATAAATAATAATAAATCCACCCACTTCAGTTTCTCTCTTAGGAAAGCCTCAGGTCCACGTAATCCGTAACGATTGTCAATAACACAGTGCCTTCAAAGAAATATGTACGCTACCTTGGACTCTACTTAGACAAAAAACTTATTTGGAACATACGAAATTAAAAGTACAAGAACTTACTAGACGATATAGCCAACTTTCACATCTACTGGACTCCACATCTTCACTTAACTTACGAAACAAGCGACTGATCTAAACCTTACTGAGACCAACATGGACATATGGAGCAGAACTTTGTGGTTCGGCAAAACAATCACACATAAAAAAAATACAAACAGCACAATCGAAAATTTTACGTATAATTGTTAACGCACCTTAGTGTATTTCGAATAATACTATACATAACGACTTAAACACCCTAACAGTAAAATCCTGCATCCACAACAAATACATTACATTTCATTCTTCAACCCAAATTCACTCCAATCCTCTGGTTCTTTCTATCTCCTGCTCCCTGTTACCTGAATGACGCAGATTAAGAAGAAAATGGCCAAGAGACCTACTACATCGATAAGAACAAGATCAAGCAAACACACCAAAACAGTTTAAGTATAACTTATACTGCAACACCATATTATAAGCGCAATATATATTATTGTACATAATATATATATATATATATATATATATATATATATATATATTATACATATTATAAGTTCAAATTGCATAGAACATAAATAAATAAATATCTATACTACATATTCATCCAGATCGGACTCTGAGGCTACTATATGTCCGGTTGCCCCCTCTCTCGTCAGGCCTGATTACTAGAAGAGGATGGGCGTGTCCCCAATTGTTAGATCACGAAAAGAGTTATTTTTCGTCTGTTTAGATTAGTTTAAAATAACAATAACAATATTTATAAACTTAATAATAATTAATACGATTAATATTTCTTTTACAAGAATGGAACCTGTACAAGTTAATGGACTGCCACTCTCACTGAAGGAAGTACCTGAAGAACATATATCAACCATTTTGTATAATTTGCGAAAGCACATACCGGAAACTGTACATGTAAGTTTTTTTAAGGATAATTTTATTTTATTTCATGAAAAGATATTGATTTGTTATGATTTAATCAAGTATTCTCAGACTTCAAGTAACTATTTTCAACTTCCAATTCTTATATAATGAATTATTTATATTAATAATTATTTTTTTATTATTTAACATACATTTTGACGTTACATTCTATAGAAAAACTATATTTTTCCCTTATTGCGCAGGAACCACCCAATTTACTTCACAGGCATCGGTGGCCGAAACCAAAAATAAAAATTCTGGTGCGGTACGCGCATCACACAACTTTCACTTACCGTCCTATTCTTAGCAGAAATAAATATTTTCAGACAAAGGGGAAGTGAAAATAAAAATTATAAACGCTATATTGATTTATATTTTATCGGAGTATTTTTATTTGTATAAGTACCCTTGATGATGATGATGATGATGATAAGTACCCTTATATTTTTAATATTTATATCTCTGCAATTTATACAATTAAATATTAAAAATACCAACAGTAGCATTTACGAAAACCGCATATGAACTAGACTGTTAAAACACACACATACAGAAAATTTTGCGAGATTTGGTCATTTCGACTCAGAGGACCTCAAAACATGTATTTCAGTTGAAAACTCAGATTAGAAAATTTTCACGTTCGCAATACTTTCCATTACTACATATTTCATATATAGGTAAGTGAAAATAAAAAATAACAGAATCGCTAAACCAGAGATAATGGTGGAACACGCACGCTATGCATACATACAGCCGTACACGTACGCACACACACAAGAGTGCCCATATCCTCCCCCCCCACCAGTGCCGGCCTTAGACATTCGGCGACCTCGGGCAATGACGTCATCTCCTCCCTCCCCCCAACAAAAAAATAAATTAAAAATTATTTCTTATGCTGTTCTTCATTATTATTCATTTAATACAATTTCTTTTTTGATAGACTAAAATTAATAATTTTAATACGTTATACTTTTTTTTTTTTATTTCTAACAAGTAGCGAGAGCCCCTGAAGATCGTCCAGCGCCCAACCTTAAGGCTGGCACTACCCCTCTCTTTCCCTAACCCAAGAAAGTTTATTGACCATCTCTTCTTGAAAGCGAAAGTAGAATTTAAAATATTGATTATACACTATTACCATCACTATATTTTAGGTTTTTATCTAGTTCCTAGTTTTGAAAGTTGCTTTAAATAGAAAGCATATATCCCAAAATGTGGCCCCTTAAAAACTCAAATCACCGTAAAATTGTGAGTCTCCTCAAAAATTTTATTGGAGCAACTTTTCATATGTAACCCCTCCTCCTTCTGGGCAGCTCTGCACATACACAATTTGATACTCTTTGCAGCTTCTGATTTTTTTGTTTACAAAACTTTCTTTACAATCCCAAAGCACAGTCGGAAAGAAGGGAAATGTGGGCTTGAACCACAAAAATATTCATGAAATTTCAGACATTATAAATAATTGTTTTTACAAAAAATATTTAAATACTTGAATCTTATTAATTATAATTCTTTATTGGTTTTGATATTTGTTTATAGGTCCACGAATATGCTTGCATGCTTCTCAAATACAAGAGGGCAAATCCAGACCTTGAGATATTTTTTTGGGCTCCTGGAGGCGATTACAGGCTTGGTATAATATTTTTCCAATTACAAGAAGTAAGAAAAAATAAGTGTGTGCTTAGAATAAAACATTTATTGGTGTTTGGCTAATCTATTAAATAAATTATATTTTTGAGTTTTTTACCAGTCCTGGTCTTGGTCTTGCAAGTTAGGTCTTGGTCTTTGACTTGCAAAGTGCAAGACGAACGAAGACTGATTTTGGGCAACAATATTTGTCATAGTTTTATTTATTTAAAGTATTGTTTTTTTAATTACTTGAAAAAATAATAACTACATATAATAAGTTGTTCTGATAGTCGCTAATCGATTAAAGTATATAAGGCATAAATCTATAATATCTACTTCGTTAGATTCTTTTATTTTTTTTTGTAATTTATCTCTTTCAAATTTTTGTTTTCATTAATTTCATCGCCTTACATCCTATGAGCTAAAACATGTTAAGTAGTAAATTTGTTTGTTCATCTTTTTTTTTTTTCATTTCAGTCAAATCCTGACAATCATATAATATAATTATTTAATAATATACTTTCAACCATCATATGCATAATATATAATAAATTTAAAGATATCAATTAATTTAGAAATTAAAAGACATATTAACTCCAAAAAAAAAATAAATATCTCTGATTTCTGTTCCACTTAATGACAAGTTTTTCAACTTCAACACAGTAAGAATTTATTATTAATATTATATTAAAGGAATTGAAAACTAATTTTAATTTTAAATCATTTAGATTCATTGTTACAATATTTTGGGTTTAAATAATTCTTAAAGAAATTTCAATATTCTGGAATGGTATATCAGATCTTCAGGGAAAGCACTATCTACCAATGTCTCCAGCTTTAATTACGGCATAAAATTAATGATAAAATCAGCAAAAGGCGATTACTTCATATCTATCAATAATATCTTCAGACCTTAATTGATCCTCTTGTCTCAGATGGCCAATACGGTCTTAAATAAGGTTCATTTTCTTTAAACGATAATTTCACCAGTTATTATTAATAATTTGTATCTAGTCAGTAATACTACTAAATATAAAGAAATATGTATTGAAATTTTTGGGAGGAAAATCCTCTACACAATAACCGGAGAAATCTATTATCAGAGTACTAACACATGGATGAGCTGAACCAATAAAACTCTTATAGAAACTGGACAATCAATATCTCTTGATCAGAAGGATAGGAGGATAAATAACAATGAATGTCTCAATAGTAGATAGATAGAGAGAAAATAAACTTCATTCTGGGACGAGATCCCTTATTAATAATAGTAATGAACAAAAAAATAAAAACTACATGTGGCCAAAAATGACATTAACCAACATTAAAGAATATATACAGTATCTTCAGTAAGAGTATATCAAAATAACACCATTTTGAAAAAAAAAAAAATCATAATTTAAATGAAAAAAAAACAACAGAAATCAGGTAAAAAATAAATAAAAAAATAATATAAGCATGGGTTGATTTTTAAAATTAAAACTCAAACAATTTTAACAACCATTCACCTCAGTCAAAATCTGTTTCACAATATTTATTTCATTGTATAGCGTCATTTTGGGATGTGAGAAGGAATTGGTAGAGATGACATTTAAATGAGGACAAGGAAGAGGAATGGCAGATAGCAAATGGCAAGGAATTCCAGAACGCAGTGGATCGGGCTATAAAGGAATATTCAAATGTCCTAGTTCTATGGCAAGGGATATAAAGGTCGGAAACACGAGATCTTGTTGCTGCAAAGCTGCATGCTGATAACTGAAAATCAATAGCCCAAGACAGACAGAAATTGAGAAGGTTGGTTAAGAAGGCAGCAAAAGATTTACAAGACCTGTAAAACCTGAAGAAAAAAAATTAATGCCAAGAGTGTTTCATTCCATTATTTCACAGAACTTTATGATACGAAGTCCTACTTTGATGGTCTGTAACATGGGAAAACTAAAAACGTAGGAATCCAAGAACATAATACCACCCATTATAAAATGATCAAACATCACAAGGATTACTGTAAATGGATTGCTTTCTTAAGATATAACTGACATGCGGATAGAATTTACTTCTATTTTTTCCAAACCTATCGTTATTTTCTGAATCCAAAATGAGTCCTCAAAAAAAAAAAAAAATTTAACAAGAGAACAGAATAAATATAAATGCAAATTAAAAAATATTTGCAATACAATTTAAATATAAACATTTACTTTCATTGTGTTATAATGAAACATAATTATAAGGAAAACTTGTAATTATTAAAAGAAAGAATCGACAACAAAATATTTAAAACAATGAACTTTTTATTTATAATTGGTTAACAAATATATGTTTCCATTGTTCTATTGATAACAAGTAACTGTTATGCGAATGCATATTTGTTTTTTCAAGATCATAAGATAATAACTTGAGTTAATGCATATTGTTTTTAATGCATATTTGACTAAATGTTTATATGATAGTGTACAACTTTACATGTTTCCTTGAAGTTTATTGTATAGATTAAGAGATCTCTGCAAGGTTTGTTGACATTATAGTGTTTAATGCAACAGAAAAGAAAGTGCTTATAATTGATCGCACGATTGGATTTGGAGATATCCCCCTTATTATTATTATTACCTACACCTTTGATTGTCGCAACTTACATTGTTCTTTAATCATACAGTAAAATTTTAAAAATCCTGATAATTGTTAAACACTCACACACAATAAAAACAAAAAAAAACTTGATTAATTTTTTTTTTATGGGGAATTTTATATTAAAATGTATTATTTCGTTCTTGCAGAGAAGCCTTATTGGTTCTATTTATTGTGAAAATGAAGAGGCACGAAAGGCAATGGAAACAACATTGATGTCGACTACATTGAATCTGCCGTTGAGGCCGATGACATTGTTATCTGGTTTGACCAGTAATTCTCACCTAGCTGCTAAACCTTATATGGATAAAAACAGTTGGTTTGATTCCAGAGGTAAAATTTACTGGATGCCATGGTCCACTGCTAAGGAGCTTCAAGTTCAGTAAGTTTTATTTTTACAATTTTATATTTTTCAGTTTCTTCTATTAATAATTTGAATTAGAAGTGAATGAAGGCAAAACTAAATAAATGGCCAACAGGAGAAGTCCCTCGACCAGGCGAGACCGTCAATATTGGCCCCTTTAACTTTAACTTTGAGAAAGAAGTGCAGTTTAAGTATTTGGGGTCACTGGTAACACAAGACAATGCACCCGAGGTCGAGGTCAAGAAAAGAATATTTATGGCTAACCAATGTTACTTTGCCCTTCGCAAGGAATTCACCTCTTGCCTTCTATCCCCGCATAACAAGCTACATCTCTATAAAACACTAATCCGTCCAGTCTTGCTCTGTGCTTCAGAAACATGGACGACAACTAAAAAATTGAGCAAGACCTCCTAATCTTTGAGAGAAAAATTCTGCGAAGAATATTTGGAGGAGTACAGATTGATGGAAATTGGAGAAGACGGACAAATGCCGAAATTTACTCAACTTTTAATGATCAAGATGTCGTTCTGAGGATGAAGCTTGGAAGATTGAGATGGGCTGGCCATGTGGCAAGGATGGAGAATGAAGCAATCCCTAGGATGATCCTGACAGAACCTCTCTACGGCACAAGAAGAAGAGGGAGACCAAAACTAAGATGGTCAGACGGTGTGGCAAGAGATTCAAGGATGTCCTGGGAGTCAGGAGCTGGATGATGGCCATCGGGTTGGGACACGTAAGACGTAATTAACAAATTGCCCTGGCTACTACTGAAAAAGTAGCAAACATAATTCCATGAATAATAAAAACATTTGCCAAACATTAATTTGCTTGTTTTAAGGTTTTGTATAAGAAAGATTTGTTATAATAAAATAAAACCAATAATAATTTGTTGTTTCGATAGTTTACCTGAAGGAGTGGAAATCAGAGAACTAAATCCAGAACATTCTGACATAATAGACATAGAATGGCCTCATAGTTTTCCAGGATCTAAACAAATGCTCGAAAGACAAATCAGATATAATTTCGGTCTTGGAGTATTTCGTGGAGATGATTTGCTATCCTGGGCAATTCAATTTTACTATGGAGGGATCGGAGCTGTGAGTTTAATCATATTAAAATTATTCATTGTATTTAGTACACTATAATTTAATAAAGTAATGAATTTACAAAATTATATAAACCCATCTATGCCTTCGTAACCCTGTATAATGGAAACGTCAAGTAAATTTTATCAATAGTAGCTCTGTACAAACAAACACTACATAAAATATTCTTATTTACTGACTCGCACATAAACAGATCACACATATTAATTTTATATACCTGTAGGTTATGAAACAACTGGTTGAACTGTTTAAAAATTTAATGTTGAATAAATTTTGCAGAACTTAATATTTAAATTTTCAATAGTTAATTAACAATCATTTTTACTCCAAACAACATTGTACATAAAAGTCCTTTATCAATATTAAAAAACTTTTATTTAGTTATATCAACATATATATTTGTGATGTTTCGGCCATTTTCGATCATTTCTTTACATATATTATTTAAAAGTTTCTGTAAAATTATTTGTCAATATCATCTTGACAAAAAGTTTTTTTATCAGTCAGGATTTTTGTCATTTCTTTTTTCTTCCAAAAAACAGGAGGAAAAACACTTATGTTACTATATATATTTTCTTAATTAAGTTTTGAATAAATTACAAAAATTTATTAACAGTAATATTCATTTACTAAAATTATATATATGTTTTTTTTTCATTTTTACTTTTTAATTAATCCATTTTTTTAGGCAATATTTATTTATTTATTATTTAAAAACTAATTTTAAAAACTTTGAAAAATGTTTTATTAATTTCTATTTACCTTATTTTATATGTATATAAAATTTACATTTGTCATTTCGGATCTGCAGTATTTTAAATTGTTTTTACTACATTAAATATTAAATACTAATTAAAAATTAAATATATACTAATATTTAAACAAATTAGGAAAACTTCTTGGTTAGCGATGCTAATGAGTAAGCCTATATAGATTTTCCTTAGTTAAATTTTATTCTCTTACTTTATTAATTCTTAATTATTTTCATTCACTAAATTGTTTTAATTTAATGACATTTTATTTTCTCATTATACTAATTACATTTCTTGTTACAAACAATATATTCATTATTTCTCTAGAGAGAATATTAGGAGCATAGTTAGAACTGTGCTTTGATATAGAATAGAATAGAATAGAAGAATCAACTTTATTATCAGACAAAGTCTCTTAAAAATAGCAATATTGTTCATAGAAATTAACATTAAATCTGTCACATATTACAATAAAAGAACAACTAAAATATAAGTAATAAGAGAAGTATTTACATAGCTTTAAAAATATATTAAAGAAAACAGATGAGCAATAAGGTCACAATACTGCAAACTGTTGCTAAAAACAATAAAGTAAAAATAACTAAATAAAATTGAAAAATAATTATAAATTACTTTTATAGGCAAACCAATCAATGTATTTATGAAAAAATAATAATAATAAAATAGATAAATATATACAATAAATGATTTATATCCGTTCTTTAAGATGTTCAAATGTGTACTTATAATGGTATTGTAAGAATTAGAAAAGTATTGTAATCTATATGAAGAGAAAAAACAAAAAAAGAGAGAAAACTCAAAAAATATCTGAAAAAAACTGCTCTGTGAAAAATGATTGGAAATCTTTTCCATATTTATAAAAGAAGAAAAAAATCTGGTGCGATGTGCGCATCACACAACTTTCATTTACCACATTCTTCTTAGCAGAGATAAATATTTTCAGACAAAGAAGAAGTGAAAGTAAAAATTATAAACACTATATTGATTTATATTTCATTGTGGGTATTTTTCTTTTTATAAGCACCCTTATATATAAAAACTTTAATATTTATATCGCTGTAAGCTATACAATTAAATATTAAATAATACCAACAACAGTATCTATGAAAACCCCCTCATATGTATATTAACATAATATTATCATAATCCTTATTATATCAAGCTCATGTTACGTATGGAAGCGTGTTCTAATTTTTCGGGCGAGCTCGAGTGTATTCCTTTGGTTTCTCAATTACAACTATACTCTGTTACAATCTCTTATTTCTCTTTTAGTTAATTATCAAATTCTTTCATATTTTATAGTTTATTTTAGAGATGAATGTGAAATGGTCAATTGTTTCAAATAAAAAAAATTAAAGGTACTTTAAATGAAGCAAACATTGAAAATTAGTCATTTAAGTTATGTTAGAGAACATCAATCAGAACAAAAAATACATTTTATTTAAAACTGCTTAATTTTACGCTGATATAATGAATTTAAACAAAATCGTTGGAGCTGTTTTCGAGAAAATCGTAAAAATGTGTTTATTTCATGATATAAAGTGTCACTTCCGATTAGCCGATTTTGATGAAAAAGTTGCTGTAACATCTCAAGCATATAAAAACCTTAAATATGCAATTTAACTTTTGTTAAACTTTTTGTTTTTGAGCTAGACTGTTCACACAAACACACACACACAGACCATTTTGAAGGACTTGCTTATTTGGATTCAGGGGACCCCAAAGCATCTATATTCATTGTGATTTGAACATTTTCATGACCGCAATATTACTATGTATATATATATATATATATATATATATATATATATATATATATATATATATATATAAACCTGTACCACTACAACCCATGAAGGGTCTGGGGTTCAGTACTATTTAGGTAAAGCATTGTTTCTAGGTCAACGGTTGTGCAAGGAGGTGATTTGACCGAGATCACGCTCAACCACCAGGTTTTCCCCCTTAATTAATTATTTAATTAAGGGTACCCACTTTATAGAGGCTAGGTGAGCCCCAGGAGGGACTCCTGACCCAAGGTCGTCCCACGGCCAATGAAACAGATAAATAAATTTTCTGCCATGAGCCGGGGTTCGAACTCGGGACCTTTGCATTGGAAGCTCAGTACCCTACCACTGAGCTACCCCGCTCCCATATATATATACATATTTATTTATTTATCCCTTACTATATATTTCATATATAGGTAAGTGAAAGTAAAAAGAGAAAACACTAACAATACCTGAACAAAATGCTCTGTGAAAAGTAATTAGAAATCTTTTCCATATTCATAAATAAAAAAAAAATATATATATATTTATGCTATACATTATATATGCTAAATACCTTTACTCAATCATTTAAAAAAGCGTGTCTATTATATCATGAAATAAAATACAGCACAGTCTTTCAAGAATATTGTAATTTTTCAAATCAAATAGCACCAACAGTGCCATATGGACAACAGTGCCATATGCAGTCATTTCAATGTATGAAATTTGAAAGATGCTTATTAGATATTATTAAATTTAATATGTATTAGTTTAGAAAATATTTTTATCAATATTGTATTTCTGAAAATTAATAAATATTTTTAATGATGTAGAGATGGTTGACCGTTGATATGATATGAGAAGGAGTTAGTCGAGGGTGCGATCAAATAAATAAAAAAAATTAAAATATAGAAATAATTTTAATTTTTGCCGACGTTTCGACCCACTTTACAGGTCGTCTTCAGGGCTACAAAAGATACAAACATGTTGAAAAAATAAATATAAGTATATATAAATTACGAAGAAGTTGTCAGATACAGAAATAAAAGATAAAGAAAATAAATACATGATAAGAAAATAGATAAAATAAAATAAATACATGAATGTTAACGAATAAATGAATGTTAACGAATGAATAGATTGAAAATTGAATAACTATTGTTACAGTAAAGTTAAAATATGGATAAGATAACATAATAATCCTTTAATTGTAAATAAACAGATAATGGGACCAAAGGTTAAGAAGTGAAGAAATTGAAAGATTAATAGGGTAACAATAGTGTAATATTGTTGGGATAGATTATTAAGTATAAATAACTCTATAAGAAAACAATAATTTTAAAAGAATACTTTAAAATGTAAGAATAAATGTAAAAACAAGGTTATGATGATAAAGAAACAAAAAACAGGTTGTACTATATATAGATGACAATTGACATTTAGTTTTTTGAAAGCGGTAATGGAATGGTAGGCTGCATGAAGATAATAATAAGGTGTATAGTTGAAGGATAGGTGTGTTAAGAAAAGAATCACAATAAATATTTTTATTAATATTGTATTTATCTATTATAAATTATATTTTAGGTCCAAACTCTTGAAAATGAAAAAAGAAAAGGTTACGGCAAAGCTGTTGTAGAAGCTATGACAAAAAAACTTGGCGAAATGCAGAAAGATGTACACTTAAATATAGTAGAAGGAAATGAAACCAGTGAAGCTTTTTTCAAGTATGTATATACCTCATTCATTACATTCATTAATTTTATATAATTATAATAAGTAGTTAATTGTGAATATAAGCATTTAGTACTATAAACTCATTGATATGTGGATATTTTTTAATGTAGAACGAATAGTAGGTGAAGTTGAATGAATGAATGAAAATAATTTTCTCCTTATTTTCTCCTTCCCGTCACTCTATTTTCCATATATCCATCTCCACTTTGTATATATTGATACATTTTTTCATTTATTTTAAATCTTTATTCTCTTATACGTAGTCAGTACATTTTGATAGACTTTACAATATCTCAATTTTCTATTTAAACTATTCGATTTACAATATCTCAATCTTTGTATTATATTTATTTCGTATTCATTGGTCCGTGCTTTGTTACGGTTATTATTTTTTTTTTTTTCTTAGTTCTTGTTATTGTTATAATTCTATCTACTTCATTTTACTATCAGTTTTTTTATCTACATAACATAAAGAAATCAATATTTACTTTCTCGATAAATATAATCAACGTAGGGTAAAAAAATAATTAAAATTTCATTAATTTTTGGAACCAACATGTTTATAAATTTCAATAAGCTGTATCTTTGCTAAAAATTGCCCAATTTCAATGATATTTTTTTTCCTTTAATAGGGAATTTAGTAATCTTTTATATTGACAATGATATAATCAAGGGAAAAGTGTGTAATTTTTTATTTGTTGGCAAATAAAGTTTCTTTTTTTTTCGTAACTATTTGGCCTGAATTTTCGGGGTGATTGGACTATTTTGCCTGCCTGAAGTAGAAGGAAGCCTTCAAAATCGGTGGCTGAATCTTGGGATTTGTTGAGGAATTAACAATGATGTTGCCTACCGACAAAAAACAGCTTCGATATAAATAATATAAACTCCTCCTCTCTCGATCATAGAGGCCTCAAGTCAACGAAATGAGACATGTATTAAATAACAATACTACAATTAACGTAAGTTTGTGTGGATGCGAACCCTATGCCTTGCGTTATCTCGAAAATAATAAGTTTTGGGGCTTAAAAACGGAGCATCCGACTTCAGGGTTCCGACAGGGTCTTGCTATACGCATCAAAATCTTCAAAGCCCAATTTGTCCGGTATCGATCTACAGACCTAACACCGTTCCTGTATTGAAGCCTAGCAAAATGTTTGTATCGACTTTATTTATTTTAGAAAGAAAAACAAAAGTGGAGAATACGATTCACTAACACCCCGTGAAATTCAGAATCCAAAGGCACCTCATTCATGGTATTTGAGCATGACATGAGCTTATATTTGGTACAAAACTGATTTTCAGCCTTACTGTATAATATATGTGGGGATACAAACACATGTGTGTTAATATTTTTTTATTTTTGTTTACTATATTGTTTAAATTAAATTCATTATTCAAGTTAAAAAAATATGAGGAAGGTAAATAATTCTGTCACAGGAAAAAATTTTTTTTTCACTAGAAAAACAGCTTCAACACTTGAAAATCTCAAATATTACAGTGTATTCCTAAATTTTATTAATAATTCTTTAAATTTTATAAATAAAGCATTGCAATGTATAATATTGAAAATTTCAATTCAATTAAAAAATAAAGTTTTCATTGTTATTTTTAATAAAAATTAAATATCAAAAATTGGTATGGTCTATATAATATATAGGTACCTATAATTCCTTCCTGCATTTATGTTCTGCATTATCTCATTCCTTGTGTAGCAAACAATTGGCCAATTAACTAATTTAAGGATAATTCAAACAAATATTTTTCATGAATTATTAAGGAAGTTAGTCGACTGTACTACATATCATGGGTGATAAATATTCAGGACGCAGTTATTATTAAGTTTTTATTAGTGCCGACGTTTCAACCCAAACATGTGGGTCATCGTCAGGGCTTGGTTTGAGCACTGAAGGTACTTGAATACCTTCATAATAAAAACTTTATCATGACTGCGTCCTGAATATTTATCACCCAAAATATTTTTCTGTTAATTATTGAGACCTTATTCTGTAGAGAAAAAAAATTTACAGATGTTTCATCCAAGTGTTTTATCTTAAAATGTTTGTTGTTAAATGAAAAGCATATTAAGTCAGTGTTAGATTTGTATAATCCTTATAATTGTTTAATTTTCTCTTTCTTCAAGAAATAGGTTAATCGTAATTTATTAATCTATTATATTTATTGTTGTCATTAGCTGATTATAATCTCGAGTTTCATTTTTAATGTTACATTTTAATATATTTTTTTTTTAACTCAAGATCTGATAAGATTTCGTTGTATTAATGTTATAAATTAAACAGTATTGATGATATTGCACATTTATAAGTGTTAATTAAACAATTTTGAATTTGTACTGCATAATTTTGAACATTTTCAGTTTTTTTTTGCACGTTTTTTTAGATTTTTACTGCACGAAATACGGTTTTTAGTTATTAGTTTTAATTCAATATGTTTTATTGTTTCAGGTCATTGGGCTTTAGGTTTGCTTATGATTCACACTGGGTGGGCAAGAATTTCAATATTACTCACACAAGTCTTTCCTGAACTGTTTCTATTTTTAAAATCTGGGAATTTGCATTTTTCTAATTATTTTTACAGCTGAATCCAGTTCAAACTTCCTCAATGGATTCAATTTCATGAATGATCCAGACTCACAGCCTTTCAAATAGGAATAAATTACCAATAGTTTATTATGTCATAAATAAGTCTATTTTTTTCCAATATTTAGTTAATCTGTCTATATTTTATTATCATTTATTATGTGAAATAAAGATTCTATTATTCATGAAATTTATGATAACTGATTTTATTATATTTTATATTTTATTTTGCAACGGATAAATTTTAATTTATTTAAAAATGATGTGATTGTAATCATTTACAGAGTTATATATAGAAATAAATTTAATATTATAGTATTAGTGTTTGTTGAATCTATCCACCATCAAATTCACCTATGCAAGTATGTAATACATCTTCATAATTCTTTATAGCTCTAATTCCATATTACACATGTAACAAAATATAATTAAAGATATTACGTAATTATTAAATAATGTGTGTAAATCTTTCTTAAAAAACAAATTAGGGAGTAAAAAATAAATAAAATCTGATTAAACAAACCCTAAACCTCCTTAGAGGCTTTACAGCTGCAATTGCATCAAATTTTATCTAATACTTTCGCATAAGCAGCGGCAAATGTATTTTCATAGACACAACAATATTTCAAAAACGATTTGTTCAATTTGGTTCAAAATCGAAAAAAGGTTGAATGCTTATTTCTTTATTTATAAATGTTTTGGGCTCTTCAACCACCTTGGTCATTTTCGCACTATATTGCAATTGGATCAACTACTAAATAAGCTTTCATAACAAATCTACGGCTAGCAAATACAAAATAAAGTTTAGAAAATTAAAAATAGTTACAGGTGAATATGATAGTACAATTGGAAGTTAAAGATTGAAAGGAGATAAGTTAACAAAGGTTAACAATCTAAGAACCAAAGCTAAAAATACGTTTTTAAAAAATAAAAATTAAAATTAACAGAAGAGAAATTAAAGATTACAGTTTAAATATTAAAAATTACAAGAAGAAAAGTTGACAAAAACCATTAAAATTAAAGATTAGAAAAAGCTAAGTTGACAAAGACATTTAAGTAAATGGTTAATGATTTCAGGAATATAATCTAAAAATACGGTTTAAAAATAAAATTAATGTTTAAAAAAAGAGAAATTAAAAAGTACAATTTAAATATTAAAAATTAAAAGAAAAATTTAAAAACCACTATAATTAAAAATTAAGATTAAAAGTAGAAAAATTAACAGGTATATTTACATTTTGAAAAGAAACCTACAAACTTAAATAACTTAACAGCACTAGCGGATCCAGGAATTAATTTTTTTTTTGGGGGGGGGGGCTTCAGCCCGAAAGCTTTTTTTTTTCAAAAAAATGACAATAATTACTTTGGAAAAAAAAAGAAGGAAACTGACTATCTGACTATATGAAATGGAGTTTAAGTGATTCCTTAAGTTCTTTCAAATGTAATTACAGGGACAATAATACTTTAAGAGATAATTTTTTAATATATTTTTCAATAAAACATGGTTATATTTTACCATTTTTAGGGGGGAGGCTTCAGTCCGAAAGCTCCCTCTTCCCCTTCCCCTCCCCCTCCCCGTAGATACCTATATTTAAAATTACAAGATGTGATTAAATTTTGTACAAATTTGTAGATGTGATGTGATTGTGAAATATTTCATTAAGGAACAATATTAAGTTTTTAATATCATTGGGGTCCTTTTAGAGTGATTCTTCAAGGCTGTTTCTGAAAAGATGTTGATCCCTAAGAGATTATTAGAATGATTAGGATGATATAAAAAAACCGCACGTGCGTTTTGATCTAATCTTCGAGAGAAGCACTGGCGGATCCAGGATTTTTTTTGGGGGGGGGGATTCAGCCCGAAACCATTTTTCATAGTAATAACGATAATTACTTTGGGGATTAAGATACTAATAAGGAATTAAGATACTAATAGGGAATTAAGGTACTATATGAAAAGGTGTTTAAGTGATTCTTGAAGTCCTATTAAATGTAATTACACTAACAATAATACTTTAAGAGATCATTTTTTAATCATTTTCACCATAACCATGGTTACTTTTTACCAATTTTTGGAGGAGGGAGAGGGGGGCTTCAGCCCGAAATATACTTAGTAAAACCAATTTGTTCTTATGCTTTGCAAATACCGTAAGATGGGGTAACTTTACGACTGCGTTGGTAATTTTGGTGAGACGGTAAAATTTAGTTTGTGGTGATTCGGAGATGGATAAACAGTGTTGGTTCAGTCGGCAAAAAAGTGCTTTGTGTACTGTACCTAGCGGCACACTACTCTTTGGGAACAAGCTAAAGATTCATGAAAACAAGATTTTTTTTAAAAAACAATGAAAATAAATAAAACCTAACTGGACATCGAGTGTAGTGAACTAGAGTTCTCAAACTGGCGCAAGGTAGCAGCAGATCCAGGAATTAATTTTGTGGAAGGGGTCTTCAGCCCCGAAGCTTTTTTTTTTTCCCTATATACAACGATAATCACTTTGGTAAAAAATAAAGAAACTAACTACCTATATGAATAGGTGTTTAACCGATTCTTGAAGTCCTGTTGTATGTAATTACACGATCAATAATACTTTGAAAGATAATTTTTTACTATTTTTTTTTCATAAGACATGTTTATATTTTACCATTTTAGGGGGGCTTCAACCCGAAAGCCCCTCCCCCCTCCAGTTGATTCACCTCTGGCCGCAAGATGGTAGCGCAATACACTAGCGGATCCAGGATTTAATTTTGGGGGGGCTTCAGCCCGAAAGATTTTTTTATACATATACATATAACGATAATTAATTTGAAAAAAACTGAGACAAATTACTATAAATGGCCCTGTAACTTGGAAATGAGTTCCCTAAGAGGAAAAACCCATAGAATCAAAGTTGTAGAGCATCAAATTTTGCGTATACTGAGTACTGACATTTTTATTGTTGGCCAATTATATATCTCGAATCGGGATTCGTTATTCCTTTATAAAATTCGGTATCTTTCGGCACATCGTTTACCAAAATCCTTTGCTGTTGAGAGGTGGAAAAGAGGCTTATACTGCATGTAACAGACTTTAAACAAAACTAACTCAGTAGAATAGACACCCATACTGTTGAAATATTGAAAATCACGTTTACCTTCATTACCAATTTCTAACCATCGGGAGATTACGATTTTGTTCGCAGCAAGTGACTACATTAAATTAGTTGTACTCAGTATACGCAAAATTTGATGCTCTACAACTTTGATTCTATGGTTTTTCCTCTTAGGGAACTCATTTCCAAGTTACAGGGCCATTTATAGTAATTTGTCTCAGTTTTTGACAAATTTGAAGTCTATTAAATGTAATTACACGAACAAGAATACTTTCAGAGATAGTTTTTTTTTCTGTAAAACGTTGTTATATTTTACCATTTTGGGGGGGCTTCAGCCAGAACCCCCTCCCCCCCTCCGTAGATCCGCCTGTGGCGCAATACATGCCTACACAAAGCACGTTTTTGCCGACTGAACCAACACAGTGTATCCAACAAGAATCACCACAAGCTGAATTTTACTCGTTGTCTTAAAATTACCTCTCCAACAGTATTTGGTTCTGCTAACAAGATTCCAAACATTCCAATACAAAATATTTAAACTTATTACAAAAGCACCTCGATATGTTTCTAACGCAACGTTACATACTGACCTAAGAATGCCAAAAGTCAGTGAATAAAATGGCATAACAATTAACTAATGATACGACGGGCCTCACCAATATGGTTGACATAACGAGGAGGCTGAAAAGGTCATGGATGAGAGATCTATGAGTTTATTTTATTTTTTTCTAAAATAAACCATGGGAGAAGAGAGTGTGCAGCTTTCACACGAGGAGTGGAAAAACGAAAAAATAATTACAGAAAAGTTTATTGAATCACAATTTATAAATATTTGTATATGAAATATAATATATACATAGAACAATTTTTAACAATTAATTTGGACTCCACTTAGACAAACGTCTAACTTGGAATCCTCATACCAGACTGAAACGACAAGAAACAGCTCGACGTTTCCGACTACTCCAGCACTTACAAGACAAACACTCTAACCTCCCAGTCAATTACAAAAAAACTCATATACATGACTACAATAAGACCTATTTGGACTTACGGAGTTGAGCTATGGTGCTCCACCAAGCCATCGAATTCCTCTCGTATCCAATCCTTACAATCCAAAATCCTTACATTACATTAAAATCCTCACTGCTCCGTATTTTGTCACAAACAAAATCATCCAAACCCTCTGGTTTCTAACCTTGCTTCTTCTTCGATCCCTGACAACCCTCCGAGGCGTCTGAAAAGAAGATGGCCTCGAGTTCTCCTTTTGTAAATACATTTTTAGAGTGCTACCAATGGGTAGTTTCTCAAAAAGTGATTTCATGCTATTTTATTCCTCTGTTCACATTTACTGAATGTATTTTTACTTGTAATACAGTTGTAAATATCATCAATAAAAAAACAAAACAAAAAAAATTAATTTTCTTGAATTTTCGGCAAACCATTTTTATTTATGTTTCAAGTTATTTTGGGGAGGGGAGAGGAGGAAAGACAGTCCCTTGTCCTCTTCTACGTACGCCCATACACGGAAGATATATAGCAGGGTATGGTCCGGGGTGGCATTCATAAAAAACTAAAATAGTGAGAAAAAATATTCTATTTGAAGCCAACGTTTCGACCGGACTTTGCAAGTTTTCTTTAGGGCTAGAACGAACAAGATACAAAATGACATAGAAAAATGTGGTAGTTACGTAATATTTAGATAAAAATTATAAACAATGTGATAGAAATTACATAGAAATATTAAGAACAAAAAAATTAGGTGTGTGTTTTAGATCACACAATCATCACAATCTACAACATCATTTGCTTAAATTACAAGATTGGTTTACACTATGGAAAACTCGACTTAATCATGACAAATCCAAACATATAACATTTACTCTTCGAAAAAACACTTGTCCTCCAGTTTATATTGACAACAATCAAATTCCTCAAACGGACACGGTACTTTACCTTGGACTCACCTTCGACAGAAGGATGACATGGGGCCCACATGTTAAAATTAAGCGTATGACACTTAACAAACGACTCAAACTACTTTACTCTCTTTTTGCCAAATATTCAAAACTAAAACTAAAACAGAAACTGAATACATATACATACTTACTGAAGCCCATATGGACATACTCATCACAAATATACGGCATCGCTAAAAAGACCCACCTACAAAAACTTCAAACGTTCCAATCAAAATTATTGCGACTCATAACAAAAGCACCTTGGTACGTGACTAACAAAACTCTACATACTGACCTCCACTTTCCAACAGTTGACCAACATATAACGACCCTATACCAACGATTTTACACAAATTTAAATGGACATAATAACGGACTTATAAGAGACATGGCCACAGCTGACATACCTCAGAACATGAGCAGGAGACTAAAAAGTTGGATGAGGGATCTCCTTCCTTAGACAACCTAAGTAATTGGAACAAGTTTGGGAAGAGGTACTGCTGAGTACTTTCCTTCCCCATGCCTGTCATGTTATTATATCATTATCGCCATCACATTTGCTGATTGTCAACTTAAAAAAAAAATCACACGATATAAGTGAAAACAGCAACAATGAGAGATTAATAATATGTAATAGCTCATTACTCAACAATCAGCTATTATTTATATATTTACTAATAGCCCTCCAGCAGTGGCTGATTGTATTATTATTCAATAAATAATTATAAAAAAAAAAATTATTTATATAAGTCATAGCAATACTCAACAATACTCTTTGGAGCTCGAATATACATCCCAGTACAAAGAGACTAATACATAAGGCTATATTTCAGCCAATTATGACATATTCCTCGGAGACTTGGATCACCAATCCAAGATACCGAAACAGACTGTTAGCAGTAGAGAGGGATATTCGGAGAAGAGCAGCAACAAAATCCAGAAGAGATAGGATCAAAAATGAAAGAATTTTGGAAATGATGGAGGTGGAAAAAAACATTTTGGCAAATATTGAAAAGATTTTTCTTCCTCATATCTGACATATATTTTATTATTGATTTTGATAGGCATTACTGTCCATGCTGTATTAAACAGTTTTGATATATAAATAAAATTATTTATTAATTAATGAAATTTACAACTGTATAAACAATACAACTAGTAAAAATGCACACATTCGAAATCATGACATGAACAGACTTGAAGAGGTACTGCCCAGTGGTAGCACTCCCTATTTAATTTCAGGTGAGAAGAATCTTCTTTTCAGATGCCTAGGAGAATTATCAGGAATCTAGGAAGATGCAAGGCTGGAATTATGTGGATTTGGATGGGACTGGAGTTTATCATGAAAGGATAGGATCTCGGGCTAAATCAACGACATATGGAACATTAAGATCTTTATGAATGGTGTTATTTGTGACAAAGTATGGGGTATTAAGGATTTTACGAAGGATTTTGGATTGTAAGGATTGGATACAATAGGAATTATAAATACAATTAAAAACAAAAATTCATTAAATTCTATACACTACTTTTAAAAATACTTTCGCTTACGAATAATGTATTTTCCTTGTAAGCCTATATTTTAAAATCGGCTCAAATGAGTTGGCTCAAAATTTCAAGAAATTTAGGGAATTTTATACAAATGGTCTATTATCAATTTCATGAAATTCCATTCAATAATTAAAGTTAACAATGAAATGTGAAAGGCCGTGTTAAGGGTAGATATATCGGACTTATAGTGAGAGGTGGTTGTACGATTTTAATCGAAAAATTCCGGTGTTTTTGAAATGTTTAACCCGTCTTTAGAGTACTTAAAATATAATAAAAACTATTTTTCAGTAATTTAAGTTCAAAACATTACTGATTATGAGTAATTTAAACACTTAAACATAGGTTGAGCCATTTACTCAACAAGTCGTTACGTATCTTATAAGAGATAGATTAAACACGTTTTATACAAAAAATCGCTAATGTTCTAAGCCAAGTGTTTCAAAACATATAGAACATCTCACCGAATAGTTTAACCATCGAACTGAATAAATAGCACAATCGAGACTCAATAAAAAATATTTTTTTTTATATAAATCGCTAAGCCGTAAATATTTCAAGATAAAAGTAATTGATTATTGTCTAATACTGTAATCCTGCTTGCCTTTGGAAACTTTTTTCTCATTGCAACTATCTCGAATTTAGTTTAAAAAATATTAAAAGTACAAAATATTTTAAAAGTGTAAAGTACCAAATAACCTATAAAAAATTAAAAATTCTTAGAAAATTAAACAAAGAAGTAGATATTTTTTTTTATCCAAACAAATGATAGAAAAAATGTTGAAATTGTTTAAAATAAAAACAATTTAATAATATTTGTTTTGCTTGATTAACCAACATCGATGACAAAATGTATTGATAAGAGATAAGCCAAGTCAGTTTCTTCGAACCCTTCGTACAGGTAAATCATATATATTTATTTATGATATTCTCTAAAATTATATTTATTTAACCATGCATATGAATATGATATTTTGTTTATATATAACTTGGATAATACAACCAAGTTAATTATTAATTATTATTAATAATACAATCAAAGATAATTATTAATTTTTAAAATTAAGGAATTTATTATTATGTTTACTTCATAAATTTACCGAAGTTTCATTCATCAAATAAGCATCAATTTAACCGGTTTTTGAACTGAAAATTTCTTAAGCACTGTTTTGCACTTTTTTTGTGGAGAATGAATAAAGTCAGATCTCCGATGTGTAACGTTCGGGTAAATTCGGCTGGAGAGGACTAATTGAAATGTTTTTTGATATGGATTAAAATATCTCGAAAACTAAAAATCAGATCTGCATATTGTCGGTGAGAGAATTGTTCATCATTTCATTCTCTCTGTAATGAGCTATTATTCAAAATTGTATCTTAACGCGACGCCGTGTTAGAAAGAAGGAAAGGAAAAAAATAGTTTCGAAAAACAAATGATAACGAGTTTTATTGAAGATATGGATTAAAATATCTCAGATACTCAAATCCGACCTGTTTACTGTTAGCGGGGGAAATGTTCAAGATTTCATCATCTTTATGATGGGCCACTATTTATGATTTATATTTATATTTGATATTATTAATCTGGCCTTTTTGATGTTTTTACTTCTATCGTGAGCTCTGTCTGAAGCACACAGCTTAGTTGTTTTCTATACGAAGGAATAAGATTTATTTTTCGGCTCCTTCTTAATAAATGTTACCGACTTCCCTATTTTTTTTTTTTTTACACCCTACTTCTCTATTTCTGGCAAAATGGAGGAGGATGTTCTTGAGGTACAACCAAACTTATTCTATCCAGAGTCAAGATTCGATATATTATATTAAGATAATATATTAATATATTATCTAATATAATATATTAAGAGATGATTCGATCACCTTTTTGTGGTATATTGTCTTTCCTTGCTAACCCCTATCACCACTTAGGCCAATAACTATTTTCTCCAGTTTCCCCCCGATTTAACCTTTTTTTTATTTTTTTTTATTTATTAATGACAGTTACAACTGTATTACATAAATACTTCAAGTAAATTTGGACATAATAGATATAATGACATGAATACACTTGCTGAGTAACTACCCAATGGTAGCACTCTAATGATATGACTACATTAGGAGATCACGGGGCCATCTTCTTTTCAGACGCCTCGGAGGGTAATCAGGAATTGAAGAGGAAGCAAGGTTAGAAACGAGAGGGTTGGGATGATTCTGAAGTTTATTATGGAAGGATAGGTCTTTATGGATTATTTTATTAGTGACAAAGCAAGGAGCATTGAGGATTTTACGTAGGATTTTGGATTGTAAGGATTGGATGCGAGAGGAATTCGATGGCTTAGTGGAGCCCCATAGCTCAACTCCCTAAGTCCAAATAGGTCTTATTTTAGTCATGTATATGAGTCTTTTGTAATTAATGGGAAGTTTAGAGCGTTTGTCTAGTAAGTGCTGAAGTAATCGGAAACGTCGAGCGGTTTCTTGTCGTTTCAGTCTAGTATGAGGATTCCAAGTTAGTCGTTTGTCCAGGTGGAGTCCTAGGTATCGGATTTGCTCAACAGGGATAAGTGGAGTATTGTTAAAGAAAACTGTAGGACAGGAAGTAGTTGGTGTACGACGAAGGGTAAAGGTACTTTGGTAGGATTTATTGGAGTTTATTTTAATTCTCCAGTTTTGACACCATTCTTCTAGATTTATGATGTGTGATTGAAGCATTTGGGATGCAATTGCTGGGCCATTATTTACTGATAGGATACATGTGTCATCGGCATATGTGGTGATGACAGTGTTGGGTCAGGTAGGAATGTCAGCTGTATAAACTGTACAGAGGATAGGACCTAGGATACTACCTTGAGGAACACCAGCGGACTGGGAATAAAGGGATTTAACCCTTAAAAATACAAAAGAAAGAGCGATTTCCAATTCTTACACAAAACATTAACGGTATTTTGAAGTATTACAAGGAGAGAATACGGACGTTGGTTCACTGATATTGATGAAATCTTTTTTGGTGTTATTAGGTCGAAAAATATTAGACCCATGTCCGAGGGTTTTTGCGAATGCGCCCTATGGGGTGAAACAAAAATATTTTATACAATTTTATTTTTTAATGATGTAGAGATGGTATACCGTGATATAATATAAGAAGGAGTTGATGGGGGGGGGAGGGGTGAGGATGCGGTCAAATAAATACTAAATTTTAAAAAATAGTAGTTTTAATTATTATGCCGACGTTTCGACCCACCTTGTAGGTTATCTTAATCAGGGCTACAAAATATACAAAATATAAAAGGTACACGGTGAAAATAAAATAAATGAATTATAAGTAGATATTAAATAAGAAACAGTTGTCTGATAAAGAAATAATAAGATGACATCAGAGATGACAAATAGAAAACAATATAGGTATATTCTCCTTTGTTTTCTATTTTTATTCATACTTATTTTCTATTTTTGTTTGTATCTTCTTTATATATAATACTTGATATTTTAACTACATTGTCATCCACTATATCTCTGATGTCATGTACTGATCTCTGATATCTCATGTACCTCTTATATTTTTTATATTTTGTAGCCCTGACGAAGACTTGCAAGATGGGTCGGAACGTCGGCGTAGTAGTTAAAATTACTATTTTTTAAAATTTAGTATTTATTTGACCGAACCCTCCCCCCCCCCTCCTCCCGATCAACTCCTCTCTAATTTTATTTTTTCTTTATATTATTGGTTTCTAATTTGGTTATTTATGGATTTTTAACTTGTTATATATTATATTTCCTGGTGTTTAAAGTATATGAATATATATATATATATATATATATATATATATATATATATATATCATAAAGCTTTCCAACAGTTATAGAAACGTTGAAATAGGAGTAAACCATGAAAAGTTTTGAATGGTTTATTATGAAAAAACATTCTCCCATTTTTCAACGCGTAAAGCGGATTTACTTTTTGTTTCATTCGATTCAGAAAACGAAAATAAATATAACAAAGACACCCATTTGAGCATTGAAGTCGTATGTCTAAGATGGGGAATTTTTTCCTCGAAAAATAATGTGATTGCCACCACTATGAGGCGCCGCAAGACTCAAGAATGAGTCTGTTTTATTTTTAAATAAGGAAGTACTGGAACAATATTGGTTTTAGAAATATTTTTCTTTATAGGAGAAGGAGTTGATCGGGGGGTACGGTCAAATAAATACTAAATTAAACAAATAGTGTTATATAATTTTTGCCGACGTTTCGACCCACTGTGTAGGTCTTCATCAGGACGTAGGATGTAGCCCCGATGAAGACTAGCAAAGTGGGTCGAAACGTCGGCAAAAATTATATAATACTATTTGTTTAATTTAGTATTTATTTGACCGCACCCCCCGATCAACTCCTTCTCATATTATATCAACTGTCAACCATCTCTACATCATTTTTCTTTATGCTTAGATGAAGTAGCTGAAACTTAGGCGTTATAACTTTAAAATAGAAAATATATTTTAATTGATTATTATTTGGTTCATATCACACACAGAAACAGATATGGACTATTTAAAAAAAATATATTTTCTATTTTGAGGGGGGCTTCAGCCCTAAAACCCCTCCCCCTCATAAATCCACTACTGTCTTTTGGCACAAGGTATTATGTTAATGAAAGGTCACATTTAAATTATAATAAAGTTCACTCAATAAAAGTTGATATTTAAAAAATAAATTAAAAAGGTCAGTGAAAGATCAGAAGTGGGCGTGGTTTTGTTGTTGTATAACCTCCTGGTTTGTTTAGGGCAGTATTCTAGTGTCAGTTGCTGTTGGTTTGTGTCTTCTTCATATTTATAGTGTAGTAGGTTCAATTTTTTTTTTTTAAATCTTCTGTTTATAAATTTATATTTAGTATTACACTGGTTTTCTAATCTTACCTATTTTAAATGTAGTTAGTTTCTTTAATTAAAAGTTCAAAGTTAATCCTTATATATTTTTAATTTTAGTGTGATTTCTGTAGATATTTACTGTTGAAAAAAGAATAGACATTATCAAGATTTCCTAATGAATTCCTCATTATGTTAAAATTGTATTTTTATTAATATATGCTAATTAATGGAAATTATATTTTTTTCTCACACATTTTTCAATATTATTACTTATAAAAAATGAATCTGATTTATTCATTGTTTTTCCTTGTACTGTTAATTTCTTGTAAATTAAAATTTGAAATTATTTAGTAAACAAACAATTATGAAGAATATTTTAAATTATCCAATTCCTTTACCCCATTTTTTGTTTGTCAGCTCTTTAATATTTTTATAAAACCATTGCATATTTTAGAATATATTGTTATTTCATTAATTTTTGGATTTGTATAATGCTTATTTATCATTTCAAATTTTATTGTATGTTTTAATCCCTTTAATTAGTAAGATAGCTATTGTAATTTTAAGCAACTTGCATAGTATAGTTCATATGTTTATTTTTAAAAGTCATTTAATACATTTTTGATGGAATTGAAGTTCTAAGTAGGTTTTTTCAAATTTCAAAATGAGATAAATATTTTTATAATCAAATATATTTACAATAAATAAAAAATTTGTTATTTCAGAAGGTTCGATAAAATCATCGAAATACTTATTACAATAAACTGACAACATAGTCTGTGAACCACAAAAAGTGTGCCGATATTCTAATTCTTATATACATAAGTTTGGAATAATTTTATTAATTTACCAGAAGCATTTTTTTTTTAATAAAACCTTTAAAACACAAATCCGAGACTCAGAGAAACAAAAACTCTAGATAAAAAAATAATTCGCTATAGGAAAGTTTAAAGTAAAATGTGTAATTTTTTTTGTCTCCTAAAAAAAAAGTTGATTACATATCGTTTGCATAAAGATGGTAGCGACATTAAAATAAAATGGAGGTAGCTCTGTTAGTAAGCCGAAGAATTTTTACCCATGAGGTTCATAATTAATGTCAAAGAAAATTTATTTCTGTCTTATCAGCTGTAAAAAAAATATAGTGGCAAGAAATATTATTAGTGTAAATTTAAATGGGTTTGGAGAGTTCCCTTTTGTTATTCGTCAAAATCTGTTTTATTTTTGAAATGAAAACTAGTTTAGGCGCGCGTTCTGCACTTTTTTCATGGAGAGTGAATTAGATTTAGTTGTCAAATCTCTGATGTGTAACGCTCACTAAATTCAGCTGGAGACGACTAATTGAAGTATTTTTGCATATGGATTAAAATATCTCAAAAACTAAAAATTGGATCTACATATTATTAGTGAGTAAAATGTTCACCATTTCATCCTCTCTGTAATGAACTATTATTCAAAATTGTATAGTAACGCGAAGTCGTGTTAGAGGGGCGAAAAGGGAAAAAATAGTTTCAAAACCTAATAATAAAGAGTTTTATTGAAAATTTGGATTAAAATATCTCAGAAACTAAAAATCGGACCTGCAAACTGTAAGCGAGGGAAATGTTCCACATTTCATCATCTTTATTATCATCTATTATTTATAAATTCTTGAAGGAAGTTAGTCGACTGTTCTACATATCATGGGTGATAAATATTCAGGACGCAGTCTTTTTTAAATTTTTTTTTTATTTTTGCCAACGTTTCAACCCAAACTTGTGGATCATCTTCAGGTCGTGGTTCATGTACATGAACAACCTCAGTGCTCAAACCACGCCCTGAAGATGACCCACATGTTTGGGTTGAAACGTTGGCAAAAATAAAAAAAAATTTTTAAAAAAGACTGCGTCCTGAATATTTATCACCCATCTATTATTTATAATTTATATTTCATATTATTTATCTCGCCTTGTTGATGTTTTCGCTTTTACTGTGTGGTCTAAAGCACACATCTTAGTCGATTTTTCATTATTATTTTGCTAATTTAAGTTACAGTAATTTGACTTCTTTGAATGAATTTATTATTATTGGTTACACAAATAACTATTGTTATTTGGTTTACCGCTAAAACCTTTAAAGTCTGTAAAATTTTTACAACATGGCTAAAAACATAACATTACTCATTAAATATTTAATAAGTCAATATATATTGAAGTAAAACTCGCAGAATATAATTAGTAGGAACAATTAATTTAATTTTATATATATATATTTTTTTTCTTATGTTATTTAAATAATAAAATAAGAACATGAATATCTTACTTATTAGTTTTTTTATTGCACATAAATCCCCTTATTAATGAAAATATTTAGTATTTTTAGCTTTTTTTTTTTTTTGTAGATTATGGGATATTTAATTTATCAAAGTTTATACAGATTATCATAGATTATGAATATGATATATTCATGTCAAAATAAATTATATTTAGTATTCTCTTTACAACTGTTACGACAGTATAACATTTCAAAAGTTAATATTTAGTTAGTTTATATGTTGATTTAAGGAGCAAGATAATATTACGACATTTTCTGTAAGTGTTGGAGTGAAAATAAGGTATTTGTTTCCGCCCTGATAAGACAAAATCTATTTTAAGACAATACTTTGAAGTGAATTTTATGCTATAATAATTCAGTCAGATACTTTTCTTAAAACAGAAAAATGTATATTATTTATGCTAGTTTACACTTCTAAGGATTTAAAAAATATATTTAATGCTTACAAGTAAATTTAAACATTAAATAAACAATTAACAACTTCTTTCTCTTAAAGATCTATGTTGTCATCACTATTATTTAAATAAAATGCCAAAATATAAAGCAACAGTTCCAAAATAAATAAACAATGTTGCAGCTTATGGTCTGCAATATTTATATTTGTTATAATAAAAGATAATGTTCACTCAAATATTTGAATAAACATGAAAACACTTAAACTGACTATAATAAATATAAAAACTAATAGTTAATTCAATACGATGAATGAATTATGCATGGAAAATCGTTCAAAAGAAATGTTATAGAACTCATAACATTGTTATGATTAATTAATTTAAAAAAAAATACATTATGATGTAAAGATGCAATGAAAACATACCTAAAAATATCAGAAATAAAAAAAAATTAACAGACATCTTTTTAATTTTAATATTTTCTATCTTCAAAATAATAATAATTATGAAATATATTTACATGACTTTTAAAGCAAGTAAATTGATGAAATATTTGAATTGTCATTCCCATCATGGGGTGTATTAAAACAAGTTTCCTGACAACCTAATTGTTTGTATTAATTTTACATATTTTTCTTTTACTTTTTTGTTAAATATTTTTAAAGCTTATAAGGAGAAAAGAAGAAAGACCAATGAAGAACTGGTTACAGAAACTGGTCAATCAATATCCCATGATATGAAGGCACGGAGGTTAAGATGGGCGGAGCATGTATCTCCTTTCAATCCATCTGGAAGCCTCTACATAACAATGAATATCTCAATAGAAAGCAAAAGACCATATGGAAGGCCAAAAAGCAAATGGATAGATAGGATCAAGATGTGATTGTAGCTACGTGCAGATAACTGGGAAGAAATAGTACAAGACAGGCAGTGATAGAACAGACTTGTTAAGACGGCTACAAAATCTGTAATGTAATGAAAAAAAAAAAAAAAATATATATATATATTTATATATATATATATATATATATATATATATATATATATATATATATATATATATATATATATATATATATAATATTACAATAGAAATAAAGCAAACCATTCAAAGATTGCAGGCCAAAGTATCTCAAGTATTTACAGTGAATTTTAAATTACAAAATAAATTGGATAAAAATTAATACATACATAAATTTAATTTGCTTATCATATCTTAATGTAATAGTACTTTAAAATATCTAAACTATTAAAAATAATCATCAATTAACAACATACTTGTTGATTCAGCAGTGTGAGGAGATGAATCGGCATTTCTGAAACATTAAAAAGAAAAACTTAAAGGGTGAAGTTGTTATAAAGTAAAAAAAATAAACCTTTTCCAAAAAAATAAATTAAGTCCTTAATGAGAGATTAGATAAATACAAATTTAAATGTTTAAGATTAAATTAAATTATTACTTTAAATTCAACAGATATAAAAGAAATCATTTTAAAACTTTAATTTTCTATTTACTATTTATTTGATTTGCCAAAAATTATACAAACTGAAAAAAACCCAGATAATTTCATTAGTGTTAACAAATATTGTAATAAACTGTGTAATTTGCCTACTATTCAGTTATTAATATTTATAAATCAGATGTTCATTTAAAATAACATTATCTGAGAAATTTAAAACATAAATTACTGAAATAAGCTTCGGTGAGATTCAGTTTTATGAACGTTTTAGAAAAACCGACAATCTTCAAATTAAGGTACTGACATTGTTTCAAGTATTTACTTACTGTAGTTCTAAAAAAATACCTTGAAGTCAGTTGCTTATTGTTGAAATTAAGCAGATATATTTAAGAAAATAACGAAACACCCGCGAAAGTGAACCTATACGATGCTTGAACTATGCGGACTTCAGAAATTTTAATATTCAAATGGTGCCAACTGCCTTTTCAATTAATATCGTTTATAGAATTTAACCATGTTTTTTTTATTATTAAATATACTTGAATTACAAGAAATAAATGTATTTATATTCGTTAATTAAATCATTTACAACAATTGTAATCTGAAATTGATTGTGATAAAAGCACGAAAATAAAATATGTTTCTTGGTGTCAGTGTTCTCATACAATATCTCCACAAAACATTTAATTTATTTTTAAACTGTTTTATATTAAGTAATATATAAATTGTATTCCATTCAGTGCGTTTTTTTAATTATGTTGCTTTATTAATAGTCTAAAATTAATTATTCTCATAGACTTTGTATTTTTTTTTAATTTCCAAAAAGTGGCGGGCGCCCCCCTCCATGCTCGCCTTCTCTCTAGTTTTACTAATCTTTTATTCTTACTTAATCTATATCCTATATACTTCATATTGCTTTTCTTTTTTTTTTACATCTTATTCTACGATTATCTCACTTCCTTTTAGCATACTATTACATCATATTTCAGCAACTATGTCACCCCATTTATTTTATTTTTCTTGTCTACGCTTACGTTTATTATCTTATACATTCCACTACTTTTCGTTATTAATTAATTTTCCATTTCTTATATTACCTTATTTTGATTATATTTATTTCATCAGTCCATACTTTGTTGTCATTATTATTTATTTCTTAGTTCTTTGTTACCCTCGCGCGGGCTCATTACCGCGTATGGGGAGCGTCCCACGGGTGGCGGATGTGGGGATGGTCGGTGGAAATTCCCTGGAAGTTCCTCCCGGCTAAGTCCGATAGACTCGCTGACCAACAATGAGTCCATGAACCGGATATTACTGGTGATATCGATATAGATGGTAATATGTTTGAACAGGTAGAGAAGGTATCTAGGTTCTACGATAACTAGAAAAAACGAAATTGAATAGGAGATTAAGGTTAGACTGAAGGCGGGAAATGCTTGTTATTTTTCTGTGACAAAACTGCTTAGCTCGCCCCTCTTGTTCCGCAACTTAAAAATTTGAATCTATTAAACCATTGTCTTATCTACAGTTCTTTATGCTTGCGTAATTTGGCCGCTTACATTAAGGGATGAGCAGCGACTTAAGGTTTTTGAAAATAAAGTATTGCGTAGAATATTCGGACCGAAGAAGGATGAATTAACCGGAGAATCCAGACGGTTACACAACGCCTAATTGTGAACTATATCCGAGGAATATAATTGAGGTGATTTCATCCCGGTGTATCAAATGAGCCTTTAAAATTGTTGGGCTTAGTAACGAGAGAATTCCTAAAAAGTTAATATTTGCTGTACCTAATGGTAAACGTCCGAGGGATAGACCGAAGCGAAGGTGGGAAGATTGCATTAAAGCCGAGCTGAAGGGACATGGTATGGACGGTGGAAGGAGGTGTGTGATGAGCGATTGGTGGTGTCGGCATCGAACCTTCGGGTTCGCTAAGCCTTTTATTATTATTATTATGTTCTTTGTTACTGTTTTTATTCTACCTACTTTATTTTACTTTTATGTTCACTTTATCTACTTTATTTTACTTTAAGTTTATTCTTATTACATTTTTAGTCTATACCTTTCTTCTTTTTAGTTTTAATTGTTTATTATTCAATGTTTATAGTTTCTCATATCTATTGGTATCTGCTTTTTTCTTAGCCCTGATGAAGACCTGAACTTTAGGCCGAAACATCGGCAAAAATAAAAATAAATATAATTATTTATTTTTAATAATTTTTTTGACTGATCACTCCAACCATTCTTCTCTTAAATTATTCATTACAGTCAACCATCTATCTCAAGACAAATTCCTTTCTCAAAAAAATAATAGCAGTTGTTTTTGTTTTGATATCTCGTCCGTCATTCGTGTCATTGTTCGTTTCCGTTCCGTTGTGTCATCCCTCTTAATGAAAATAATACATCTGTTCCTCTATAAATTTCATTACTTATTTAAATATTTTAAATAAGGAAAATCAAAGTAATCATTTTGATTAACTATTTCAAATATTTGACGGAGAAACTATAATTTTGTATTATATTACATTTTGAAATTACGATTCATCTAGATAATACACGACTGAATTAAGGAACTGTTTCATTCTTGTCAGAACTTTTATTGTTATTTTAGTCCATGGTACAGACTAAATAAATAGTTTCATCTCATCGTAACCTACAACTATTTTATTTACGAAAACTCTTGGAATTGGAGCGTTTTCAATATAGAGGGGGCAAACTTTGTCTATTTAATTAGGTACTAAAAACTCATAAATACCTATTTACTCTCTACTTGGATCGTAGAATAATTTGATCAAAAAATCGATTAAAAAAAGTGGCCTTCAAAAATATTGAGCCGTTTGGCGTGACCTACACCCCCAAATTTTCAAAATAATGAGGTTATATAGGAAAAACGGCCCAATATTTTTGTAGGCCACCTTTTTTCTCTATTTTGTGATCAAATTATTTTACGATCCAAGTAGAAATGAAATGAGTATTTACGAGTTTTTAGTACCTAATTAAATAGACAAAATTTGTTCCCATCCAAATTGAAAACGCTCCAATTCCAAGAATTGTCGTAAATAAAATAGTTGTAGGTTAAGATGAGGTGAAACTATTTACGAAGTTTCAGGCGGATGTTAATAATTCGAAAAAAGAGGTCTGTGCCACGAACTTTAACTCTTGATCGCTTCGTTCAAGGTTTAAGTCATGAGGAAGAAAGTTATAGTCAAAAGTTATTTTCTTCAAGAATCTATATTATTTTACTAGTTTATCATCAACGGTTCTGAAGTTAGATCAGTTATAACTTTACATATCAGTTCCTAGAATTGGCAGGATTTTTTTTTTTTTTTATAACATTGTATGTTTAACAGTTGTTGTATGTATGTATATACATCGAGATTTAGATTCATAGAGAGTTAAAGCAATATAATAACGAATATTATAATAATTGATCTAACTTCAGAACCGTTGATGATAAACTAGTTAAATAATATATATACTTGAAGAAAATTTAATTATTAATAACTTTCTTCCACATGACTTAATTGTAGAACGAAACTATCAAGAGTTACCTAGTTAAATACAGTAAAAAACATGAGGTAAAAAATGTTGTTTCCATATTAGCAATAGTTCAGGAGGGATATTTCGAAAACTAAACGAGATAGCGAAAAATGCTATATAATCAATCATATTGCAAATTTCATCAGCTTTAAATTTGTATAGGACGTTTTTGTAGATGTGATGGATAATTTTCCTGATATAAACGAAAACCCGAAAAAAGTGACCTAGGCATCCCCTCACATCTGGCTCACCAGCTAGGAGTGTTGACTTTTAGTATGTTTACCTCCTTTCTAGTCCAAACAATATCCCTAAGTCAAAACTTTGAATGGACTCTTTTTGATTAAAGGTTCTCTATTGCTTCTTCACTATGGAAGATAGGGAAGCATTGTATTTTTTAATACAAATCGATAACATTCATCTAGATGTATTGTTTGAATAAACATTAAAATAGTTTAAAAATCTAATGAAAATATTTATAAGACTTCTAGACTACCTTTTACCTTTATTTTTTTTTTATTTTTTTTAAGAATGGAACCCGTTGCTGTAAATGGAGAGACTCTCTCACTGCAAGATGTACCAGCAGAAAATATACCAACCATGTTGTCTCAAATGCGGAATCATTTTCCAGAAGCTATTCATGTAAGTTTTTTTTTTAAGAATAATTTTCTTTTCATTAACTTAAAGCACAGACAATTATTAACTTATCGTAATTATATGTTGAAGTTTTTCACATAAATTAAAATAAATAAATTACTTTCTCAAATGGCTAAAATAAGATCAGTCATTAACTTATATCCCTACAATAATAATATTTGATTTAAACCGTAGTTTTTATTTCTCTCCTGTAACTAATCATTATTATAAACAATAACTAACCATTTCATCAATTTTTACCAAAATATTTGGATATTAGGGTGAGCGCACCAGTGATAGACATAGCTAAGGATTTTTTTGTCTTTTTTGGTTTATACTGCCGTAATTATTGTAATTATAAACTTCTCCATTGGACATTTACAATCTCTAGAGTCTCCTTTTTCTATTTAATACTTCAAAATTGAAAAAAAAAAATAGTTATGCAGATATAAGCTCCATTTAAAAAAAAACAAAACATCTTTTTGTACTAGTGATGGACACCCCAAAATTCAATTGTTACCTAATGGTAAACAATTTTTTTTTTCTTATACCAGTCATTGGTCATTTGTCCATCCGATATCTGGCTGCCCAATATAATTTAGATTTTTTAATATATATATTTTTAAAAAAATTTCTCTTATGTCCCTCAAAGCAGGACATGTTTCTAGATGGTCTACATCCATTGTTCCTCGATGACACAATTTACAACTAGGATCCTAGTAGAGATGACTCTGCAGATAGTTGTAACCAGTGTCCAGGCAGAAACAGGCAACTGCATCTCTTCTTGGCCGTTCAACTGGAATCAGATTATCCTTCAAACACTCATAACGTTTCCCTTCTACTTTGCCCAAATGTGCTTTTCTTGTTTCTTCCTTCACTACCATCTTTACCATTTGCCGTATTGAATCGTAAGGTTTTGGATCTATCATCTGAGGCAAAGCTGTTCCTCGCTTGGCAAGACTATCAGCCTCAACGTTTCCAGGAATCCCACAATGGCTGAGGATCCACTGTAGGACCACATTGGTGCCTCGGAGTGTCAGGTTAGAGAGGAGGAACTCGCATTTCAATATAGCACTCGATAGACATTCATTCGTGTTTGTAACCGGATGGATGGCTGCTTGAAAGTCGATGAAGAGAACAGCGCTCTGATCCTGCCTTCTAGACAATGTTCTTAAGGCTATGAGGATCGCCGCTATCTCACCGTCAAAATTTGTTCCATCTTTACCCACCGCAGTGCTGATTTGGAATTCCCTTGAGTAAACCCCTGCTCATAAAACCTTGATAAACGTACGAAACACACTGACATCAAGAGCACTATAGAAACAACAATTTAAAATTTTCTTTTGGAAACTTTGTTTATACAGTTGTCAACGGAGGGCATTGTTCTTCAATCTAGAAAAAACTGGAATCTTTAAATCAACAAGGAAGCTTATTATTTACATTTAAAGTCCAACCTTTCCATAACTGGTGTGTTCACCCTTCTTAAATTTTATTAGCTATTAATTTTTATAGATTTTGATGTTTTGTCTTTAGGCCCACGAATATGTGCGTATGCTTCTTAGATACAAGAAAGTGAAGCCCGATCTTCAGATTTCTATTTTGGCTCCTGGAGGAGATTACAGGCTTGGTATAATATTTTTCCTTGTAGATGAAGTAAGAAAAAAATAACTCCATATTTATAATAGAAATTTTATTACTATTTGACTTATCTTTGAACTATTTGAAGATTCTTGTCGTAGTGTTTTATTCTGGACATGGAATGAAATTTTAACTTTTTTTTTTGTCAGTTTCGGTATTACTAGAATCTTTATTTTCATTTTTTCCCATATTATTTCAGAACTAGTAGGGGTGCACAGAAGGGAGTTTCTTCATCAAAATTTTTAAGGGGAGCACGTTTTGTTGGGATTTGGAATTTTTGAAAGGGCCGCATTTTAATGGGGTTATGAATTTTTAAAATGAAAACTTTCATATCAGGGAACAAGGAGAAAAACAGAAACAGAACTCAGTAAGAATAATTGCATATGATCTACGATTTTTCTAATTCTACTTTCATTTCCACTATTTTTCAGTAATAGGGGAGCAATAAAATATCTTGGAAGAGAGGAGGGGACAAAGTTCATATGTGGAATCTACTTTGGGCGGGTTGCGAACTAGAACTTTTTTCTTTAGCAATTTTTTTCAAGTAAAGTTCTTACAACACTATTAATATATATATATATATTTGTAAGTTCTGTTTAAGCAAATAATTTCACCAAAAAAAAACAATCTACCAAATGGTAATTGAGGAGTATATTCGTAGCCACTCAAAAAAAGGTCACACAGAAATCAAGTGTTTCATTTAACATAATATTTTATTAAATAACCGTTTGTGTATACGATTCTCAGTGTTAGATTAGTGTGATATGATATAAATCTAAATGGTGTATTTTCTCTAATAATGATAAAATAACATATTTTATTTCAATTTTCATTGTCATCTTATGAGCTGAAAAATCAGGAAAAGTAGCATTAGTTTATTTTGGACAAAATGATATTTATTTATGAAAATTCGAACAAGTATTATATTTTATTCATTTGAAATTATTCATATAATTATTTTATAATATAAACTCAGCCATAATCTGCATGTATGTATTGCATAGAATTTAAGATATATATATTTTTTTTTTCATTAAAAAGCTTCTTTATGAAAAGTAAAAATTCAATTTAGCTATTAAGATTCTATAAAATATATTTTTAACTTCAAAATTTATACATAAATACCTACTACCACTTTATGAAATAAATAAAAAATAGGTACCTATTTTTTATTGTTTGAGCTTATATGTATATTATTAATAACTTAAATATCTCAAAGATAATGCTGTATGAAAATTGTCAAATTCCAAAAGTTCATTGTTACTTTATTTATCAAAATCCTCTATCGTGATAAAAAAAAAACTGGTGAATCTTAAATTCATGAGTATCTTATTTTTAATGTTATAGGGCATTAAATTAAAATATATGAGTTATGTTTATTTTTCTACGGAACTTTGCTCCTATCAAAAGATATTCTTTTTATTCTCTATCAGCCAACCCGCAAAGAACATGAAACAATTGATGTCATCGGAGCAATGTAATCCCTTAAGTTGCCAAGTAATTCACTTCAACCATATCTCTGATTTGAGTTTCTCATTTCCAAAGTGAATCCTAGTCGATATTTTTTTGGAAAATCAAAATAAGTATTGATTACATATGTGAAAACACTCAAAGAATATGATGGTACAATTATTTTTTTTTTTTTTCAAAAACTTATGTAAGTATAAAAATCATTCGAAAATAAGTTTATTTCCATAATTAACCTTTTTTATTATTTATTTTTTTAAAGTAATAAATGATACTTGCATTTGTTAAGTATATTTTAAAAAATAATTCTTCGAAAACTTTTTTATTCAAATGAAAAATAAAAATGAATTTCTTTTTTTGTATCATTATTGCTTAAAATTGTAATAAAAAATTTTCTCCTCTTTCCCGAATCATAAACAATTTTTTCTCTCCAAACCGAACCCAAATCAACCTTTCTTTGTTTCCAAGCGGACTTTGAAAGTGGCCCTATTTAAGTTTCAATGTTTCTTAATTCCTAATAAAATAATCAATTTCTTTTGGAAATATGTGCTACACATAAAGAATTTGTTTATTTATTTTTAATAATAATTTATTTAATAATTTTTAAACTAATATTTGATTTGATATTACAATTGGAATAGAACATGTAGCTTTTCTTATTTTCTAAAAATTTGTCAGTAATGAATAGGGTTCACTTTGAAATTAACTGACTCATTTGAGAAAATTTGAAATTTTACATTTTCATTTTTAGAAACAAATTATTGAATTCTTGATGACCATCAAACTCACAATAAAAATTAAAAATACTTGTCTTAATATATATAAACCTATTTAATTTGTTATCTTGTTGTTATCATTTGTGTTTGGAATTTAATCATTTCAGGAACAATTTGTCGGTTCAATTTATTGCGAAAATGAACGGGCAAGAAAAGCAATGGAAGAAGTGTTATCTTCGACTACGTTAAAACTACCCTTAAAGAAAATGGGGTTGCTGACTGCATTGTCTAGTAACGCTCACCTAGCTGCGAAACCTTTTATTGATAAAAATGGTTGGTCTGAATTAGGAGGTGTAATATATTGGATGCCATGGTATACTGCTAGGCAGCTTGCCGTTCAGTAAGTTTTATTTTTAAGTTTTTATTTTTCATTAATGAATTGCTAAAATTATCAGTAATAATTTAATTGGAAGACTAGATATGAGAAATATCACATCTTTTGAGTTAGTTTATTACTAAAATTCCTCTGGGCATGGATTCGACTATAAAAATAATAAAACAGACCCTCCAAAGTTCACTGAAGGAGAAATATGCACAAAAAATTGAAATATCGCACCAGCGATGGAGTGAATTGCTGGAAGAAAGTGGCATGATCCCGAGAGACCTCCTTAGAAGGCAAGCCGTGCCATACTTTAGGATTTCCTTGATTATACCCATGGTTATTTGAAAGATTAATAAATCTCCTAGAAAAAACAAAAAAAGATCATAAAAATCAATTAGAAATTTGTACATTTGAAACAATATGCTCTGAATAAAGGTCCAAAGTGGAATAAAATATTTTTTTAAGGAGAAACAGAGTTGAGATTTGAATTTCTCATCTCAAAAAACTCTAAAATACAAATTTCTTAGCAATCGAAAAATATTAATATCCACAAAATAAATATTCACACAGACCAAATAGTTTTATATTATTGAATAATAAATAAAAGTTTTCATAGAAACTAAATGGAATTTCTATAAAAAATATATGAAAAACTAAATTTTATTAGCTTGATCAATTAAAAATATACATTATACAACAAAATTGTCATTGTTTTCTATAGTAATATTCTTTAGGTTTATTAATTTATGAAAAATGAATTTCTGCTTAAAGTAGTAAATGAAAGATGTGTAATGCCATTGAAACAAATTTTTTAATTCATCTAAATTCTTTTTATTTACTTTTTCTGCTATTTCTTCATATATTTGTCAATATTGTGTTGAGTTGAGGCCAACACTAATTCTACCGACTCTTCCTCAAAATAAATTTACCAATAAATAAACAATTTGAATGCAGGAATCCTCCGATATATTCTTTTACGCTGTTGAAATGTTCAAAAGATTTGGCTACTAATGAAGCAATAGCAAGCATACCCATAAGAGTATTTTTAAAAAATGAATTGGACTACTGTAAGCTTTCATCGATAGAAAATTTTCACATGAAACTAATTATAACTTTTCACAGATCGGCATCATTTAAACATTCCTTCGTTGTCCGTTCCACCGCATTCTGGAATTCCATCCCACTAAAAATCCGCCATGCATCATCCTTATCCACCTTTAAAACCCTCTTATTCCAATTCCTCTTCACAATCCAATCAGACGCTGGTTAAATACATACTATGTTATAAGGATTTAATTTTCTTTAGACATTATTTTTTTCTCTTATTTTTTATTGTTTTATTCTGTGTTGAACGTGAATTTTCATCACCACTCACTAAGCATTGTGAGTAGATAAAATTTGTTTTCCTTAAGTTCTAATTTGTTATTCATGGAATGTATTTCAGTGAAATGTTTTTTATTTCTAATTATCTTCAACATACTTCTCGCTATGTGTATATATATACTTTATTTTATTTTCTCTTCTCCTAATCTTTACGCATAATCACTTAAATATCTTAGGGAACATATGTATATCATTATTTGTTTTTTTATATATTTTTTTGTTTTAGTTTTTACAATTTCTTTCCCTACATATTAACAGTTATTATTATTTTTTTAAATTTTTATATTCCATCACTACAATGCTTTACCTATAAAATAGATTGTACTTTCCTTTATAATTTCATTCAGTGATTATTATGCAATTATTTTAGCTCCAATATTGTAGTACTGAACCCCTATTACCAAACTGTCCTCGTTAATTTATCCTAAGAGCTTAATTAATACTTAATGTATTACATGTATTTTGTCATTATTCATTGTAATAAGTCTTTTGACCAGATTTGTAGTTAATATATATGAACAATACTGTTATTCTAAAGGGACCTAGTCCCAGAATAAAGATGATTTTTCTATTTCTATAACTGTTTATTTTAATAGTTTGCCTGAAGGAGTGGAAATTAGAAAACTAAGCCCAGAACATGCATCAATTATAAACGAGGAATGGCCGCATAAGTTTCCTGGATCCAAAGAAGTGATTGCAAAACAGATCATCTACAATTTCGGTCTTGGAGTATTCCGTGGTGAAGATTTATTATCTTGGGCAATTCACTTTTTCTACGGAGGTATCGGAGCTGTGAGTTTAATAATTTTTAATTAATATTATTTTTTAGTACATCGGGAGAACAGATTAGCTCTCAATGAGTAAAATGTTCTTCGATTCAAATCGAGTTATTCTGTTTCGTAATCAGCCGTAAATTGATCCTGAGATCAGGAGTCCACCCGGAGGCACATCCAACCTCTAAAAAGGGGGGTCTCTTAATTAAAAACCTGAAAAATATTTAAGCCAAGACCCTCTGCAGATTGCAATGGTATTACATACATTATTTTGTAATGATTTATTTCTTATTCAAGAAGGAGATGATCTGGGAGCCAGTAAAAAAATAAATAAAAAAATTCTGATTGTTTTTTTTTATGCAGACGTTTTGTCCCATATTGCAGGTGATCCATCATAAGGGCTTTAAAAAGGATTTTTCTGGTTTATATATAACAGAAAAATGAAGACTATATTCACAATATTACTCAATTCTTCTTCGGTGCATACTATTTATTTTCAAGTTAATTTATTTATAGCCATATTTATAGTCACTGAATAGAAATGAGATGGATGAAATGTGGGGTGACTCAGAAACAAGGTGAACATGACAATAACAAGGAATTTTATTATGAGTAGACGCTTGCAATTCGCATAAGTGAAAAGGACAGGTACATGATGGATATTTTAGACTTGAAAATGGCTCGACAAGCCGAAACATCGTCATTGTGATTAATAGTCATTAAGTGACAATAAATTTTTTTAAATTGGTGTAAATATGGCTATAAATAAATTAACTTGAAGACTATATTGTATCTCTTAATAAAAAACATTCTAATAGTGGATTAATAGTTGACTGTCATGGATAAATTGAAGAGGAGTTGCTTTGATGTTGGCAGTCACAAGAACAAATTAAAAATAAATAAATTATATTTATTTTTAATTTGTTACATGTGACTGAACGCTCCAATCAACTCCTCTTCAAAAAACATTCTAAATTTTCGAGCAGCTGTGTGATGTATAAATAAATTGTGCCAATCGTTAACGTTCATTAAGTCCATTATAAGTCCAGTATGATTTATTTTATTTTTTTCTTGGGCACTTTACTATATATTCTTGTAAAACAGTATAAACAGTGGTATACATCCTCAATTACATTTAATTTACAGAGACTACTCAATCTTTGTTGCTCACTCCTCAATAAGCTATTGTTAAGATTGTTTTGATGGTGGTATCTTCTACTTTCTAGACCTGATAGTAATGTATTAACTTATTAATGTAAATATATATTCTTACAGGTCCAAACTCTTGAAAGTGAGAAAAGAAAAGGTTATGGCAAAGCAGTTGTAGAAGCCATTACAAAAAAACTTGGCGAAATGCAGAATGATGTACACTTGAACGTGGTAGAAGGAAATGAGACTGGTGAAGCTTTTTTCAAGTATGTATTCACCGACTCTTAATATGTCAATATATATAATTATATCAATGTAATTTATAATGTCTTTTCGCCCAGAAAGTGTTAAATCCAAATGGTAATGGCATTTCTCGTAATTAATTTTGTATTCAAAATAAACCATCAAACTTTTTCTTGATTTGATATTAGTTAGTTATTTGATTAATAAACTTGAAATTTAGAAAAATTTAATTTTAAATGCCAAAATCTTATTCATTCACCCAACCTTACAGAGCCAGACTCAAACCTTGAGCTTTGGAAGTTATTGATTTACCCACTGAGCTACCCTGCTTCTCTATGTTTTATTTATAACTATTTGAAAATAATAAACCATTGTGTGATTATTTTTAAGGCTTTAAAATTATAATCCATTCATCTGTTTAACATTAACATAATATTTTAAATCCTTATTTTTTTTTTTTTTTTATCAAAGTCATAGAATAATATGTTCTGAGTGAAGAATCTCTGCTACTTATGTTTTTTTTATTTTATTTTTAATATCAATATTTCTTTTTATATATACTAGTAGGCCCGTGCGAAAAATTCGCACAGCATATTTTTATCAAATGCCAAATTAATAAGAAAATAAGAAACTGCAACTTATCAAAATATTAAGACACCAAATGTTACTTTATCGATAAATATAATCCACAAAGGAAACAAAAATTAATTTAAATCTTCATTTTTGTTTGGAACCAACATGTATACAAATTTCAGTAAGCTGTATATTTGCTAAAAATCGTCTGATTGCGATGATTTTTTTTTCCTTTTGTAGGGAATTTAGTAATGTTTTATATAATCATGGGAATAACCAAGAGAAAAGTGTGTAATTTTTCAGTTATTCGCAAATAAAGTTTATTTTCTTTTACTTGTTTGCCTGAATTTTCTGGGTGATTGGACTATTTTGCCAGCCTGAAGGAGAAGGAAGCCTTCGAAATTAGTGGCTCAATCTTGAGATTTGGTGAAAAATTAACAATGATAGGGCTTGCCGATCAAAAACACCATCGATGAATAATATAAACTCCCCCTCTCTCGATCATAGAGACCTCAAGTCGACGAAATGAGACAGGTATTCAATGACAGTACTACAATTAATGTAAGGTTGTGTGGATGCGAACCCTATGTCTTGCTTTATCTCGAAAATAGTACGTTTTTCGGCTTAAAAACGCAGGTACTTATCAAAATCTTTAAGATCCAATTTGTCCCGTATCGATCTACAGACGTACCACCGTTCCAGTATCGAAGCCTAGCAAAATGTTTGTATCGACTTTATTTATTTTAGAAAGAAAAACAAAAGTGGAGAATACAATTCACTAACCCCCCGTGAAATTCTGAATCCAACGGTACCCCATTCATGGTATTTGAGCATGACAGGAGATTATATTTGGTACAAAACCGATTTCGAGCCTTACTGTAATAATATATGTACGGATTTTTCCAACATACCTAAACTCAGCTAGTAAAGATATAGTAATTTGCTTGGAGATTCTTCAAGCACCTTCTGTATTAGCAAATGCTTCCTGAATTAAAATTTTTGTATTGTTTCAGGTCTTTGGGCTTCAGGTTTGCTTATCGCTCACAATGGGCTAACAGCAACTCAACTTAACTCAGACAAGTCTTTCTTGAAGTATTATTTCTACTTAAAAACCTGCGAACTTATCTTATTCTAATTTTATAAGAACTGCTGAATTATTAGCCAGTTTAAACTTCCTCAACGGAATAATAAGTCAATTTCGTCAATGATTCTGACTCACTGCCTTTCGAATAGAAATAAATTCTGTGTAGTTGTTACATATACAATTATGTATAATTGAGTCTACGATTAATTTCTTCCAATGCTTATTTAATCTATTTACATTTTGTTATTGTTTTTTTTTTGTATATTGTTTTGTTATGAATACATTTGGATGTGTTAAATTTTAATTTATTTTAAAATGCTGTGATTGAAATCCATGTACCTTTCCAGAGTTATATATAAATAAATTTAATATTATATCATTATTGTTTATTGTAACTGTCTCCTACATAAATGTTCATAAGGTATGAATGTTAATGGATCCAAGATTTAATTTTGGGGGAAGCTTCAGCCCGAAAGCTTTTTTTTTTCATAAAAATAACGATAATTACTTTAGAAAAAATGAAAGAAACTACCTATATGAAATTGTGTTTAAGTGATTCCTAAAGTCCTTTTAAATTTAATTACATGAACAATAATACTTCAAGAGATAATTTTTAAATATTTTTTTCCATAAAACATGGTTATACTTTACCTCCCTTTCCCCGTAGTCTGCCTGTGATACTTGGTAAGATTATATTCTGAATGAAAATATGTAATGACCTAATATTGTTAGTTTGGTTTATATACAAAACATTAGTACTACAATGATGTCACTGCATTTATTTTTAATAATTAATAAAATGCATTCTTATGTACTGAAGGACTTTTAATGAGAACATATTGCTGTAAACATAATTACGAAGGTATATGTAATAGAGAAGTGTAATTATGAGTCTAAAAATTTTTAAAACTAAGAATTGATCGTAGCAAGGTATATTTTCTATTATCAATTTTTCTCTGAGATCACCACAATTTTGTTTTAATTATTGAACACAATTGAAAATTCAATATTTTGCCAGTGGAAATCTGTCTATAATTTGAGAATAATACATACTTGATTACCGGTCTGAGAACTCTCACATTTAAGGTATTACTGGTAAGTGATTAGTCGCTTTTTATTTTATTTTTTCCTACTTGTAATGTTTCAAAGTATTTTTTATGATACTTTGAGGACAAAATGAAAATATAAAATACAATATCAAATGATATTGTATGTAATAATAAAACTAATAACTACATTATTATATACAATTCATAATTGGTAATTGGTTGACTGTCGTGGATAATGAAGAGAAGAATATTTTATAATTAAATATTTATTTTATAATTATTTTATTTTATTTTATTCACCAATTTTATTCTAACAATTTCATTTTACTTTATATCTATCTATTTTATTTTTCTAATTTTTTTTTTTATTTTCTCATTTTTTATTATCTTTTTTTACCATCATTACTTATGTTTCTCATAACTTGTTATCTGGTCATTTTCATAGCCCTGATGAAGGCCTGAACTTCAGGTCGAAACGTCGGCATATGTAAAAAATAAATATTATAATTTATTTTTGCCTTCCTTTTTGACTGAACACCCCAACTATTCTTCTCTTCATTATCCACGACAGTCAACCAATTACCAATTATGAATCTATCCAAACGGGGCCAACGACCAGATAACAACCGTCTTTCTTCTCATCTCCGAACTAGACATCAAAATCATTCTAGAGCTCCGCAGTCACCAGCAGCAACCTTTTTGCCACGCCCACCTAGTCACCATTCACCTTCTTCAACTCCGGCCAGTACCACATCTCGCGTCAACATTTCATCTCCGGCCATCACTATTTCTCACGCCAACTCTTCTTCTTCATCTACAGCTCTTCAAGCACTTGATGTACAACCCTCCACCCAACCTCATACATCTTTTTCCTTATTGAAGTCTACCTACCCTCATCTTAAATCGCGCATCAACAACCTGTGTCACCTTCATCAACGTCTTGCTAATAGCACCCAACAGCGTATATTTCTTCTCAAATGCCGTTCTTATTCCATCTTTCCTAAATTCATAGAAAACTCTTTTAACCGCTTTTCAATATCACCTCCGTTCAACTCTAAATTTTTAAATTCCTCCTTTAAATTTAAAAAATCTTTGCTTAACCTAAAAATTCGCGAAACCATTCAAAATATTAATTTTTTCCATAAGCAAATTTTAGTTCTCACCCAATTTTTAGATCATAACATCACCCAAGAAGACGTTAATAATCTCTCCGTTTGCATTTCCAATATCTTTAATTCCACTAAAGCACAGAAGAAACTTATATTAATTTCCAAGTTTAATAATTTGTACCAGGCCACTCTCAAAACCAAGGTTTATCCTGCAGGAAAAGAAGAATGGGTGGACAATATCTCTTCCACTGACATCCCCTACAAAGTCACTAATATTTTAAGTTTAGGACCTAACTTTTCCACACCCAACACTTCTGTCAAAATTATTCCACAACTTATCACTGATCTCGAATATATTTAAGCAGACGATTTTTTCACCACTTCAAAAGAAAATAAAGAGTTGTCACGCGTTTCCATCTGTAATATTATTTCCAATTATCTCTTACACCCACCGCTCTCCTCTTCTTCTTTTTCTCCTGAATTTTTCAAAGACCTCTCTTTTACCCGATCCTTCTTAAAATCCCACGATAATATAATCATAACCAGAGCTGATAAAGGCAACAAAACTGTAATTATGGACCGTACAGAATACACTGACAAAATGACTTTACTCCTATCAGACCGTTCCACTTACTCTCCTACATCCCGTGATCCTACCTCATCATTAAAAACCAAATTTAACCTACACCTAAAAAATCTTCTAAATTCTAAACTCATAAACTATCCTACTTACAGAAACCTTATCTCCTACAATTCAGTTGCTCCCCGTTTTTATGGACTTCCTAAAATCCACAAACCCGGCACCCCACTCCGTCCGATCACTTCCAACATTAATTCTCCTTCTGTTAAACTTAGCAAATTCTTACTACCTTCCTTACAAATCTTCAGCCACAACAACCCTTATGATGTACAAAACTCATTCCATCTCCGTGAACAGCTACTCTCCTTTACCATTCCAGACAATTTCATTCTTTGCTCCTTCGATGTTGAAAGTTTATTTACGAACATACCCATAGACAAGGCACTTACTATAATAGACGACAATTGGACTATCATTGAACCTCACACCTCACTTAACCGCTCCTCATATCTCGAATCCCTTCATCTATGCTGTAAATCAGGCTACCTCACTTTCCAAGGACAATTTTTTAACCAAATCTCCGGACTAGCAATGGGTAACCCCCTCGCTCCCGACATCTCGAACATCGTTCTCAATGATCTTCTAGACTCCATTATCCCTCTTTACCCTGACGATATCATCTTTATTCGGAAATACGTAGACGACCTCCTCCTAATCATCAATCCAAATAAAATTCCTGATATCCTATCACATTTTAACTCTTACCACCCCCGCCTCAATTTTACAGTACAACGCGAACTCAATAATTCTCTCCCTTTTCTCGACCTTCTAATCATTAAAAATCCCAATAACACCATATCCACAGACTGGTACACTAAACCAACTTACACTGGCAGACTCCTAAATTTCCATTCTAAACATCCCTACCACCAAAAAATTAACGTTGCGAAAAATCTCATCCACCGTAGTCTCTCCCTCTCTGATCCCCAATTTCATGTTACCAATACCAAACGCATAAAACAGATCCTGTCAAACAATAATTTTCCTCTCCATGTCATTAACAAACTTATAACAGACCACAATAATCGCTCTTCCTTAATCTCAACTTCCACTAATTCTCCACAACCCATTTCAGCCCCTATATACAGATCTCTACCTTATATTCCTAACCTTTCAGACAACATCAACAAAGTTTTACGATCTACTAACCCTAACTTACGACTTGCATTCAAATCTCACAACACTCTCTCAAAACTATACACATCCCTAAAAGATCCGGTTCCTCTCTCACACCGCTCTCATATCGTTTACCGTATTCCATGTTCTACCCCCAATTGTTTTTCATCCTATATTGGTGAAACCAAAAATCTCCTAAAAGACCGCATAACCCAACATAAATATTCTGTATCCTCTCGTAATTTTACCGCTTCCAAATTATCCGAACATTCTCTCTCCCTCAATCATTCATTTGATTTCGACAAAACATCCATCCTTGCCACAGTTCTCAACCATGACAAACGACTCATTTCTGAAACCCTCCACATCCAGCTTCAACCAAAGACAGTGAATCTTAAATCTGACAAACAGAACTTTTCTTTAGCCTATTCCCAAATTCTGAATTTATTAAAACATCCATAGTTATATTCCTTTCCTTTTTGCTGACAACTCCCTTATATATATATATATATATATATATATATATATATATATATATATATATATATATATATATGTATGTATATATATATATATGTATATTTATGTATATATGATATATTTTTATTTCAATTTTTCTTCCTTATTACTCAATAGTTATTTTTCTTTTGAATTTTTCTTTCACTTTCTATTAACTTTCGTTCAATTTTCCATAATTTTTCTAAATAATATATCTCTCGTACCTATTTAGGCTTCCAGCGCTTTAGTTCAAACTTCGTCTGATAACCGTTAGAGATGACGCCACCTTCACATCTCTTCTCTCTCCCCCTCCCTTGTAACGACTTTTATTCTCCCCTTGACACTTAAGGAGAAAGGTAGTACTTCTTTTATTTCTTTCTTATTTCAGCTTTCTCAATTTCTTCCCTCCTTCCTTTCATTCCTTTTCTCTGTTTTTAACTCTTTATTATATTATACATTGTCTGTACATCTTGATAGACTTTACAATATCTCAATTTTCTATCTAACTACTCCATTCTCAATTTGTTTTAATTTTACTATTTATTTTATTTTCATTTCTTATATAACTTTATATTTCTTTTTTATGTTTTTACATTTTATTCTAAGATTCCCAATGTAACACTTTTGTCACCCCTTTTTGATTATGCCTACTTCATCATTCCACACTATGTAACAGTTTTTATTATTTATCTCTTAGTTCTTAGTCATTATTCTAACAATTTCATTTTACTTTATATCTATCTATTTTATTTTTCTAATAATTTTTTTTTATTTTATTTTCTCATTTTTTATTATCTTTTTTACCATCATTACTTATGTTTCTCATACCTTGTTATCTGGTTATTTTCTTAGCCCTGATGAAGGCCTGAACTTCAGGTCGAAACGTCGGCATATGTAAAAAATAAATATTATAATTTATTTTTTGCCTTCCTTTTTGACTGAGCACCCCAACTATTCTTCTCTTTATTATACACAATGTCAGTCTTAGAGTATCTCTCTATCAGTCAAGAGCTTAACTAGTGCTTCTCCCTATCTTATATGATTTAAACAATGACTTGAAGACTTTTCTGCTATTTTTATTAACAATTACTTCGTTTCGTAATATCACATTAATATTACAATACAGTTATTTATGGTGATATTAGTTATATAGTGAAAAAAAAAAAAAAAAGGACGTGATAGAAGCAGCTGAGTTGGAGTAGTGGGGATAGCTAGCATCAGCCTAATCCTACCAGCCTTCACCCAAACAAACAGGTGCCTTTGTTGTTGTTATTACTTTAGTTTTCTCTCATTTTAAAGCAATTGTGACATATTTATCTATTTTATTTTTTCAAAATGGTTAATTGCAAACTATGCGGAAAAACGGCAGGTAGAGAAGACAAGACTAAATTGGCTTGTGTCACATGTCAAAACATCTTTCATGCTAAATGCACGAAAATTGATTTGACAGACTCAGAAGGCCTAAAAGAAGCCAGTAAAAAATGGAAGTGCACCGATTGCGAAACAGGCGTCCATTGCCAACCACAGAGCCTAATACCATGATAGACCTACTGAGGACTCTGGCCGAGAAAGTAAGGGAATTGAAGTCCAAGCTTCAGGGTTTAGACGAACTAAAAGAAATAAAAGAAACCCACCAGAAACAATCGGAACTATCTTTCGAGAATATGGAGCGATTATTAAAAATTGAAACACTCCTGGAAGAGCAAAAAACCCATACTGAAAAATTAACCAAAGAAAATAACACATTGAAATCAAAAATATCCGAGCTGGAAAGCCGCCTGAATTCCACAGAACAGTTTCAACTGAAAAACACAATTGAAATCAGAGGAATTCCGGAGAAGGCCGGCGAAACCGTAACTGGCGCGATTCTTAGCGTCGGAACGGGTCTGGGCGTCAAGTTGAGTCCGGACGATCTCGATCACGCCGTGAGACTAAGACCCAAGCAAGAAGGGACTCCAGGCCCAATTATAGTCAGATTTGTCAGACAAGCGGTGAGAGATGAGCTGGTGCGGCAGCGAAGAGAGATTTCTCTACGCGCCATCTAGGCTGGGGAGAGAACGACTCGCACCGCGTCTACGTGAGTGAAGCTATGACGCCCACCAATAAACACCTTTATTGGTAGCCAGGCAGAAGAGGGTGACGGCAAAAATAAGATACGTCTGGTTCAGTGGGGGTAAAATTCGTTGCAGACAATCAGATGGAGGTCCAGTGGTAATTATAGAAAAACCAAGTGATCTGGACGTTTTCAGCTGAACTTTGTATATAAGTTACCTTCACCTTGCAATTAATTTACTTTCTCTTGCTGGAAATATATTTATTATATTTTTTTCATTTCCAGCTTTCTTTATTTTTTTATAAATGTAGCTTCTCTTGTTTTTTTTTATTTTTGTATCAATTTTTACTCATCAGAAATATTATTATTTTAATTTTAAGCTTCTTTTATTTTTGTATAAATTATTTAGAACTTTATTCGATTCCTTGCCAATTTTATCAATTTATCTAGACCAAGGAGAAATTTATATTTTCTTATGTTATACATTAATTTTAACTGAATATTTATTTCGAAACACCGAAAATTTATTTTTTTCATCTCAAAGTTTATTTTATGTAAGCATTGTTTTTTTATATTTATAAACTTGACATTATGCTTAAAAAATGCTATATCCTATCCTCCATCCTTGATCATTTTTTTTTTTTTTTCCAAAATCCTACTTCCCAACTCTCCAGTCATGACTAATATCCTGAATTCCTGTCACATCAATGCAAAATCCCTTACTGCACACTAGAATGAATTTCAGGAACATTTCCTTGATAATTTTTACCACATAATAGCAATATCCGAAACCTAGTTAAAACCTTTTATCCCTTACTCCCAGATTTACCTACCCAATTATTCCTTCCTACTATCGTAATAGTATAGAAAAGTAAAATTGTAAATAGTTACTACTGTAAATATGTATATAAATTATTAGAGCGTTCTTCATTATTTTTATTTCATGTTTATTTTCAATTTTTTGTTTTTTATTTTTAACTGATCTAAATTAGTAAGCAACTTATAATTTTTTCTATTATTTTTTATAATTTTGACTATTTAATTACTGTATATTTTTGTTTATGTATCTCTAAGGCTCCTTAGCCCACATTATTGTCTTTCTGTATTATTCTAAAGGGACTCGTCCCAGAATAAATAAAGCATTATTATTATTATTATTATTAAGTATCTCACACAACTACTAATATAAATTTTGAGTAAATTGCTTACTAAAGTTGTACTAAAGAGGTCGCTCCAAATCACGATGGGTTGATGGTATAGTAGGGGTGGGAGAGAACAGTTCTTGATCTCAAATGAACTGTTCTTCCGAACTATTACAACAGTCATTTTTATTTAGTTCACCTGTTTGCCACTAGTAAAATTGCTGTTTATTCTGTTTTTCGTTTCTTTTTTTCCAAATGAAACCAAAACTCTTTCTGCTTTCCAACGAACCTATCAATACATTAGGAAAATAACCCAATAGTTTTTTTATAAGACATGTTTCAACTGTTAAGTTTAGGGATGTAATTTTTAGCTCCCATTATTAATGAAGGCTACAAATAAATGAAAACTTATATTATAGTTGCTACATTACTAAACTAACTTAAGCGTATTTGTAGGCAAAATTAGTTTATGTTTTTAGATGTATCTATCCATATTAGTGTCTTTCAGACCGAAAATAATTTTTATGATTGAACATATTCACATAAATAAATTTAATTACATAAATAAAATTAAAAACTATTATGTTTTTTACTAATTTGAAAAGACAAACAGTTGAAAAATTGTTTGAACTACAGTTAAAAGATTCATGATAACCAAGCAGCATAACTTCAAACTTCGAACATACAAGAAGGTCAAAATATTATTAAAATAAACAAAGTTCTATATGTAAAAAAATAGTTTTTAGTTTTAATTAGTTAAAAAGTAATTTTTAAGATGAAACATACATTTAATATTAAAAATAAATTAAAAGGTTACCAATTTCAAGCTAGAACAATGCCAAACTTCATACATATAATGATTCATTCATTTCATTGTTATTAAACGAATAGGATCCGTTTTAAAATTAATAAGACTGTTATGAAACGAATAGGTATTACTCCATGAATTGTTGCATTGTTCTATGAACTATTTTTTTCAACAGTTGTCAAGAACTTTTGGTCAACGAATAGTTCATTTACGTTTTTCAAATGAAGCAGAAACACCCACTTATAAGTGTAAATGAAGATTTGATGTACCTGCTTGCTGTTCAAAGTTGGAGGACAATTGTTCTTGATAGAATGAACTGGCGAAATCTTTTTGAAGAGGCCAGGACTTAATAATGGATTGTAGTACCCATGATAAAAATACAAATAGCTAATGATAAAAATACATTTGATTGTTTTTATTAGAGATAATTAAAGGTTTCTCATTGTTGTAGTGATACATAATAAATAAACATGTACTTTGAAGGAATTTGATAATTAACTATAGGAGAAATATTTTTGCAGGTTGAAAACAAATTCCAGAAAATTAGAGTAGTAATAAAATGTATGATATTCTGCTTGAAAAATAAATATCTAGCATAGAAGGTGAAGGTAATAGGAATGACAAATGACAATGACTTTTAATTGTTGTTAATAATGTCTACTTTTATATTATACGATGAGAAATACAGGTTTCAATAAGGTGAAACATAAAAAACAAAAAATGGGTTCAGTACTATTTAGGGAAAGTATTGTTGCTTGGTCAACGGTTGTACAAGGAGGTGATTTGATTGAGATCATGCTCAATCAAATGTCAGTGTGCCAGGAGGATTTCCTGACTATGTGGTGGGTCCATGGTCGACGAAGCAGAATAATTGATTTATCTGAATAAATAATTCATCAGCTGGATTCAAACTGGAACCTTGAGCATTGGAAGTCAGCGTCCTACCACTGAGGTACCCCACTCCCTAAGAGTGGCATATAAATAAATAGAACTCATAGTTAAAATGTCTAATTTTCTATTATTAAATTAGAAATAAAAGTTTCTATAGAAATTAAATGGAATTTCTATAAAAAATTATATGAAAAACTAATTTTTTTTGCTTGATCAATTAAAAATTTATAGTACACAGAATTTTCAGAATTTATACTAATTATTTAAAGCTTATTTTTATAATTTAAATATATTCTTAAGGTTTATTATCTTTTAAATAAATTAATTAATACTGAAATCAGGGTGATTACTGATAGTGGTGTAATGCATTTCACCATTTCTCATTTTTTTTTTTAACCTGCATCACGGATTAAATTCAAGAAATTAGTAAACAAATGGTGAGGCAAATATTGAAATTGGAGATAATACAAATGAAAAATAAATGTCATAAATGCCTTCTTTTTTTTCTGAATTAGGCGATGTGAGGCAATTTACTTGGTAGGAGAGAGTATTGATAAGAGAGTGGCCTAGATAGTTAATCTTCAGTTTCTTCAAGATCTTGCTTGAATTGGTACAGGTAATATAGGTTATTAGATTCTACTTTAACTGGTTCAAAAGTAGTGGATTTATATTGAATATTAACGATTTTCTTTCATTTAACGTCTTCATTCGCCAATTGATGAATTTATTTTCATTGACAAATACAGGTTTAAGATCTTCAATCTGAATGATTGACTGAAAGCTCCTAAATTGTGTTTGGATATTATGCCTAAACCATCCCATTTTGTGTTACCTGATATAGACTAGTGGTCTTTTTAATCTCTTGAGGAAATCATTAAAACTTTCAAAAGATTGGCCCCTTTTCGTATAATATTCCATTTGTAGCATCTGTTTAGATGTCTTGGAGTGATGCATTTGGTCTAATATCTATGATATATAAACTTTTATTTTCTATCATGAAGAGACCTAAATCAATAGAATGTTGACTAGTTAGTTGTTTAGCAGTATTTAAAAAAATTAAGGAATTGTGTTTGAAATCTTCCAATTACAGGCTAACAATGAGATAAGCTAAATTATTTTACAACACATGTCATCAAGGAAGGATTTTCTTATGTAACCTATTGTTTATGTTTGATAAATATTTAAAGAAATTAACATTCGAAACTGAATAATCTCAATAACATTTTAGAGGAGGGGATACTTTGGATTTACAGCATTTTTATATTTAGTTAGAAACTGTTTAGTTTAAAAATACAATTAGAATATTTAAAATATTACTAACCTCATAACAAGTAATTATTTGTTTTTTAAGAATGGAACCAGTAGCTATTAATGGAAAAACATTCTCACTACAGGAAGTGGCAGAAGAACACATGCCAACCATATTATCTCAAATGCGAAATCATTATCCAGAAGCTGTTCATGTAAGTCTTTTTAAGTTTATTTATTAAATATTTAATGTACCCTTTCATTGGAAGAGTTAGTAATTTTAATTAGTAATAAATTGTGAAACATTATTAACACTTCCTTTTATTTATATTTAAATTGATTCTTTTATATGTTTAATGTTTTGAAATAATTTTCCCATATTTAGGTATACATTTATTATATACATTTCCTATTTGTTCAAATATTCATTTCTAACTATTTTGATCCAATATTTCCTTTGCAATCTTAAAAATTATGTTTTCATTTAAAATTATGATTTATTGTATTACTATTACAATATTATAGTTTATGTTTCTTCTGTTTTTAGTGCCTAAAGCATTATTTTCACATTTTAATGATTTTGACAAAGAAAGGTTTTTACATTTTTTTAGATTTCTTACTTAGATTTAATTATTTTTATATTTTTATCTATATTATATTAATAATATATCTACATTATATTACCTGATAAAGAACTAAAGCATAGTTCAAAATGTTGGCAATTAAAATAAACGCTATTGAAATATATAGTATGTTACTATAGACTGCATTCTCGACCAACTTATACTTAAATTAAAATTAAAGAAATAGTTAACTACTTGCATAACATTATTATGGAAACATTATTTATCTTACAGATATTAGAAAAAATTTATTGATATTGATTAAAAAATGTAATTATTTTTTAATGAATTGTGATGATTGTATACTCTTCCATGGTTATTCTAAATATATTATAAACAACTAACCATTACATCAACATTTAGATTCTGTTAATAATAAATGTTTATAGGTTTTGATGTTTTTTATAGGTTCACGAATTTTTTCGTATGCTTCTCAGATACAAGAAGACAAGCCCCGATCTCCAAATTTCTTTTTTAGCTCCTGGAGGAGACTACAGGCTTGGTATAATATTTTCCCTTGTAGATGAAGTAAGATAAAAAATAAATAAGTGCATGTTTTTAATAAAATTTTTATTATTATTTGACTAACCTATTTTATAAATTTTGTTATTTAATTTGAAATGTTTGGATTTATTTATTTTTTTTTTTTTTAATATTTTAGTTATTTTATTTACTAACAGTGGTGAGATTTATTTATCTGTTACCTTACTTAAACAAAATAATAACATTATTAAATGCCAATCAATTGGTTATGGTTTATTTGTATAAACTTATTTGGATGGAGTAAATCTAAACAATGTATTACACTTTGTTTCAGTCCTCATTGTAAATTACTATCTCAATTAGAAAATATTAAGAACAAAACGAAGGGGTTCCCATTTCATAGAGCAAGTCGCACCATCAAAAGTTTTGTGAGGGCATATTATGATAGGATTTTGAATTTTTGAGGGGACATATTTTGACGGGATTGTGATTTTTCCGAGTAAAAAGTTCCAAACCAGAAAAACAGGGGGGAAACATTGGAGATAGTATAAGATCTACGATTTTTCTAATTTTACTTTCGCTTGCACTGTTTTTAAGAAGAGGAGAAGTAATAAATTTCCTGGGATGTAGGAGGTGGCTCATGTGCCATCCATCTTGGGAGAGATGGGCAGCCCTGACAAGAAGTAATTTTGCTGACCAAATAGAACTGAGTAATGAAAATTTACATTTATTAGCGTAATAAAATACACACTTTATTAACGTTGATCCTGATTATGTAATTGTTTTATAATTAGAACTTAGATTGAAAGGATTTCTTTCTTTTATTTATTTTTACTTTCACTTTGACAAGTTTTTTTTGTGTACGTGTTTTAGTGTTAATTAATTAATTATTTATGGTTGATTTAATGGTAGAATTTGTCATTTCAGAAAGATTGCTATTGTTCAATTTACTGCGATAATAAACAGGCCAGTAAAGCAATAGAAGAAGCTTTAACATCATTCAATCCGCCCGAACGGGAAATCATGTTGATCTCTGGTTTGACCAGTATAGCTTATCCTGCTGCTAAACCTTTTATCGATAGAAAAGGTTGGTCTGAGCTCAGAGGTACAATTTATTGGATGCCATGGGAGACTGCTAGGCAGCTTAAAGTTCAGTAAGTTTTTTTCTATAAGGTATTTCATAAGAAAATTATGAATTACTACATAAAAACAATAATAATTATTGGCTGGGGATCGTAGTAACAGAGAAATAAAAAAAAGCTAATAACCAAACAAAACATATTAGCAAGTTATTAGGCTGTATGATACTACATGAAAATATTTGATAAATTATAATAGCATACCTTAGGGGTTATTGCAAAAATCATTAAGCAACTTAAACAAAATGAAATCAATTTGTTCTTACGAGAAGGAATTGATCGGGGGGTGCTGTCAAATAAATACTAAATTATAGAAATAGTATTATTTAATTTTAATGCCGATGTTTCGACCCACTTTCTTCTTAGATGAATTTTGCCTCTGTGAAATCATAATATTGTGCAAATAGTATAATAATATATGATAAATTATAAGATTCGTGTCATTTTCATGTATTTACGTTGTTTTTGTATTGACAAATACGATCAAAATTCACAAAAACATTCTTGAAAGTTAAACTACATAAAAAATACATTTAGTGTCTGCAATTAACCAATGATATGTAAATAATAAAGAAATAATTATATTAGTATATGTAAAAATAATTAGAGAATTATAAGTAAATAGTTAAAAAATTAAAATTAATAATTAATGAATAGAACATAAGTAATATGTAAAATATATAAAAATTATATAGGGAGTTAAAAAGCAATGGTAACAAAGTAATAAAATAACAGTAACAAAGTAATGAAATAAAGAAATGAAATGGAATATTAAGTAACTTAAATAAATCAGAGAACTAAGTAGCAAATTAAAACAAATACGATATGTTAATTATTATGAGTTTGTCATAATATGTTCTTGAGAAATGAGATAAAAAATAATATGACAATGAAAAGCATAGAAATAAAATGTTATATATTTAAATTAAATTTAAAGAAATAAGAAGTATATAGAAAATAATAATTGCTGTGATATCTAAATTAGAATTTACTAGAAATTAGTACTCCCAACCACATTATGCTCAGTCAACTAATTCTCCTCTAATAATAATTTTTGTTGTGATAGTTTACCCGAAGGAGTGGAAATAAGAAAACTAAGCCCAGAACATGCTGAAATTGTAGATAGGGAATGGATACATCATTTTCCTGGATCGGAAGAACTGGTCGCAAGACAGATCAAACGCAATTTTGGTCTTGGAGTTTTTCGTGGAGAAGATTTATTGTCCTGGGCAGTTCACTTTTTCTATGGAGGAATTGGAACAGTGAGTTTAATCATTTTTCAATTATATCATTTCTTTATTACACTATTATTTCATTGTTTTTTGTTATTATAGAAGTATTTATATCTTATAAATAGTCTGTAAAGTTATCAGTATTTCCTACTATCAAACTTTGATAGTAGTAATTGTAATTTTATAATATGTTTTGTAATTTTGTAATATGTTTTATCATTCCTCAGTGTTTCCTTTTTGAAGCCATCCAAAATCTCTATACTGTACATTTCTCTATTCACTCTCTAAGTATCAAATCTCAACAAATTGATCTGTATATCCCCTCCAATAAAACTACTTCCTTCAACAAATTCTTCCTCATTTGTACTACATTCTTTTGGAACTCTCTACCTAACTCCATACGTCAAACCACATCCACAAAATCCTCCATTATACTTATAAGCTATTTCATATATATGTATAACATTCCTCATTATCATTGCTGATTTGAATATATATACTTTTAGATTCAATTATATTCAAGAGTTCATGAATTGCCTCATACACAATCACAAAATCTTCTTGGATCACCAAATAAAAATAAGGAGAGTGTATGGATGGATGAACCAGAATTTTTTTAGAGTATTCTGGATAAGGCTATCAGTCGTTACCAAATATTTTTGGTTAATATATCCTGAAGTTCTTCAGTTAAAGAATATACAACTTCAATTAGAGCTTCATGAAAAGCTGTCAAACACTTCTTCATATTCTTCAGTAACCTTCTCCGTATTCCCATACATCCTAATGTATTATTCACCGAAGTTTAAAACATACTATTTCATACAAAATGTACAAAAAAAAGGCAGCCATTAGAGCATTTAAATTGGTATTCAATACTGTCCTTGTGTACAAACGTTTTATGATAAAAAATAAATAATTTATGTACTTATTCTTATAATATTAATATATTTTATTGTATTCAGTTTTTTAAATAAAAAAAATATTTTTTTAGGTACAAACACTTAAAAGTGAAAAAAGAAAAGGTTATGGAAAAGCAGTAGTAGAAGCTATAGCTAAAGAACTTGGCAAAATGCAAATTAACCCACACTTGCACGTGATAAAAGGGAATGGGGCTGGTGAAGCTTTTTTCGAGTATGTATACAACAAATTACATTAATTCATTTTAATTCACTAACTTCACTGCAAGATTGGAAAGGCTTTATAACCTACAGAACTTCTATATACTCTAGAATTTTCTCAATACTCTCTATATTTTTAAAACTTTTTATCAACATATAATCATAGTAATATTAAATTTAACAAATTATGATTGGCAGTGTTCAGTGATCAAAATTTGACCATAATAATCATTGGAAATTTGAGAAAAACCTGTATATATTTTTTTGTCTTCGTATATTGCTAATTACAACTGTCAACATTTATACAAGTAAATCTGCAAAAAGAATATATAACATGATAAGTATTTGTGAAGAAGCTTTGGTATTAGTAACACTTTAAAAAAACCTATATGAGTTTGTTTCTAATTTTTTTTTTCTACTCTAAAACATTCCTACATACACTTTTATATGTAATATATATATAAAATAGTTCTGTACTATTTGAGCTATTCAAAAATAAAATTTTAAATACATCGTTACTTTTCACTTTTTGAGGAAGTATGTTAGAATAGAAAAACTGGGACAAAGTCTCTTAAGAATAACAATATTGTTCAAACAAATTAACAATAAATCTGCCCAAAAGACCTATTACAATAAATAATAACTAAAATATAAGTAATAAAACAAATATATACATAGCTCTGAGGATATGTTAACGAATGCAGATGGGTAATAGGGTTACAATACTGCAATATTAGTGGTGAAATAATAACATAATAATAACTAAATATAATTGGAAAGGAACGTTAGATTAATTTCACAGGCAAACCATTTTAGTGATAAAAAATTCACTAAAGTAAATAACTATTATATACATAAATTAAAAAGGCTTCAAGATGAAGACTTTAACCCAAGTTTCATTAACATCATTACAGCCGTTTTGGCGCTACAGTCTATAGCGCAAATGTTTTTCGGCCTTTATTTGAAAACGAAAGGCCAAATGGTAATGATGTCTATATAAAAATAAATCCTAAATTTGATTGCAACATTGTTTTAAAATTTCTAAGCAATCAGTGTCAAAATTTTGGAGATCATCAATTTTGAACATACTAACATTTACATTTTTATTTATATAGTTTAAAAAAAAAAAAATTGTTTGATAACACTAAAGCTCTCCAATAGCTATTAAACTAAATAGAAAATCTGTTGAGAAAAAGGTATTGAATGTCTTCGCTTATATTTATCGATGCTCAAAATACTTGTAAAAATCACAAAAAATATATATTTTAAATAAGGTTAATTTTAATTTTAATAATAGCTATGTCTGTTAGCAATAATAGATTTCACTATAAAATGTTTTTTATTGTTCCAGGTCAGTGGGCTTCAGGGCAGCTTACGAGTCTCAATGGGCTGGTAACAATTTACATGATTAAGTCGAAGAGTAGTTTAATACAATACTTAGTTAATAAATGTATTTATTAGAAATTTGTGATATTTCCATGTTGATATTATAAAATATATTTCTTTTTATTATATATGTCCTCGTGTTTTTGTTCTAAATTGGTTACTTCCATGAACTTTTAATATTTATTAGATGGTGAAGAATGATTAGGTTATAAAAAAAAAAAGTCATGAATTTTTCTTATATTTATTTGCAAATATAATAAACATTAAAGAAAAGCGGTGGGGATAGAGGTGTCACAAGAGTGGAGACGAGGCTACGTCAGAGGCAGCCGGCTCCTAGCAGTATCTCAGACAGCTCCTAGTATCTCATTCCTTTTAGCTTAGAATAGTGACTTCCATCCAAGAAATGTCTTTTTTTCTCTCTTACGTTGTTGTCTGAATAAAAATATTAAGTTTAAAATGTATTTTACAAGCATTTTCTTTATAAATGCTTGTTTAAAAAGTTGAGCTGACAGAGATTTGACGGTATAATGCATAGATGGGAACCTGCGGCCTCTAAACCTTTTTGTGCAATACTTATTAATATAGAGCTAGAATTAATTAAATTTAATTATTTAGGTTAAAAAGAAATTAAAATTAATAGAACAAGTTGAATATACCTAGTTCTGCCAAAAATACTGTTACAAAAGTTGAACTTTGTTTACATTCTATTAGGGTATTATTTAGATAATTCTTACCTCTATCAGGTTATTTTCTTTACATTTCAGGATAATAATCCTAATTAGTTTGTATTTTTCTTTCGCTCAGTTAAAATGGAGTTCGGTGATAAAGAAAACAGAATAGCTGTGATCGTCTTACACAAAGTTGGATAGAAAATTTAGGTCAGAGATTTTCAACACTTTGAAACATTTGGGTATCAGCCGTATATTCGTGTACCACACTATGAATAGATATAATGAGACCCTTTCTGTATGTGACAGACCTCGACCAAACTGTACCACCACTTTAAGAACGGTAAATATAGTCACAGCAGTGGCTGCTCGAACCAAAAGAAATCTCCTTCGAAAACAACAAAACATGTCTCGGGAAATGGAAATCTCTGTTAGATCAATGTCTCATATAATAAAAAGTAACCTTAGGATGGGTGCATTTCGAAGAATGACAGGACAAAGCCTAATAACTTCCCTAAAAAAAAATTTGAAGGATAGATGCAAAGTGCTCCATGACCGTTACACCAATGGTCTTCATCGAAAGATTTTGTTTAGCGATGAGAACATTTTTACAACTGAAGAAAATTTTAATCGCCACACCTCTAAAGAAGCTCAGGAAGTCATTGGAATTGTGGAAAAGGGTACATTTTGAGTAATTTCTTTAATGTTTTACTCTATAGATATACATTTTATTTTCTAATCAAATTTTTGAAAACATTAATTTTTCTGATGAAATCTGTATATATTTCCTTGTAACAATATTTATGACAGAATTAGGTATGTATCATCAGCCGTGAATCAACGCTGGAGATCCTTCTGGAGTACATCCATTTTTATTTACTAGTCACTGTCCTGTATCCAGATTTTCCATACATATGGATCAGATTCACCCAGATTAGTCCAGATATGTGAGAGTCTGCTGTACAAATTTATTTAAAAAGACAGTAATTATGATACGAATTATAAAATGGAATAATAAGATTTAATTAGTAACTAAATACATTACAAAGGCAACCGCTGAACAACTGAAAAAGATCCTATCCAACTGACAGCAAGTGTCTTTGGGGACTTATGGGAAGATTGCGTTAAAGGGTGATCTGGTGTTGGCACTGAACCTTTAGGTTCGCTAAGCCTTTTGTTATTATTTAAACTTCCATTTAACATAATAGGAAGAAGTTTATGCTAGATAATTTAACATAAGAGTCAGAGTTTAAAGTGTTATTTATGATAAGTATGCTTTGAAAGTTCTGCAATATGGGTGCTGTGTTGAATAGATTAAACCATAGTATGTAGCACAGTAGAATTATTTTTAAATTATAAATTTATCTAAAATCAACAAATTCAAAAACATAACTAAGAACTAAAGAAATGTAGGATAAAGGGTTTCTTAACAAAAAAAAAAAAAAAAAGAAAAAAATTGGACAGATTAACTTTATGAGTAATATTTATTTGGCATAACACTATTTAAAATTGTTACAAATTATCTTCTATTATACATGTTATATACATTTCTATCCGAAATCCTTTTATCTTCTAAAATCAGCTTTCGGCTGAAATTGAAGTGCACAATTTTAAAGAAAAAACAATTTTGGACAATAGTTCAATAAAATTAGTTGAAGCTGTCAAGACAGATTAAAACAATCTTCTTGGCAACAGAGGTCTTTTAATTAATCTTATATTATCAACAATTTAATAGCAGCTCGCCTTCCTTCGAATTAAGGAAATTATCGTGTATATCAAGTTTAGGTCACACAGATTAGAAATATGATACAGTATACATAATTATAGAATTCAATCCTGTAATATAGAATCATTTTTAAATTTTTAAAAAGTTGAGAACTGAAATAAAACATATGTTTAAAAGAACAGGACACTAAGTTAAGAGATTTGATTATCACAGATGGGCCAAAAATTTTTTTTTTTGTATTTACAGAGAACACAGTCGATAATATGGTGGCTGGGCACAAGTTCACACTGTACATGGAATCATAAAAATTATCAACATAATTTTTATTTTATATTAAAAGCCGATTTTTGAACACAATTTTTATGCCTCCAACAATGATTATAAAGATCCTCTGTATTTTCTCGGCTTATTGATAACAATATTTCTGAAATTAGAAATTAAAAATAAGTAATGGATGATTTAAGATATTTGGTAAGAACTCGACTACAATAGATTGTTTATGATGAGCAACAGAAGTCCAATAGCGTTATTTTTATTAAAGTAGTAATAATTTTAATAACTACTACAAATACCAATTAACCATTAATATATAGAAAGCAGAGGAAAATATCATATAAATTTTAACAACGATACAAAGGTTATTTTACTTTCTTCACTCCCGATTGAATTGTAACAAAGCAAATATAAAATATATAGTCGAATTATTCCAAAAAGTCACTAAATGCATCTTTGATATAGATTAACTTTCTAATATGGTATTGTGAATTTTGGCTTTATTTATCTATATTTAAATAATAATAATTTAAATAACAATATGATTTATAATGAGAGATTTACAATTACAATGTGCTATCATAGCGTTTGTTTCAAAACCAGTTGCATTAATTTATTTTAAAAAAATAATTTTTTTATTTTTCATAAGTTTTTAATGTTTATTTTTATAAAATTAGATGTTTGTTTCAAAACCGTCTAGATCTCCCAAAAATTAATACCAAAAGATTTGATTTCCTATAAAAAGTGGTTCTATCAAATCTTTTTTGATCAGTTCTGAAGAATTTTCGAAAATGGATACAAGCGGTTTTGAAATCAAACACCTCATATACACGTAAAATTGAAATAAGTTACGCTAAACCCTGTTGGGTACAATTTTTGAAATTTTACAACAAAACTAAAATGAAAAATATACATTTTAATCAAATGGAATGATTTCCTTAAGAAGCAAAGAAATGTTGAATCATAATATTAATTTTTGTGTACATGTGTAATGGTAACAATTTGTGGTTATTTAAATTTTTTAACAACTTTTCATAAATACACTTTCATCTACAGATTATTCATGTAAACTTGTGCCCACCAGCTCTGTAAATACACTTGTTTTTAATAAAAGGTTAATAAACTTCTAAAAGTCTCTTGTTTTCTAACCGGAGAATAATCAAACTCGTAAAGCCCACTTAACAAATTATCATATATAACAGATACAAATTTTAACATATAATAAGAAAATGAAGATATAAAAACATGAACATAGCCGCGTTGACATCAGATGAACAGATAATAAAAAAGAAAAGAAAATGCATTTGAAGAAATTGAAATATTTTATTGTAAATTAAAATAATATAACAGAAGATTAACAATAAAAGAAGGAAAATGAAAGGTTATAAAGGATAACAAATAGCATTACAGGAAAGGGCAAGTTCTTAAATTCAACACTAATTTCATTCATTGATGAGTCCAGCGCTGAGTTTAGAAACTTGCCCAAAATATGAAGGATCATGGGGTGAGAAAAACTTAAATTAATTAATTTGGTCCCATTAAATATATATTGAAACTATTTCGCGTTTAACAGAAGGTATAAAAAAAAAAAATTCTCCACAATTCAGACTAGAACTGGTTGCTTAGCAGAAAAAACAATAGAAATAATGTATAATGTACATTTATTTATTATCGTGTTATATATTAAGTGCAAAGGCAATTCCACATATCGAACCCAACCTACCCAAACGTTTATTTAATGTATTAATAAAATGGTCATTTTTATTTTAAATTAATGTACAAGAAGTAATAAATAAGTAATAAAGCTTTAATTCGTTTTTTTTTTTTTTTAACTTATTACATAACCATAGTCGTTTACGATTATAAATAAAACATTTTGTATAGCTATACATTCAATTTACAGTGGTTGACACAAAGACGGACTGAAATATTACATACAAAGCATTTTTTTTTAAAGTTTATTTTATTATATATATATTTCTTTAATTTGACAATTTTTCAAACTTCCTGGTAACATAAGATAATATAGATGACTTTCGCTCGAATTTATTACTCCTTTATAGCCTATTAAAGAGGTATCCATAACAATTTGTTAAGTTTATTTAGGTTTTGTTAAATATATTAATATAGAATTGATAATTAAATAATTATTTATATATATATTCTGTACAATGCTTTAATATATAGTTGCTATATATATATTTATGTATATATGTATATCATAATTATACTATACATATCGTAATTCAAATAGAATGAAGATTATTGTGGATCATAAATTTATAGATGACAGATAATCATAATAGATAACATTTAAAAACTATTAGAAAAGCAAGAAAACAAAAAAAAAACATATAAATTAATTTTATTTTTAAAAATAAATAACATTTTAACATGTTTTGTAACAATAAAATGTACACAATCATTTTAATAACTTTGTAAATAAAGCATGGATTAAAAAAAATAAGCAAGAAACTTTTAAAATTCTAAAATAATATCCTTTTTAATAAAAATAAAAAATGAGTAAAATTATTGAATATAAAAAAAAATCTATCAAATGTTCCTTAATGTGGTACAATCATCATAATGTTTTCTCATTTTGAAATTTAAAAATTCTTCAATAAAAGAACATTATTTAAAAATCCAGTTGTATCCTTTCGATATCATGAAAGAAGTTAGAAGACAAATTTTAAGAATTATTATAAAAGGCGTAACAAGATTGCTTCTCATTTTATGGTCGTTACGATATGTATAATATACATTATTGTAATCTCATTGCCACTGTTCACCGACGAGCAAGATGGTTGCTCTCACCTAGGTAGCCTCCACGACTGCTACCTGTCCAGCCTGGAAATAATTCACACATTAACAATTTGTAAATTACAATTAATTTAATTATAATTCAAATTGTATATTAATTAATCCAAAATTATTAATATTTCATGGATTGTATAAAGCTAGGATGATATTGGGGTGTTATTAAGTTTCCGCCAATCTAGACAGTTATTTTATTACATACATGCATCTGACAACACTGAGAAACCGACTATATTCAGAGAGCTAAACCTCTGTATTCAAGTTATCAGTCTATTTTAAATCCTCGAATTATATACAACGTTGTTCATATCACTTCAAACAAGGCAGATTTCATTCTCTGAAAACTGTTTTCGCGAGGAATTTTCCAAAAGAAAACTGCAGCTAAAAGGCATCAATTCTTATGGCAATCACGTTCTATCAGAAAGAACACGTAGAGAATGGTTTAAACACTTTTAAAACAATGATTTTGGTCTCTGAGATGATCATCTCCTAAAAAGTAAAATACAAGCTGCTTCAGCTCCGAAACCATCACAAGAGATTGTTATAGACTACAATTGATGTATTTGAGCCAAGCCCTGAAGCAAAAGCGACTAATGCAAGCAGAGATACAATAAAATAATTTTACTGTGTGATAATGCTCGACCTCATATTACAAATTGTTCCGATCACTGACTCACAGCCTGGGTCAGCAGTGCTTCCATTCTTATGACAAAACTAAAAAATGGAACGATGACTGGATTGCCCAAAAAATATTACTTTTTTTCAAAGTAGAATCCGTATCTTATCTGAAAAATAGGAAAAAGTTACGGATGGACAATACTTTGAATGACCTGAATCTAACTGTTATTTATAAATAAAGTTTTCATTTTTTTTTTTTTCAAAAAACTCAGAACTTATTCACAAACCCTGCAAGAGAATCTTTGGAAGAAAAAGCAAACTAACATTATTAATATAGGAGATGATTAGAAAAAAAATCAAATAATTTAAAATTATTTATTAATTACAGACCTTTCGACCTACATCGTAAGTCTTCATCAGGGCTTAAAAGAAGGATACAAATAAGATGCAACTACTGAACAAGGAAAAAAGATATGCAGGGTGCCTCAGTTCTTAATGGTCAAATTCTGGGGAGTTATTCTAGACAAAATTTCCAACTAAAAAGTTCATTTGATATACGGACCGATTCTGGTCAGAAAAAATGTTGCTAGAAGGAATTGCTCAAAAACTTTTCAAGATAATACAATTTTAAGTACACCACCGAAAAGTAGACAAACTTTTTTTCAGAAAGCAGTGAATAAATTTACTAAGGTCAATAATAAAAGGGATTTTCAGGAGTTCTAATGTGTATGCTGTACAGAGATATATGCTGTTCTTGTATTTTAAGGACCACATGTGGCATATATTCAATTATTTTAAATGAAGAAATGTAGTCTAAATCGTAATTGGTAACAGATGCCCGGTTAACGGTGGGAAAGTGGTTACTTAGAGAAAGGTCTGGATACCTGAGACCGCCTAGCAATCTTTTAGCAGGGGCAATAGAACACTTAATGACACAGATCGGCCAAAAACACCGAAGGAGGAAAAAAACACCTTCGAGAAAGAGGAAACAGTCGTGTGCCTGCTGGAAACGGCCTGGGGGTGTGGTCATCCCTTCTGCTACAAAAATTTAACTAATGGGAACCATTCTTGCCCCACCCTAGATATTTCGATAAAATCCACTGAGATACAAGGAGGAGAAGGCTTATGGTCATTTGTCACTGCCCGGTCTGATGTTTTCTTCTGGCTGGGGGACTGAAGCCTTGGCCCCACATGAACCATGACCAGATGATCTCGACTTCGCAGATGCAGCGATGACATCTACCAAATACACCACTTCACATAACATTATAGATAAGTTGTAATTCCTAATCATAATGTTATAAAATATTTCATGGCAAAATAATTTTCAATTCAGTCCATCTGAAATCATGCCTTCACAACCAATTATTGAATCATATTTTTTGTATAGTTTATTATATATATTTTTTGCACATTGAGATTTCTGAAATAATTTGTACATATTCTTTATTTAGTTTCAGAAATAAAATAAGTTTGTGAATAAAAGTTATTTTAATCATGCCACCTATTTATATCATTAAAATCACAGGTAATGTTTGGTAATTAGAGAGCACAATAAACACACACCAGCCTTTGCGAAAAATTATCCAATTAATTAATCATGGACCAAATAGGTTAAAGAACCAATTTTATTTTACTAATTTCTTATTAATTAATTCTTATTAAATAATTCTGGATAATTATCATCAATAATTATCCAGTGGCATCCCGATAAAATCTAAAACCCCAAAAATGAACGTAGCTGCAGCAGTATAGCGGCCATATTAAACCTCTTGAAAATCCCTTTTATCAAGGCCTTAGGCAAACCCATAATCATTAGTCAAATTTGTTATTACATTTAAAAAAAAAAACCTAATGATAGGTATAGAATGACTAGTTTTACCTTCGCTACAAGTCTTTTAGTAACGCTGACTTGGCAGTCTTCAGTTTGTCTAGCCTTCTCTGAAGGTGAGTGTTTGCTGTCTCCAGTTCCTCGACTCTTGCCTGGCATTCTCTCAACTGTAAATTATAATTTATTATCATTATTTGCCTTTATTATTATCTAAGATTGTATTTTTATTCAGAAAAATCCTAAATATATACACTGTCAAAATATCTAATTTTCTTAATATTCTAGATTAAAAATAAATAACTTAAAAAAAAAAATACAGCTGGATCACACTAATGAGGCCTAATCAGATTTGTTAAAGAAAGATTATCAAAACAACCAGATTTAAACTACTAGATTAGTTTATAGAGTTTATTTAATAAAAATAACAATTTTTTATTCTTGTGTTGCAAGGAAAGGAGCGGAATTTCCTATCATAGGTCTGGGACCTGCTAATAGAAACATCCAAGAAACATCAGCGAAAAGAAGCCCTTGATTGGATTTTGAAAAGAGCAGGCGAGGAGTGAAGGGAATGCACTGAACTTAGACAAGCCAAATAATTTACCAAAACCTCCTCCTCCTTTAAAACTAAATGGCTGCTGGGCCTAACTAAAAAGTAAATCTGACTGATCATCAGAGTACTAAAAGGCCACTGCAGACTTAAAAGATATTTAAAGATCTGCTAAAGATGATGAACTCTGCAATCTCTTCACTACATAACAGAATATGACCGATTTGCGTGGTGTGGTCAAATAAATACTAAATTATACAAATAGTATTATTTAATTTTTACCGATGTTTTTGACCCACTTTGCAGGTCTTCATCAGGACTACAAAAGATACAAAACATGGTGAAAATAAAATAAATGAGTATAAGTAGATATAAAATAAGAAGAAGTAGTCTGATAAAGAAATAAAAAGATATCAGAGATATAGTGGGTGACAATGTAGTTAAAATATCAAATATTATATATGTAGAAGATACAAACAAAAATGGAAAATAAGTATGAATAAATATAAAAAATAAAGGAGAATATAGCAGGTAAGTTAAAAGTAAACAGATTTTGATAAAAGATAAGGAACGAGTGTATAACAAACTAAAAAAGATTACATTTGATAACTGTAGGTTAACAGATAAAGAAAATGAATGTTAACGAATAGAGAGATTGAAAATTGAATAAGTAAAGCTAAAATAAGAATAAGATAACATAATAATAAGATCAGTGGATAACAAGCTAGTGGAGGTTACATTTGATAACTGTAAGTAAACAGATAACGGGACAAAAGGTTAAGAAATAAAGATATTGAAAGATTAATAGGATAACATTAGTTGCAATATCGTTAGGATAGATTATTAAGTATAAATGTAAAACAAGGTAATGATGATAAAAACAAGGTGTACTAGAAATTTTGAATTACATAAAGTTATGGTGATAATTAATGAGGCCTTATTTATTTATTAATTTCTTACTCATATTTAAGTCATGACACATCCATTTAAGAAACATAAAAGATATATATTTGTAGAACATACTTCTCGTTGTAGTTTTCTCCTTTCCAGCTTCAGTTCGTCTTCAACTTTCTCCGCGGCTTCAGCAGCTGTCTTGTACCTGGTGACCTGCCCTTCTAACCTAGCCACCTGGAATGATAAATGGAAATCATTAATATAATCATAGGAATAAATATAACGAACACATACTGATTAACAGGAAATGGCTTGTAAAAAGACCTAGTTTTGGTTTCATGAGGCCCATTAAGGACTGAATCGTTTGGAAAAATCGCAGCTATGATCTAGGGGAAAGATGATGATATAGGAAAATAAAATATATTTTGTTAACATAAACAGGGAATATTGCAGTTAATGAGTAGCACAGGTAAGCCTCATTTTACAGGCAAACTTAAAAAAAAAAAAGGTAAAATACATGAGAATTTTATGAAGGGTTAAAACCCTACACCGTCCCCAAAAAAGAGAATAAGTCAAAATAAAAGATTTCAGCGGGATCGATAGAGCTAACAACACTGCAAGAGACTAGCCTTAAATAAAATGTGAGATGAGGTTGCCAATGTACTGAGAGTAACAAGTAAATAAATCAGTAGCTATTGTTTATAAAATATACTACTGTCTGTGTCTGTGTGTATGAATATGATCAGTCTAGCTCAAAAACGAAAAGTCGTATGAAAGTGAAATTGCATATTTAAGGTGATAAATATTCAGGACGCAGTCTTTTTTAAATTTTTTTATTTTTGCCAACGTTTCAACCCAAACATGTGGGTTATCTTCAGGGCTGAAAACGTTTTTTAAAATTACAATCAGAGATGTAATAGTATACGACCGCTAATTATAAATAATAAACTATAGTGATTGATGGTACATGAATCTTAACTAATATTGCAATACACATATTAAAATTAAATATGTAAATAGCTATACAAACTAAAACTAAAAAAATAATGTATATAATCCATTTATATAAATTTGTAATATTTTCTCTTACTAACCGTGGTTTGAGCACTGAGGTTGTTCAAGTACTGGCACATGTTTGGTAGGTAAGTAAAAAGGTCAGGGGTGTAGGATTTCCCACTTGTCTTTTTTTTTAGATAGCAAAAGGTAAGTAAATATAGCCAGAGGGGGAGGGAGGTAACATTTATGTTTGTAGAATATACATAATTTGCTAACAAATATTTCAGACGTGTACAATATTTGAGTTATTTCATATGGTTACAGAAATGTGACTATTGTCTAGTAATGAAATGAACATAAGCAAAAGGTGCCAATTAATATAAATATAGTTTAGTTTGATAGCACGTATACAAGGGTTAGATGAACAATTTTTATAATAAAGACAATTTCAATGTATTGAAATGATATGTAGGACAATGAAATTGTCTTTATTATAAAAATTATTTATCTAACCATTGTATACTTGCTATCAAACTAAGCTATATTTATATTGATTGGCTCCTTTTGCTCCTCGATTTTGATTTAACTCAGTATATCAATGTATTATTAAGCAGCTTTTAATATAATGTAGGATTTATTCTCATTGGTGATCTCTAACAGTGCTTAAATGCCTAATTTTCAATATTAGATTCTTCTAAAGTACCTTTAATTTTTTCAATTTAAAATAATTAACCATTTCACATTAATCTTTGGTATAAAAAATAGCTAAATATAAAATATGAAAGAAGTTGATTACTAACTAAAGGAGAAATTAAGAGATAGTTGTCATGGAGGATTCAAAGCAATACGAGCGCACCTGAAAGATTACAACAGGCTTCCATACGTAACATGAGCTTAATATAATACAGATTCTTGGTATTATTTAATTTTTAATTGTATAGAATACAACAATATAAAAGTTAAAGTTTGTAATATAAGGGTATTTAAAAATATTATGGAATGATAATGTCTTACCGTAGCCTGCAACGTTGAAACATCCTGCTCTGCTTTTTGCAACTTGAACTTCAAATCACCCAACTGCTTGTTCGCTTCTCCTAGATAACATAATAAAACAAGATTATTGTTACTTCATACTCAGTATTCCTGAAATTTTATAAAACACATTGGAATATACTGTCTATTAAGATTAGTATGTTTAAATATAATTGAACTAAGTTTAATTTGAATGAATTTTAATAAATTAAAATATTTTTTGATAATAATTTAGTTGACACAGACTCTGTATATCTTCAAGATCAGCGGGGTTCGCTCCAATGCCTCTCCCCCGATTCCTCTCCTCTTCCAGCTCCAGCTTGACATGGCGGAGCTCATCAGATAGTTCGTTCCTTTCGGCAGCGAGTTTCTTCAATCGCACATCTTTAACACATAAATAAACAAATAATTCTTAATTTGTTTTTGGGTAAAACCAAAACAAACATGGTTAAGTTTTATAGAAAATAAATATATAGAAATATTACATATATAAACTATTAAATAAAAATTTTAACAGTTAGGTTTAATGTAAAGTTAAACAAAGCAAATTTTTTAAACAATAAAAGTGAATTAAATTCAAATATTATTGCTAAAATATTATTTTAAAAAATATAGATATAGCTTGGGTAAAAAGAAAAAACAACTGAGGCGTGTGCCTTAGATCACACAAGTGAAGTATTAAATATAAATTATAAATAATAGCTCATTATAAAGAGGATGAAATGCTAAACATTTCCTTCACTAACAGTATGCAGGTCCGATTTTTAAATACTGAGATATTTTGATCCATATCTTCAAGAAAACTCATTATCATTTGGTATTCGATGCTATTTTGTCCTTTTTGCCTCTCTAACATGGCATTGCGTTCAGACACGATTTTTAATAATAGTCCACTACAGAGAGGATGAAATACTGAACAATTCCATCGCTTACAGTATGCAGGTCCAATTTTTAGTTTCTGAGAAATTATTTTAATATATTTTAATAAATTAAATTCTATTTGTAATTAATTATAAATATATTTACTTAAATATTTATTTTTAGAAATGGTATAGATAGAACAACGTAATAGAAAATGGTATGAATCTTCAAGTATACAGGTTTCATTAATAGACCATTGAGCACAATTATCTAGATAACTATTTAGAAAGTCATGAGAAGTTACTTTGATGTAGCCACGTCAGTTATAGCTTAATATAACAGTAAATGTTTTATTATCGACTCAATAATTTTTCAATAATATCTGCCCGCAATGGGATACTAATTTTCTTAAAATTATGATTAAATTTTCAGTTCAGAACAGCTCGAACATTTAAAAAATGATAATTGTGGGTAAATGGTTGACTGTCGTGAATAATGAAGAGAAGAATAGTAGGGGTGATCAGTCAAATAAGAAGGCATTTGCCGATGTTTCGACCTTAAGTTCAGGCCATCATCAGGGCTAAGAAAAAGAACCAGATAACAACGTATGGAAAACATAGGTAGTGTAGATAAAAAAAAAAAATTAAATTAAAATGCAGTTGTTAGAATAATGACAATAGTAAGAACTAAGAGATAAATGATAATAACCGGTACAAAGTGTGGAATGATGAAGTAAACATAATCAAAAAAGGTGATATAAGTATTAAAATAGGAATCTTAGAATAAAATATAACTTCATATTTTTCGGTTTTACATTTTATTCTAAGATTTCTATTTTAATACTTATGTCACCTTTTTTGATTACGTTTACTTCATCATTCCACACTTTGTAACGGTTAATATTATTTATCTCTTTGTTCTTACTATTGTCATTATTCTAACAACTGAATTTTACTTTAATTTTTTTTCCTACACTACTTATGTTTCTCATACCTTGTTATCTGGTTCTTTTCTAAGCCCTGATGATGGCCTGAACTTCAGGTCGAAACATCGGCAAATGTCAAAATAAATATTATCATTTATTTTTGCCTTCTTATTTGACTGATCACCCCAACTATTCTTCTCTTCATTAAAAAATGATAGGTTATGTATTAGGATGGCCTCTAGTATTTACTCCTTTATGTGACAGTAAGTGAGGGAATGAGAAGGAATGTATATGAATGTAGGGTTGCATTATGAATTGTACTCAATTATGCAGTGGACAAGTTGTTTATTGAAAAGTATCTAATCGATAAACAATCGACGAAAAAGATACAGAACAGAGAAAGTAAGAAACCTGGAAAAGCCCAGTAGAGGGCAGCAGCTGAAGAAGGATGCTGGTAGAACAAAGAAAACAAATGTTGCCTGGAGAGGAAGAAGGAAGGATATTACATGAGAAGAGAAGCCTACTACACTGAAGATTAAACATATCGAGCCAACAGTTATACCACTTTAATACATTCATTTATTACAGTTGTTAAAATAAATAGTTTTGTTATACAGGAGTGAAAAGTTCTTCTACTTAGTTGTCCTATATGCCTCAAAATCGAAAAATAACAAACCAGATGAGTCAATTCATTCAAAGTGTGTTTACTAAGTCCTACATTTTATATATATTCTTATTATTTCCTATCACTCAGTGTCACAAAAGCATTAGGTTCACGAATTCCCAAAGATAGTTAAACACTCTCAAAAAATTTATATCCAGTGCTGGGGTTTTGTTTTGTAAGAAAATTAAATTCACGAGTGTAAATAATCTAGAGCCCTGACAAAACAGTAGGTTATTTACAGTTATAGTCGGAAAAAAATCAACCACACACATCCATGTCTTTTTAAAATTCAGGTAAAAACAAAACTAAGCCATCAACGATTCGCCAATTCAGGCATAATCAGGACGTGTGATTTAGGGTGTTTTCTGTCCTAGTGATGCCTGAATTGCCAAAATGTTGTCGATTTAGTTGTTTTTTTACCTGCATTTTAGCGACACAAAGCTGAATGGTTGGATTTATCCAATTATAACTTAACACCTAATTTACTTCTCTTGTTGATTTTTTTAATCGATTTTATCTATCAGGAGAAAATTAATTATCTTTTTCTTTTTTTTTTAAAAGCCTTATTGAATTTCCTACCAAACAACTCGATACTTTAAATGTTTACTAAATAGAAGAAATGTAATATTAGTTACCTAGAGATCCGGAAACAGTAGCTAGGAGGTCAGCACCTTCGGCGGAGACAAGAGCTCGTTTTCCTCCTCGCCTCTTGTTAGGCTTATCGTCAGCCTCATCTTCCGAAGAGACATCCGAAGATGAACCATCACCTCCGACGATTACAAGACCTTGCTCCTAAGGGAAAAAAAGATTATTCAATTAATATATAATAATTTATTACATGATGTTAAATATAATAACAATAGAAATTTAAGTAAACTAACAAAAGATGCAATCACTAAAAAAAAATTAACTTGACGGGAAGTTTTTAGATTTTGATTTATACCAATGAAGTTTTTTTTAGCATAGTATGTTTTAAATTATTTAAAGAAAACATAAAGTACTTCAGTGAACATAATATTTTTAGATGATGGATAATGAATGGGCATGTGACCAGCCAATAGATTTTCAAATTTCAAGTTCTCTTTCTCGTATGAAAGTATAATTTAGACCTGCCATTTAATGTACATAACAAGATTAAAACCCTGATATCAGAAATATTAAATGAAGTGGAAGAGCACTTGTTTTACTGTTTCTACTTACTAATTTTTAAACAATATCTGCCCACAGTAAGATACTAATTTCCCTAAAATTAAGATGAAATTTTCAGTTTAGAACAGCTTAAACATTTAGGAAAATAATAGGTTATAATTGGAAAAATTCAACTCATCATTTCAACTGAACCTATCTAAAATTCGACCAGTGCATTTATTAATACCGTTTTCAACTAGAGTTGAGCCGAACTTTGAAATTCCGGCCAAACAAAAGCAACCTGAAGAACCGCAATAAGGATTGTGAAATATTTTTATCTTTATTTTATATATAGGAACATATTATTTATTCATTGTGATATTTTCACAAAATATATTTAGTGGACAGATACATTTGTTGAATATATTTACCTACTACTGGTTTATCTATAATATCAAAAAATTATCTATATCCATTATTTGAAATAACTTTGAGTTTGTGAAAATTAATGATAGGAAGTAGGTCGTAAGTAGTTACTTCAAACATATATTTTATATTACATATAGTCCGTGGGCCAGGCTCCCCTACCTTGCAACTATTTATTAAAAAGAAGGCAATGTTCACAAAAAAAGTGGGTTTCCTGCCCTTCAACTTTTTTACTGTCCATCTCTACTTCCCCTTTTAGGCTATATAAGGGTTTTCCCGGGACAGCGGGATTAATGCCAGAATTAAAAGCTCCACCGGTACCGAAATGCAAACTCATTAGTATTTTATATTTAATAAACTTCAGTTTATCATCCGGTTGCCGGGCAAAACGTGTTTTTTGCACGAACTAGCCTGCTCGGCCACCCTGCCCCCTATTTAAATACCAACTAGGCAACTTACTTGAATGAGCCTGTCACGCTCCTCTAGGGCAGCCATCGCCAGCTGGAGATCTTTAGCGAGTTTCTCAGAATCCCTCTTCATCTGCTCGTACTGCCGGCACTTCTCTTTATGTTCTCTCTGTGAAAAATAATGAAAACGTTACTAAAATGGATGTGATAACAAGAAGATAAGAATTTTCATAGGAATCAAAACAATAAAATATTTTGCATGAAATCGGATATGAAATATATTTGTATTTTTGCCAACCACAAAAATTGTGATAACTTATAAATGACACTATCACTCTACTAAATAACACAAAAATTATCAGGGACTTAGAGATTCGTGTTATATAAAAAATGGTACCGAATGAATTAAATACAAAATTCATTGATTTGGTTTGGAAGAGCAGTAAATCATCTTTCTAACGATTGTGCTAACGTTGAATTTGAAGAAAATTTTGAGTATTGGCTTCAGGTAACGCCCGTAAAAACAGTGGGGTCCACCGATTTCAATTAAATTTTTTTTTGGTGATATTGGACCCATATTCAAAGGTTCTTACCAATGTGCCCTAATACACTAAAAATGAAAGTAATTTTCTTTATTATACCAAAAATTTACTGGATAAAATAGTCTACTTTACATGAAGTGCCTTTTGGTTATTGTTATTTAAGATACTTTACAACTTATTTAATACCAAAATCAATATTTATTTCCTGTTGTGAACTGAAGAATAAATCGGTTGGTATATAATAACCTAAAAGTCTGGTCAATTACAAAAAGAATTTTTTTCTTCTGTTTCCTACGGCACATTGGTAAGAACCCTCGAAAACAGGTCTAATATTTTTTGATCTAGTATCACTAAAAACAAAACTGAAATCGATGATCACATCCGTAACCACCTCTTAGTAAGTATAGAAAACTGACCAAATGTTTATTTACATGAATTTCAATCCGATTTTAAATTATCTAATAAAATATATTGCTTATCAATATATTTAATGATTATACGCATATATAATAATAATTAATGAACATTATGCAATAATTATAAGAAAAAGAATTATACATTGCTTAGATTAGATATTAGATTTTGTTGATATAGAATAATGAGTAAACACAAAGATATAGAGTGGGTTATAAATAAAATGAAGTAAACAATTGCAAGTGTTTCATCTTTTTGGCATAGCTTAATAATTGGAATATTTCCAAAGGATACAAATATTAATACTTATTGTAAATATTGTAAAAAAAAATCTGGTATTGTGCACATCATACAACTTTTAATCTTTTTCTTTTATTTTATTTTTTTGGAGAAATAGATATTTTCAGTTAAAGGAAAGTTAAAGGAAAAAAAGGATGATACAAAATGTAATTTAAAACAATTAATTACCATTTTTTTCAAAGCCCCATATTATGTTTATGCTTATTTCGTCACTAACCAATTCCTTTCACGACTGTATATTTATTTATACTTCATTGTAGTTATTTTTATTTTTGCTTATGCATTGGAATATGTATGAATTTTAATTTTTATATTGCTGTAATAAATGCAATTAAATAATAAATAATTTCCACGCTACCATTTATGAAAAACCACACATCTATATATTTATAATATTATTGGAGCCCATATTTTATTTAACACGTGTTACATACAGAAGCTTATTCTAATCTTTCGGCCAACCTCGGATTTCTTATTTTTTCTTTAATTAATTACAAAATTGTTTCATATTTATATTTAACCATTTTTTATAGCGGTTTATAATGCAAAGTCATTAATTATTTCAAATTAAAAAAAATCTGGTGTTAACAGCTCAAAAACAAAAAGTCGTATGCAAGTGAAATTGCATATTGCTATACGCTATGGATGTTACAGCAACTTTTTCGTCAAAATCGGCTAACCGCAAGTTGCACTTTATATAATGGACTAAACACATCTTTGTGATTTTCTCGAAAAAAGCTCTAACAGTTTTGATTAAATTCATCATATCAGTGTAAAATTAAGCAGTTTTAAATATAATGTAGTTTTTATTCTGGTTGATGTTTTCTAACAGGGTTTAAACAGCTAATTTTCAATATTAGCATCCTCTAAAGTACCTTTAATTTTATTTATTTGAAACAATTTAACATTTCACAAAAATTTCTAATATAAAAGATAGCTAAATATAAAATATGAAAGAATTTGATAATTAACTAAAGGAGAAACATACAAAAATATCATTTTTGGTAGTTGTATGCACCACACAACAATGGACTCAGACCACAACCCCCATTCCCTCTATATCTCCCAGACTAATCTCAATCTCATATACGTTTTAAAAGGGACCTCAATTGATTTTCTTTTAATAACCTAATCTTAACCGACAATACTAATTCAAAATTAATCTTATCAAGTTTTAATGATAAAATAAAATAAAAGCTATTTGAAAGTGTTGACGGAAGGTAGAGAGGTTAAGAAGATAACTGGTAAAAAATGTGTTCTCAACTGTAATGATAAATTGACCTTTGTTACGACTGAACAATAAGAGCCTAGTTTATTTATAGACCGCTCGATTAGCTTCAATGTTTACCTTGTACCAGATACCATTTATCTAATTATAATTGTAATTAGCTTTGATGGAAAGTTCTTATGATCCAGAATGTAAACTGCAAATGAGATATGATCTTGAAGTAAAATTGCATTATAAAATTGGCTTTCAATAAATAATGTAATCAGAAGAACAATTTAAAGAAAACAAATAAAGATAGCAGCTTTTTAACTCAACATATGAGTGACTCACAAGTGAGTTCATTGCAAAAATCATTAAGTAATGCTTAATGATCAACATCTGACAACTATGGGACTTGCAATTGGTGAAAATAATTAAAGGAATAAAATAAAACCAATCCAAATGAAAATTTTGAAACATTACTTATAACAAAAAAGTAGTAAAACATTTAAATAAATTATGATTGAGATTAATATTAATCAGCTGAGAAAACATGCATATTCCATAAACCAAAATATTTTAAAAAAATGAATAGTGTAACACACGATACACAGATTTCCAAAACAAGTGTAGTTCATTTTAATTACAGTTAAGGTTCTACATTATTATAAGATAAAATAATTGATTTCATTAACATTTAAATGACATTTGATTTAACTGCTTTAGAAAGAAATTTTTTATGTGATCACAAGAGGAGAAAGAGATTTCGGGCTTAAGACTCCCTCTCCCCATATATAAAAAATTTTCACGATTGCAATACTTACCCTTACCATATATTACATATATACGTAAGTGAAAGTAAAAACGTAAACAAAATACCATACATGATAGGGAGTCAAAATTAAAAGATTTTTCTAAATAATATAAACTATATATAAAAATAAAAAGAAAAAAAGAAAGGAGGGGGTTAGCTTATTAAGACATTGTGCTCCTATGCTCCTTGTCCCAAGTTCAATTCTGGCTGTGGAAGGTAATTATTTATTCTTTGAGTGTTTCAACCGCCTCCCGCAGTGCCACATCCAACGCCCTGAAGACGACCTGCAAAGTGGGTCGAAACGTCGGCAAAAATTAAAATTATTTATATATTTTAATTTTTTTTTTTATTTTTTTGACCGCACCCTCGACTAATTCCTTCTCATATTTATTCTTTTACTTAAACCATGAATTGACCGTGGTGTTGGAAGACCCTCCTAGGGCACACCCAACCTTTATAGCGTGGGTAATTTTTACTACATAGTGTAATTAAGAGGGGATTTGAGCGAGATTTCAGTCAAATCAACTCCTCACACAACCATTCACTAACAAACAATACTTCCTTACAAAGTACTGAACCCAAGATACTTTGTGGATTGCAAAGATACATTTTATAACATAACAAATATATATGTAAAAAAATTGAAAATATTTAAATGAATTAGCACAAATATATGTATTCTACAGAATTGATAAGGGATCTAGACTGCAAGAACATTATGTAAAGTTATATATATAATTAAAAGTTTACGGAGTAATTATAATTTTATATAAAAAATTATTCTTATTATTGGAGAATAATAATATGATCTGTCACAATCAAGGACAATAATTATGGCTTTATATATTCATAACTAGAGATCGGATTTCCATGTTAGTGCACATTTTATTCGTTTGTGTCTTGAAACTCCGGACCCGGATATCTATCCGTTTCAGAATCTGTAGAATAACATATTTAAATTTTATATTGCACGAAATTGCCATTTTTTGCTTAAATTGCATGATTTTGATTTTTGTTACATTAAATTGCACATTTTAGCACTTTTGTGTGATAAATTAGATGATTTATAAATACAAAGTATATGAGTGTGTTAATATTTAATTTTTTTATTTTACTATATTGTATAATTAAATTCATTTCTTTTACCTCATAAAAAAATATGAGGAAGATGAATAATTCTGTGACAAGGAAAAATAATCTTGGAATAGAACTTGCCCGAAGTATAGAATAATAAAAAACTGCTTTTCTAGAATAAGCTGTTTTGTTAGTAAGAAATTTATTATTATTGTTTTGATTTGAATTCTTCATCCCTTCATGCTTTGAAGTAACTTCATTATTGTTAAAAAATATATAATAATAATACTGAAAGTAAAATCTAGTTTCTTAAAAATTATTTAAATTAAAAAAAAAAAAAGTTATGTGCTGTATATTAGAAATTTAATTCCTTTAAAAAATAAAGTTTTCATTATTATTTTTATTGTTCATTATAGTTGTTAAAGGGTATTAAGTCAATGTTAGATTTATGTAATCCTTATTATTGTTTAAATTCCTCTTTCTTTACGGTTCAGGTTAGTTGTAATTTATTGTTGTAATATATGATATATTGTTGTTGTTTGTTGATTCCTATACGGAATTTCATTTTGCATGTTGCATTTAAATTTTTTTAATATATCTTTTATGTCTCGTTAACTCAAGATCTGATAAAATTTTGACATATTATTATAAAATAAACAATATTGATGATTTTGCATGTACCTATGTGTTAATTACACAATTGTACATATTTTGGGCTTTTACTGCATGATTATGCACATTTTCAGGTTTTTGCTGCACGTTTTTTTCGATTTTTACTGCACGAAAATCTGGTCTTTATTCATAACTTATATAAACAAGCTAAAATAAAAATTAAACAATCAATAAAAATAATAAAAAGAAATAAAAAGAAAAAATAGATATTAAAAAAAAGTACTTATATGTCACACCTTCACCACCTACATGTGGATGACTATTATATAATATTATATTATTATGTATACTATAATGAATTATAGATTCATAATTTTATGATAAAAATAGCCCATTAATACCACAGATTTTATTTATTTCCTCCATATAATAATGTTTGGTTTTTTTTGTCATTGTCAAATATCTAAAAAAATAATTCATAACAATAAGTTAAACATTTATTTATAGTACACTATTCTATGGTAGTAATTGTTGATAACATATTATTAATGTAGTTATTTTTATTTTCTCCTTATCACAATTACTTAGGTTTATTGTTTTCTCTCTCTCATTTTGTTATAAACAGTCTCCTCGAAAATTAAATAAATTACTTATCTTATCACAATTTAGTAATTTATGTAAAAATATTTTTTATAAATATTATAATTTCAATAAAAACCTTTTTTTTTTTAAAGGAGGAAAAAAATTCAAAGTAATTGTGATAAGGAGAAAATAAGAAAACAACTACATTTATAACATGAAATTAATAATTAATACCATTGAGTAATATTAAAATTGTAAAAAATAATAACTGATTGCTGTTTTATTATAATATTTGAAAATGGCAATAAAAGCTGAAATGTTATAACATGGTGAAATTAAATTTCTTGTTATAATGATTTTTTTTATAAATAAAATGAAATCGGTGGGATTAATGAGGTATTTATATCAAAACATTAATCGTATATTGATTAAATATAATAATTATACTAAGATCTAACCAAAAAATATATATAAAAACAAAACAAGGTTGTTTATCATAAAATTAATTAATAAGAAATTATACCAAATTGACTTAAAAATTAAATCCTTAATGATAGTAAAATAATAAATAATGAATATTTTACCTGAAGTTGGGCATATTCCTCTCCCAGCTCCTCAAGCCTATCCTTGTACAGTTCAACCTGGTAGGCTGCGGCAGTTTTCTCGTTGTCCAGCTGGGCATTGCCGATCATGGCCTTCCGAAACTTATCCTCTGCCTCGCGCAGTTCGCTCTGAGAACAACCATCAATCAGTTCGTTAATTAAACCGTTCATTGGAGGAGGGTTATCGCCGTCAGGAAATTCTTCATCTTTGTCTTGACTGTCACCATCGTCATCATCATCAACACCATTAACAAAACCGTTAGTGACAGCCGAAGTATTATCGACACTATTGTTAACGATTATTTTAGGACTATTTGAATCAACACTTGAAGAATCCTCCTCTTCTGTCGAGGACGGATCTTCATCGTCACTACCACTTTTCGTATCTTCATCCGAACTGTCAGAGCTGCTCGAGCTCATTTCTGACACTAAAATATGCTACAAATAAATACAAAAAAGAGTTTACTTTAAATATAAATCATTCATAAAACAATTATGAATATGACATAGAAATAAACTTTAAAACTGAGCTATAAAGATAAACACTGGATAATTAGGCGAGAAAGTTGAGCCTAATGACAATAAAGATAGCGGAGAAGGTAGGCACGATGCCAAAAGGTGTTATCTATGCCGAGCGTTCGCACTCACTGACACAGACCAGCTCACAATCACACGCACACTGCATGAGCCAGGGATTAGAACGGAGACTGCGGTATTTATATCTTTTGGCAACCACTGTCACACATTTAGCTCTCAATTAACCGACATCAACAGCCTAGCCTTCAAATTTTATACTTCTGACAAACAATACAATGACAATGCCTTCTGCATATAACTCACTGACTACTTGATCTTATTACATATTTTTTTTATTTATTTTACTTTATCCAGTTATCAGACAGCTGTTCGTTATCTTATCTCTCGTTTGAACAAGAGTATACATGACCTGAGTAGACGGCATTGTCACCAGAAAATTATTTTTAGTTAGCACACATTACATTTAACAAACGAGAATTGAGGTCATTATATTAGAACACTTGTAAAAATGTTAAAAAATAAACATAATTAGAAGTATATATTTGTGATTTTCACCTTTCATCAGGTTACCAATTTTTTAATATTATATATATTAAATAAAAACATATATAAAAATAAAATATATATTTTCTTTTTTAATGTATTTTTTTTTGTTATTTAATTTTTGTGTTTGACTTAATTTTAATGTATAAAATATGTATTTTTAATAATTTTTTTTTTATTATTTAGAATAAAAATATCACTAAAAACTGACCAATTAAAAGAAAGAATACAGATAAATAAAAATGTGATGTAACTTAGTAACGGTTTTTTTGTTAATAAAAAGTTGCATTGTTTTGTATCTTGTTTTAGGATAAAAAAAAGAGTTCTATTTATTAAGTAATTAACGTTTAAAAAAAGAATAAATATAAATATATATACATTTAATTTCAATATCAACATAATTAAATAATTATAAAAAACCAGAATCATTACATAAAACAATAAAATTATAATTAAAAAATGCTAGTGAAATTTTATAGTTTATTTTAAGTACAGAGTTTTTATTATTTTTTTAATATTTACTGTTTATTTTAATTGAGGAAAGTATTAGTCAAAATAAATTTTGCTTAATTGTAATGACGTGATTGCTTTGTATAAAATATCCAAAATAATGTTCACATTTTTAAGGTAGACGATAAAAAAAATTATTTTTGTTATTACTGCATTTGATGATATATTTGTTATCTGTCTTCATGTTGTTTTTTTCTATCTCCTCAAAATTGCTTAGGAAATTCCTTAGTTACCAATTAATTTTTTTTAATTTTATATGTTTTAAAAATTTTATTTTAACTTTCTTCCTATTATTTATTATATTATATATTTCAGTTTCACACTTTTTTATCACGACACTCTTGTCAACCGATTAAGAATGGGTTTTCAGATTTTTTTTTTTTCATGAAAATTAGTTTACAAGCATATTTAATAAAATCGTAAATAGATAAAATTAAATTAAAAATCACAATTTATAATTTTATTGGTTTAATTTCACATAAATTTTCTATTTATGACTTCTTTCTAATAAAAAACTCAAGGTTTCGGAAAAAGAAGGAACAAATGTTAAACAGACATTTTTAGTGTAGAGAAGTTATAAATAGAGACAACATGAATAAGGAAGAATTATGAAAGTGTTTCTATTCCGTAGTCTTCAAGGGTTCAATTTCATTAAGCGTAGCATAGCATAAATAATTTTTTTTTTTCTTTAAACAAAAGAATAGTAACAAATTGATGCCTTTGAAGCATTAATAAATGATAATTTTTGTAAAAATAAATAGTTCAACAATTCTTTTAAAAAGCCAAATTAATTTCAATTTTTGATATGGCTTCATTAATTATATTAATTTTTATATAAACATATTGTTATATAAATAATATTATTTTCTAAGAATATTTGCTTTTTGTAATAACACAAAATTTTCATGAAAAAATTAAAAGCTGATCATTATGTTGGTTTTTTTCAATGAAGTTTTGAGCCTGTTAGCAAATTTTCAGGTTTATTGTATATTTAAAATTTGTTTAATTTATTTATATACTAAAATTACACTTTTTATAGGTTAAGATATTTTTCTAATGTTATTTCTGTTATCTTTCCATTCACTTAACAATCCTTGTGGTAGTGACGAATATTTAAGGTTTAACTGAATAGAATGAAAATTTGCAAATATTATTTAAAAATGAATGCGGCAATAAGAAAACAGAATGATTATTCAATTAAGTTATGAACTAAAATCAAGGCAACTTGAGAACTTAAACAATTCCTAATGGTTTTCAAAATAGTAATCTAGATATGAATGCTGAATTTTCTATTTACAATATTAAGTGAACATGAAGATTATAACATTTTATGTAGCATTGCTCTACATATATTGAAAACACTTCTAACGATAAAGTCAAAATAAAACAGCTATTATAAGTAGAAAATAAATATGACTATAATGATTTACACTGGTATGTATAAGATTGTTTTTAAAATTAAGAAATCTTTTTGTGTTTGCCTCAGAATAAATAGCTTTATCTTTAGGTTTTAGTATGAAATGTAAATAGTAATGTTTGGACTTAGTGTATTTTTATTTTGTTTAAGAAAGTTTGTTTTGTTTATTATTATATCCAATCTGATTGTTTTATTTCCATAGTTTTTCCTATTAACCACATTTGTATGAGCTCACTCGAAAATAAAAAAATTAGATCTATATAAATAAAATAAAGATTTTGTCTGTACATTGACTAAAATCAACCCGTTTCATGATATTTTTCTGTTTCATACATTACAGACAACAAATCCACTTTTAAAAAAAAATTTTGTCTGTCTGTATGTCTGCATTGCCCAACGAAATTTTGTCAGGGGTAAGCTCAGCAATGGCTAATGTTAGACTTTTTTAAATTTTAACATTACCATTAGGTTTGCTTGACTTAAAACATAGGCTTTAAATGAAACCAAAATATTGAGTAGAACTAAAGTTATGAATTCTTAAGTAATTTGTCTAGAGATCCTGGTTAGGCAGTTACTTACTTCGATTCTCATCACAACCTACTCTATCGCGAGCCATATTTAAAAGTTGTACTATTCAACTGAAGAAAAAATTATCACAACTCAACGGGAAAAATCCCGAACATCTGTAACGCTTTGTCTCTTAAAACACACTCATTTTTCAACTTTGTCTAATCTTTCTGTTCAAGGTGTCATTCGATTTAACTTCCCGAGCCTAATAAATGTTGTACACAATTTTAGGATTAAACAAACGGATCGCAAAAAAAAAAAATATATAAAAAAAATGTTTGCTGTTTTTTATACAAATAAAGAAGTGGAGAGACAACAGCTCATTTTAATTATTCTTAAAAACTTTTAATGGATCGTTGGTGTTCGGTATAGTTGTGTGGCACCTAAACAGCCTAATAACAATGTTTTTATTATGACTATTGCGAAATCTTGACTTCCAGCATAAACAATTTCAAAACAACTCCTCACCCAATTTTATAAAATTAAATTCGGAATCCCTCCCCCAAAATATAAGATTCTCAAAATTTAACTATACACCCGTCAACGACGAGTACATCAGCTAGTTTATTTATATAACCCTATTATTAGGCAAATGAATTATTTTTCAAAAGGTATTTATTTAGTTTTAATAATATAAAAAAAATTCAAGAAAACATTAAAATGAATGATATTTTGAGTCTATTCTGGAATTTTCTAGTTCTATGACTATGTTGATCAAATATTATTTACATGATAATAGTTATTTAATAAAAATTGTATGAGATGGGTAAGTAGTAAACTGTTGAAATTATAAGAATATAGAAAATAAAAAATTGTCAGGATTTGCAGTCAAAATATCTCTAAAGACTGAGCTAATGTTTCAACCTAAAGATAAACCTAAATATAAAAGTATAAGAGAAGAAAAAGGTTAATTTTTTTTTCTTTTCATATACTTTTATATCTATCATTCTGATTTTATTCTTTACTCTTAATGCTATTATCTTATATATTTATTCTTATCACCATTATTCTTCATTACTATTACATTTATATATTTATCATTTTTCTGATATTATTTTTATATTTTTTAATTTTTAACCCTTATGATAACCCACATGTTTGGATCAAAACGTCAGCAAACTCATTAGAGATATTTTGACTGCAAATCCTGACAATTTTTTTTTCCATCCTTGTTATATTTAACTGATGATAAAGTATGTTATTTTTTAAATAGTATTTCCGTTATCTATTTAATTATTTAAATGTCAAATATTTGGAATGGTAACAAATAATCAAAATTTTACTATATAGAAAGAACATTTTTATAAATAATATTTAAATTGTTATAAAAGAGCAAATAGCTCAAAAGAATACACAAAGTAATAAGGATAGAAGGAGGCGATTCCAAACCAGATAACCTAGAGTATGTTTTAGGATGGCTTAGGTGTACTGTACAGAAAAAATGTGAATATTTTTTTTTCTGCATTTATGTGATCTTTTGTGTTCTGTCCTAATGATGTCTGGGTTGGTGGAATGTTGAAAGGTTAAACTATTCATCTGTTTTTAGAGATTCAATGCTTCACGGTTTGTAGTTTTCCATATTTATCTTTACAGTTTTTAAAGTTACATATTATATTTTAAATGATTTGTAAAAAAAAAACATAGTAATATATAGTTTAAAAGAAAAGGTTTCTTTGAGTTGATAAATTACCCTTATGTGGCCGATGGAGGATGTTTCTTCAAGGGAGTCCTCGGAACTTCTCCTTGAAGAATGGTAACTATTTGACGCTGACAGGCGACCACTACTGCTGTTGAGTCTCCCGCCTCTTAACCCATCTGAAACAAGTTAAAAAAATATTAAATTTTAAATATAATTATAAGACTATAAAAGATACCAAGAAGTATCTTAGGCATTCAAAGGCGATAAAATCAAAAATTAAAAAACAAATTGTTGCATTTTGATATTTGTTAATGGTGTATAGTTTTCCTGTATGTGTCTGCCTCGAGGCCATTAGAGGTATCCAATAAAGTGTACCGGACAATAGACCTTCAGACGAGGACGGTATTGGCTTCCACTACAAATTCTCTAGTGGCCACCGGTTGCCTGCTTTTTTTTTTTTGATATCTTAGAATGATAATAATTTTATTCTTGGACTAAAATCACCTAAGAATTGTGACAATGTCTTGAAATTATGCACATTAGCCTGGCAAGATAAATACAAAACAATACTTGTTAATTAATTGTTAGTAGCAGTTGTAATTACAGAAAACAAATAATCCTTACATGGTTGTGGAAGTTTGAATATGAAGGATTGGTGGATGAGGATTAGTGTACGGAGATAGACAGAGAGTTCCAAAAAGGACATCCTGCATAACAACACACTACTGCAAGTGAAACAGTTTACAAGTTCTTATCTTCGGCGACTTCTGATCAGGGGTGACCGTCTCCTGGCGTCTTCTTGGTGGTGGTCCTCTTCTCTGTGCTCCGATGTCGAAGTGGGCTGTACCTACTGCCTCCTTCCAATCATAAATACATTTCTTGAACCGTGGGAATGGTGAAACCCAATAGCCTGGGAGGACCCATTGTGAATCTAGCCACGATTACACGGAGAAGTATTTCGTAAGAGTACTCCCTTTCGGGAATAGCCGGGAAACGGCTCCATTCCTCAATGGTATCCTCCTAGATTATCTCCTTCCATTTATTGGGACTTTCCACAATACTTTCCCATAGATTTTCTGGAACTCCTTTTATTTAGTCACATCTTATTGGAGGAGGTCAAGAGGTACCACCCTCGCTAGGACCTGCACTGCTTCATGTGATGTTGTATTAAATGCTTTGGTGACACGCAACAGGGCCATTCTCTGAATGGGCGCCAAATATTTTCGTTGCCGCTGTGTGAGGTTCCTATACCAGGGGGGAGAGGTGTGCATACCTCAAGATATCCAGTACAATTATAGATCGGCATTGTTGCTGGGTATCTGAGGCCCCAGAGCTAGATTATATGAGTAAAATGAATCATTGTATCAACAAATGATTTTTATGTACAAACAAACGAATTTGACCAAAATCTTCAGAAAGATTACAAAAAAAAAAAGACCAGATCTTTCTGGGAAAAGATTACAGCAATAAAAGGTAAAAAATGCAAACCAGTTTGAAATATAAAAGACATATCCGGCAAAATCTTATGTAACGATGCGGATATTTTTGAAAGATGGAGGCAGCACTATTCCCAGATTTTTAAAGAAACTAGAAGAGTGGGAGAGGAAGAAGAAGATGGCGAGTGACACTTTGAACATGATGGGATTGTGTGGAAGAAGTGGAAGCAGCTGTGGAAAGACTTCAGACAGGAAAAGCACCAGATGGCATTGCTCCTGAATTCATAAAATATGGAGGGAAAAGTATAATAAGTGTACTTCAAGCTCTATTTCAAAAATTTTACGATGAGAAAACGATACCCAAGGATTGGGATGTATTAATGGCATCGGCATCTACTACCAGATCTGCAACACGGTCTTAGGAAAACAAGAGGTGGAAAATATAACTAAGATCTAATGCTCAAATGGTTCAGCCATGTTATGAGGATGGACGAGGACAGAAAACCCAGAAAATTTCTTGAGGCAAGACCGACAGAAAAGAGGCCAAGAGGACGACCACGGAAAACTTGGATTGACGAAGTGACCAAGCTCCGATAGAAAAGAAGCGAACAGTTGGGCCACCTGAGAGACCTGGAGAAAGACTGGCGTAAATGGGTTGAGGCCTCTCCACACTGAAAGGCACTGAGGAAGAAGACAAGGAAGAAGAAGAAGTATCAACAAATTTGGACTTGATGAACCAAATTTTTAATGACCCATTTCTCCCTCCCCTCCCACAGTCAATGGTGTCTCCTTTGCCAATGTAAAAATCTGGTGCACGCAACACACAACTTTCACTTACCGCTCTACTTTGAATAGAAATTATTTTCTGGCAATGCTGGGCTATTATAAAAATTTTTGAAGTAAATTTTAAAGCGAGCTAGAGCTTACAGATAACAAGTCATTAAGACCATTATAATTACAAAATGTCTATTTAATATATCGATGTTAAGCAATAAAAATCTAGTCACTCCATCTCTTTTTATGAACCACACAACTTTCTTTGCTTTTATAGACCACAGAATGACTAACTCCAATTTAAACATTTTTAAGTGATGTCATTTTAGAGATATTTTTATTTGAAAAAGTTATCTATGCAGACAGTGAGTAAGTTTGATTCAAGAGGTGGTGATTGCAGTGTTGAAGTATAGAACTGAGAATAAAGGTATAAATTAAGGTACATATTTGTTACGAAAGATGTTCTTAAGAAAGAAACTTTATTAAATATCTGTCGAAAAAGGGTTTTTTTAGTCTCAACAATTAAACAAGTATATTTTAAATTTATCCAAATTTTCGCCTCTTCAGGGAAAAAAACTAGAGACCATATCTTTCCTTCTAATTGTCCGATTTTAACGATTTTTTTTTGTTTTTTAGGAAATTCCTTAAACTTTAAAAAAAAAAACATATACAATATCCACAAAAAATTGTATACTTTTTGAGTTATTCGGAATTTAATTTTACCATCCCTCCTAACCTTTTTTTCCAGCTTCTTTTCGTTGAAGTATGTTATATAGATAAATTTAAAGGCTGTTGAGAAAATGACTTTAGCGAAGTTTCATTGAAATCGGTACATTCGTTTAGGCGCTACAGTATATAGCCACGCAGGTTTTTCTGCATATTTTCCTTTTTTTCACTGTTGTTAACTTATGAAATTCTTTTAGAAGTTATATTTAGCATTTTATAATGCGAAATGATTAACTTTTCAAAATAAACCATATTAAAGGTACTTTAGAGTAAGACTTATATGAACATTGGGCATTTAAGCCGTGTAAAGTGACATCAACGGGGATAAGACTTGAATGATATTAAAGACCACTTAATTATACAATGATACACCCAGTTTAATCAAATTCGAGAAAATTGTAAAAATGTGTTTCAGCGTTCATATAAAGTGGCACTTCCGGTTAGCCCATTTTAACAAAAAAGTTGCTGTCATATACAAACCTTAAATACTTAATATCAGTTTCGTACTACTTTTCATTTTTGAGATAGACTGTTAACACACACACACACAGACCATTTTGCGACACTTGGTTATTTGGACTCAGTAGACCTCAAAACATGTATTTCCATTGAAAACTGAGATTCCAAAATTTTCACGATCGCAATACTTACCCTTACTATATATTAAATATATACGTAAGTGAAAGTAAAAATCTGGTCATCTTAGCCATAGAGGTCAGTTGGAAGCCTTATAAATCGATATATTACGATCGATTATTTTTGCTTTATTTTTAAAAATATAATTATAGTTATATACTATCTCCCTGTTACCTATCTCGTAGAGGGGAGTGTTGGACTGCCTCGCTTCATCTTGCTCCTTCTGCTGCCGCTCGATCTCTCTCATCCGGATCTCCCTCGCTTCGGCCCGAGCCTGCCTCTTCGCCGCCAGCCGCGACTCCGCCTGCAACAAAATAAATTATATATTTAATATATAATATTACATTATTTATAAACATAATATAATAATAAATATCTATAATTAGGGGGGAGGAGTACCCCCTGACCGCCTGACGGAGAACCAACCCCCCCCATTTTACAAACTATACAACTGTTCATTTAATTGTACTGCTCGTCGCTTAAATTGTATAATTGTAATTTACATGTATTCTGTAGTTTCAGATAGTTTTATTTTTTATCAACATAAAATAAACGTTCACGGACGTTTACCATTTGGTACAGACCCCTTTTTATCGAATTATTAACATCCGCCTGAAACTTGGTCGTAAATAGTTTCATCTCATCGTAACCTACAAATATTTTATTTACAACATTTTTTGGAATTGGGACGTTTTCAATCTGGAGGGGACCAAACTTTGTCTATTTAATTAGGTACTAAAAACTCGTAAATTTGCTTTCTACTTCGATAAGATAATTTGATCACAAAATCGAGAAAAAATGTGACCTTTAAAAATATTGAGCCGTTTGGCGTGACATACACCCCACAATTTCAAAATAACAAGGTTACGTAGAACAAACAGCCCAATATTTTTGTAGGCCACTTTTTTTCTCGATTTTTTTTATCAAATTATCCTACGATCCAAGTAGAAAACAAATGAGTATTTAAGAGTTTTTAGTATCTAATTAAATAGACAAAGTTTCCCCCCCTACAGATTGAAAACGTCCCAATTTCAAGAGTTTTAGTAAATAAAATAGTTGAGATGAAGTTATTTACGAAGTTTCAGGTGGATGTTAATAATTTAATAAAAAGGGGTCTGTACCACGTACTATTAGACAACGATGAATGCCTCAATAGTAGGCAAGAGACCACGTGGAAGACCAAAGATCTATTAGATCTGTATAGAAAACAGAAACAAACAAAAATGTATATATGTATATATCCAACATTAACACCTACATACATTATCTCGATAAACCCTTCGAGTTCATTACACTTGAATATCCGTCCATTTAAAACAACTTGGACAATACGACATGACTTTAAACGCCAGTGCAGTGAAAAACATGAAACATTTAAAAGATAATTAGAGCAAGGATGGGCCGTGACGAAACTAGTCACAGATAAGTCACGAACAACGCGTTCGAAAATCGTCAAGACTCACGACGTCACGACAGAATAATAAAAGAATATTTCCTTATGAAAATGTGTGTATCTAAAATTTGTAAACAGCAGTTAGCTCCTATAAGTTGTTAACTACATTTATTTTAATTTTTTATTTTCCTTCAGATTAGTAAGGATAGAAGACATCATAATTAGTTATCATAATTAAATGATTAATTAAGTTGAGATTTATTAGGGTAAATCTTCAGATTTACCTCTAGATATATTAAAAAAATTGTGTGATTTTAGATCCAGTTATCTTAAAAATAACTGTGATTTCAAAAAAACATACTACAATAAATTACTGCAAAGCTTTAATCTATTTTTTTTTAAATAATCTGTGATACATATTAATAAATATAGATGCATAAATAATTTTTTATTTAAAAAAAAAATGATAAAAATAATTTTTCAATAATTTATCATCTAAAGTGATAATGAAAAATGAGGTTTTTTTTTTTGTTTTTTTTTTTACGAAGATCTCTATTACAGGAATTGATTTATATTTATAAGTGACAAAATAATGGTATCTAGTCATGACATTAACGTTTAAAATACAGAGAATACCCAGTGATTGCTTAAATTATTTTTATGAAAATGTAAATTTTAAGACTAGCTGCATTTATTTTCTCACTTATACTATAATATACAAAAAAAAAAAAAAACAACTATGATTATTTAAAAAAAAACTAAGCAATATAAACAATGGTTTTATGAGGGGAATAATAATCATATAATTAAAGAAGATATAATTGCAATTTATTTGTCTTTAAAGCAATAGAAGTTTAGTATTATAAATTAATATAAATAATAACACAGTAAAAATAATTTTAAAATAAATCTAAACTCCTAAACGAGCCTAGTCGATACTAGTACCTCGTACAAATACGAGGATCCTCGTACTAACGGTAACACAGAACGGCATGGGCGGATCTACGGGGGAGGGGGGACTTTCGGGCTGAAGCCTCCCAAAATGGTAAAATATAACCATGTTTTATGGAAAAATATATTTAAAAAATATCTCTTAAAGTATTATTGTTCGTGTAATTACATTTAATAGGACTTCAAGAACCACTAAAACACCATTTCATATAGGTAGTTAATTTCTTTCTTTTTTTTCAAATTAATTATCGTTATATATATATATACGAAAAAAAATCTTTCGGACTCAAACCCCCCCCCCAAATTAAATCCTGGATCCGCTAGTTATTAAGGTTATAGTTATTAAGACAGATATTGGCAAGAGCGAAACGACTCGATGTCGTCCTAACCACAGTGATCAGCTGAGAGCTATAACGACTACTTCCGCCTCACTGTTGTCTGATTGGGTGATTGCAGCTCGCTCTTCTGATTGTGATGGTTAACAAATTGAAGTTATTATAAAAATAATTGGTAAATCTGTAGGAATCATTTCACCATTGACATTTCCACTGATGTGGGTCTCATGTGTACCTTGTTAAGGATTAATTTTTACTTTCACTTACCTATATATGTGATATATAGTAAGGGAAACTATTGCGATCGTGAAAATTCCCGAATCTGAGTTTTCAACGGAAATACACGTTTTGAGGTACCCTGAGTCCAAATAACCAAGTCCTGCAAAATGGTCTGTGTGTATCTCAACACTATAGCTCAAAAATGAAAACTCTTAAAAAACTGATATTCCTTATTTAAGATAGGTATATGCCTTAGATGTGACGGCAACTGTTTCCTTAAAATCGGCTAATCGGAAGTGCCAATTTATATTAACGCTGAAACACATTTTTACAATTTTCTCAAAAACGACTATAACGATTTTGATTAAAATCGGTGAATCATTGTATAATGAAGTAATCTTTAATATAAATCAGGTCTTATATCCATTGATGTCACTTTACAGGCCTTAGGCTTATTTTAAATAATTAATCAACTCACATTATTAAGAGTTACGAAAAAATGCTAATGAGAATAAAGAAGAAAATAAAAAAATGCTTAACCATGTCGAAAATGAATCTACACAAATACTAGTCAGAAGGTATACGTATGATATATGGTTGGAAAGCGGAGAATTTTAGGAAAAACAATATCTAACATAGAAAGTTGTAGAAGGTAAATGAGAGTGGTGAAACAATTACAGATAATAATTTAAGAAAATTAATAATATTTAACATTAATCACATGTTTCCAAGGACATTAAATGAAATTTATTAACTAAATATAAACTTTCAAAATATTTTTAAGTTTGAAAAAGTATTTAAAATCCACACATTCGAGGCAGACACTGTTTAAGATACTATTTCATGGATATATTTATAACCTTAAATATATATACTGTATTTTGTTATGGTTCTCGAATAACTCTAGATATCGAATAACTCCGATATTATATTTAAATAAATAGGTATCTATCGTATCGAAAAATCATCATGTAACTTTTTTAGAAAATTTAATTAGTAAATAATCTGATAAATTTTCTCTTTGCGCTATTCCAACAGAATCCACTTACAATTAGTGCGACAATTTTTGGCCTGTCTATGACAATTTTAATCTCTTAATTCCATTTTAGCAAACTTTGCTACGGAAAATAACAGTTTAATAACTAATACTAAGTCGTACAATCCATAATCAACTGGTGATATAATAAATAGGACTTTTGTTATATTTTAATGACATTTATGATTGATTTTAGCTTTTAGCTTTAGCTCTGTTAAAAATGCAATTATAAAATTTTATAATAGCCCCACATGGCTGGCAAGAAAATAATTTCTATTCAAAGTTGAGCGGTAAGTGAAAGTTGTGTGTTGCGCGCACCAGATTTTTTAATTTCTGTTCATCAAGGAGGAATATTATTAAGTTGTAACCTCTTTGGATTAAGAATATAAGAAGCTGATACACTTTCTCCCAAACTGTGCCTCCCACGACCCGGGCCTCGTTCGGGAACGAGCCGGTAGCAGCTCCTAGTGACCTTTAGGCTAAATTATACATCCGACAAGACAGCGATGGCCGGCCACGTCCGCCTCGAGGGGTTCTTGCCCCGGAATTGATTGAAAATAATCGCGTGGTTTAGAATGGCCTATCTAACCTCTAGCATAGAGGTTCTTTGGAACCCTTCCACTGAGTCGTTCCTGACTGCACCAACTTCTTACAATTGCAGAGTGCCATTCATCATATAATTTTAATTTCCATATGTGTTTGTTTAAGGTGAAATTTTTTAAATATTATAATACTATAAAATAAGACTCTGTTTATTTTTTCACCATATTTATTTTAATTTTTATAGCAACGTTTCGGCCGGTAAGTCATCTTCAAGCCATTTTATTCAACCTTACTTTTCGTATATAGTCCAGAGTGTAATTCCAAGGACTTTGGTTCTAATTGATCAGACTTTGGACTAAATGCGAAAAGCATGGTTGAATAAAATGGCTTACCGGCCGAAACGTAGCAATGAAAATTAAAATAAATATGGTGAAAAAACTAACAGAGCCTTATTTTATAGTATTATGATTTTATTTTATTATCTATTAAATAACAAACATTTTATCAAATTCAAGATTTTAAAGGACTGTAAATATTTTAATCCTATTTAATACTTACCAATATTTAATAATCCCTTTATAGAGCATTCTCTAAGCTTGTTTAGACCCATTCGACTTCTTAAAAAAAAAGCCTCAGTTTAGTTATTTGTTTCAAAGAAGAAACATGACAGTGTCCTACGAAGTTATCGTAATTTTAAGGCATTATTGAAACAAAAAAGTTCACAGACGCTGCAGGAACTCCTTAAATTATTAAATATGGTGTGGAAGGTGTCCTTGACCAGCACACTGCGCGATGTTGGTTAGAAAAATATAGCAGTGGAGATACGACGTTGGAAATGAAGAAGGGCCCCGGACGGCCATTAATGGATACTGATGAGGTTCTGCAGGAAGCTGTTGAGCCAAGTCCGTCCACGAATACTCGCGAACTTGCCACGGAATGTGTTGTGTTGAAAGATTCAATTAGTCGTAGCTAAAAGGTTAACAATTTGCGAAAATGTATTGAAAACCCCTTCTGATATATAATTCACCATAGAGTCCAGACCTCGCACCATCGCATTACAATTTATTTAGATTTATGGCCCATTTTATTCTAGGAAAAAAATTGATAATTTTGTGGAAGTTGAAATTGCGTTCTTTGGCAGCCATCCCAAAGAATGGTATTACCGTGGGATCCAGCAATTCGTTAGCAGATGGCTAATGATGGTAGATAGCAATGGATTATACTTTGAGCATTAATCGAATTTTATATCAAAGAAATAATAATACAAATATTTGGTTAAAAAATGGTCATTTTTTTCCCCGGGGGAGAGGTAGGGCTTTTAACTATGGCATTAATTTCCCGTCCTCACCCCTTAGTTCGGAAAAAAATCCAAATATCATAAAAAGGAGGAAGAGAAGGACAAAAAATAATAAAATAATAAATATTTTATTTATCTTAGTAGCATATTTTTTTTTTATCAATTTTATTTTTTTACATCAAACTAATGGGATGCGGTTAACGTTATTCTCGCCCCCCGAAGTTTGCGAATATGCTACTTACTTTAGTCTAAATGATTTTAAAATCTACTATTATTCCTTTAAATATATCGATTATTTAACGTTCTCGATACATTTTATGTTTTAATAATAACAAGTACAGCCAATAAGGTATCGAATATACCAGGGCGGGAGGGACCGCTAGCTAACGGTACAACGCCCGCCAAAATGTAGGTCTCGCCTTCACCGCCTACCATACCTTCGCAGTTCGTGGAGTACGGGGATCGCAGTACCGCGGTAGTAGAGGATCGATCGAGAAGGATATCGATAAAACTTACAAGGAATATAGTTATTCTTTTGTTGTTTTGGAAGATTAAAAATCCTGAATTAATTAATTAAGCAAAGAAATGCGACTAAGAAACTAGAACAAAGAAAGACATCCATTGGGTAGTACTGCCAAGACAGTCAGATAATCACTTGAGTCTAGGGGTGGGAGAGAAAACGCTAAACGTTTGAAAAGAACAGTTCTTGATCTCAAAAGAATAAACTGTTCTTCCAAAATGATAACAACAGTTGTTTTGTTTTTTAGTTCACCCATTTGCCACTAGATTTGCTGTTTGATCTGTTTTTCGTTTCGGTTTTTCCAAACGAAACAGAAGCTCTTTCTGTTTTCCAATTAACCTATCAGTTCATCATGAAATTAACCCAACAGTTTTGTTTTTATAAGACAGGTTTCAACTGTTATGTTTAGGGATATAATTTTTAGCTCCCATTACTAATGAATGCTAGAAATAAATAAAAACTTTCATTATAGTTACTAAATGATTTTTAATTAATGCAGGGCGGTCCCTCCACGCCCAGTGGTATAATAAAAGGCCTCTGGCCACAGATGCAAAGAACGCATACAGCGTGCAGAGCCCTCTTACCTTAAAATGTCCTTGGGCAATAAAAGGAAAGTTGAAAATGTATGTATATATATATTATTATTTATATGCATACTGTATTTATTCAAGAAATTCCTGGGGGGTAGGAAAAAAAAAAAAAAAAAAGCTAAATGATTTAATCAAAATGGTTTGATTAATTAAGGCCTCTGGCCACAGATGCAAAGAACGCATACAGCGTGCAGAGCCCTCTTACCTTAAAATGCCCTTGGACAATAAAAGGAAAGTTGAAAATGTATGTATATATATATTATTATTTATATACATATTGTATTTGTAATCAAGAAATTCCTGAGGGGTAGGAACAAAAAAAAAAAAAAAAAAAAAAAAAAAAAAAAAAAAAAAACTACATTAATAAATTAACTTAAGCATATTTGTGGGCAAAATGAGTTGATATTTTTAGATGTATCTATCTATATATAGTGCCTTCCAGACAGAAAATAATTTTTATAATTGAACATTCACATAAATCAATTTAAGTGCTTAAATACCATCATTGAACGGAAGACTGGTTGGGTTAGTCAGTAAAAAAAAACAAACATCGTTCTCCTCAAGTATTCACTGTAGTCAACAATGGTCAGCAATCCACAATTATAAACACTATTATGTTCTATAAAAATTGAAAAATGCAAACAGTTGAAAACATTTTTGAACTACAGTTAAAAGACATAAAATGACCAAGCAGCGTAATTTCAAACTAAGAACAACACTTGATAAAGAAATATGGTAAAACGTTTTATAACTTGAATAACTTGAATCAAATAGTAACATTATCACGCTTAAATTTTTTTTTTTCAAACAGTAATGATAAATTATTTTGCTTCCGTCGATCTACAGTTATCTAGTTATCAAAAATCAAAACAAAGGATATCGTCTTTCCGTTAGAAGATATACAATGCAAGTTTAAAACGCCATATCTCCACAACAATGACCGATTACAATAATTTTTTTTCCCCAATGTGATATTATCAGTATTTGAAATCAACTCTTATTTTTCTTCATAACGAAAACTTATAATCGATGTTGTTTTCGATAACCTAATAATCAACCTCAATATCCAAGAATTCCAAAAATTAATAAATTGATACCTGAGCGTAGAATCTTAAAATCGATAGCAATTTTACAAAAATAGCCTCCCCATGACATAATAGTTAAATAAATCGATAACAGCAGAATCTTAAAATGGATGGTATAAATTCATAAAGAGTGACATGAATAACCAAATAATGTACACTGATATCGATGAAATCGGAAAAATAAATATATATACTTATATTCCATTAATTTAAAATTTATATTAATTTTTAATACTGACAGCAAACGTCATACGGTCGTACAGTCATACCGTTTACTGTGACAGTTACTGCCGTGATAATAACTTTTGCATACCTCGGACAACGTGGTCTAAACATTACTCGATATTGAAACTCTGACTTTGCTAAGCCTTATACTATTATTATTATTATTAAACATATAATATATAATTAATATTATAATGGCGGAGAAAAGCGAAAGTGCTGACTGTTCACCAAAACCTGATCGATTCTAAAGTCGACTTTCAAAGTTGCCAATCCACGAACGAAATGTCCACAGGAAAGTGGTTTTAGAAAACTGATAAATATAAAATCCATATTCTACATATTACATCAAAAAGGTCAAAAGTAAGAATTATATATATACATACATATATGTATATATACATATACACTTTTATTGACATCTTCACAGTTATGTAACACAAATTTAAAAATCCAAAAGACCTGGAAATTTCTGACAGACTTCGAACAAATGAGATTTTCCCTGTAGCTTAAAATATCACAAGTAAAATAATCTTAATTAACGAGAACTTAAAATATGTCTTTTAATTATCAAGTATTAATATTTGGCCACTGGCCTATATATTATACAAATTACCCTCACGGGCCAAGTAGTAAAACAAACAGGGAATGTTTTTGTTATCTGTAATCGTTATATATTTCTGATGCACTCCACCCCACCTTCCGAGGAGTAGGAAAAAAAGATGGTTTAGATATAATTTAAAATTAAAGAGTAATTATATTACCCATGGTGAGTTCTTCAGAAACATTGAATTAGGATAAAATCCTGAGGAGTTATGAATGTTTTAGTTAACAGCAGGCAAAATATCATAACGAAAAGTGAAGTCGTTGCCATGACGACTATCTCAGCACAGTTCTTCTATCCTATATATTATTTCTAAAAGGTGTTTTTTTGTCGGTACCCCATAACTTCGTCAATTCTTCATCAAATCCAATGATTTACCACTCATTTTAAAGATATTCTTCTACTTCCAAGAAGTAAAATAGACCCATCCCTCCGAAATTTCTGAGAAAAAAGTTCTGAAGGAAAACAAAGTTTATTTGCGAATAACTCAAAAAATATGCATTTTTGTACCCAAGATAACTAGAAAGATCACTAAATTACCTACAAAACAAAAAAAGGTAAAAATCGAACAATTATTAAAAAAAATACAGTCCATTAGTTTTGGTATACTTAACAATGTCTTCCTCTTTAAAGATATTGTATTTAGGAGTAGAATTGTCTACTACACTTTTTTTCCTGGCTGATATATTAACTTTATTGTTTCTTAAAGGCATTTGTTTGTTCTTACATTTTTTTTTTTCAAATAATTTAGAATATCCCATGATAGGGACATTATTTTGTCTTTATTATCTTTCCATTCAGTTTAAAAATAGGTCCTAGCAAAGTAATTTGTACAAATATTTTGGTCTATTATGTTAAATGGAATATTGTAATCGACCAAGGAAAAAATATTAATTCCTTCCTCGCATAATACATAGAATTTACTTATTCCATATTTTTTTTTATATTTCTTCACTAAAAATATTTTTGCGAATTATTCGCACGGTTAACTAGTTTACATAATATATTGGTCAGTGACCAAATGTTAATACTTGAAAATTTAAAGACATATTTTAAGTTCTCGTTAATTGAGATTACATCACGTGTGATATTTAAAACTACAGGAAAAATCGCGTTGGTTCGAAGTCTGTTAGAAATTTACATTTTTTTATAAAGATTTAAATTTGTGGAACATAACTGTTTCAATAAAAATAATTTAACACAAAATCTTTATATAGGTTTTTACTATCTATAAATTAATCATTATTTCATTAAAATTTATTAATTTTTTTTTCATTTGGTGGATCTTTGAGCATACAATGAGGAAATCGTATTTGTATTATAAATATAAAAAGTGTATTTGCTTAAAGTGTGTGTCAATATCTGCGGGAAACAAAAATCTGTCAAGTTGGGACAGTATAGTTGTATCACCATTTATTGGTTAAACAAAAGTAATTTCATTTTTGAAGATGTTTATAAAAACAAAATTTATTCAGTCCTATCCTCCGAACTCTTTGCCATATATTTAGCGTTAGATATAATAATCAACGAAATTAACAATGACCACATTTTAATTATTAGTGATTCCTACTCAGCCCTAAAACTAATAGAAAACTTTCAATCATGCAACAACCCCATTGTCTTCCAAATTACACAAATTATTCAAATTACAAAAAAAACAATAACATTTTTGTGGGTCCCCAGTCACATAGGAATACCAGGCAATGAACTGGCTGATAGCGCCGCAAAAGAAGCATCCACCATACTTCTAGCACCAGACAATAAAATAGCGCTATACGATTACAATAACGCAATTTTGAACCAGTGTAGAGAGGCCTGGCGATATTGTTGGGCAAAGGTTCCTATCACAAACAAAATGAAAAGAATGTTTCATGACATGAATCCACTTCCAGAGATTCAAGGAAACCGACGGGAGCAGACTATCATCACACGCCTCAGAATAGGACACACCAGGCTCAGGCATGGTCATCTACTCGACGGAAGTTCGCCACCAAGATGTCCCAGCTGCGATACAGCTTTAAAGGCCGGTCCACACGCTCCGTTTTGCACAACGTTTTGTCTGCGCAGTCTTAAGACGGAATGAAAACGTTGCAATTTGCAGAGCGTCCACACGGCACAGACATATCCGTATATTTTGCTCAGTTTTGTGTGAGATCGCCATGGAGGAGGTACTACTCTGGTCGATTTTCGCGATGTGTATTGTTAAAAAAAAAAAATTGGAACATCTCAGAAGTACCCGGCGTTCAAAGTGGTCGCGGAAGTGGCTTCTAAAAAGGCAGCACTTTTCCCATATCAAATTATTGCGTGAATTACGTGATGAACCTAATGATTGGCGGAACTACTTGCGAATGGACATTGACACATATACTTATTTATTGGAATTGGTGACACCGCATATCAACAAAGAAAATACTTGTATGAGAACAGCAATATCAGCACATGAAAGGCTAACAGCAACTTTAAGATTTTTAATGCCTTGGTGTCTCCTGATCATTCAGGAAATGTAACAAATCAAAATACCAGAGAGATGGCTTGTATATTTCGTCTTCTCCAGCCCCAGATCGAATCGATTTATTTATTTTAGCCAATTCTTTTCGGTACACGCTTCTCAATGAATTTATTTTTTTCACAACTGTCTCCCGGTTTGCCGTTACATCAATTTCTCTAAATTTATTAGCTAAAATTTCATACGCCTCCGCCTTCTTATCCCTGTCACTGTATTCTTTTGATTTTACACGCCAAATGCACGGGAAACTTTCATACAGAGCAATAAAATCAGTTTAAAACTCCCTAGAACATTGCCGAAGGTCAGCCATTGTCGCCCGACGGATTGAAACTGAGTAGCAAAACGATCGGAAAACGGTGCTACCGTCCACATGCGCCGACTTGCCTGCGCAGTTCAAGGAAATCTGAGCTGTCTGGCTCAGTTTTACTAAGACTGTACCGTCTTCCAAATGGATTCAAAACTGCACTGTTTTCCAGTCCACACGCAACGTTTTATCTGCAACGTTTTGAACTGCGCAGACAAAACGTTGTGCAAAACGGAGCGTGTGGACCGGCCTTAACAATGTTTCACATCTTGGAAAATTGTTCCAGCTTAGATTCATCAAGGACCTCATATCTGCTGTTAGGATATCGACAAGCCATACAACCTGGAAATCAGAAACACCTATTCCAATTTTTGAAAAAACACAATTACTACAGACATATTTAAACAATATCATCCTCATAAACGAATTCACAACGTAAATTAGAAATAACCTATTCAGTTGTAACAACACGTTCTTTAAACAAAAATACTAACAACATACACATCCAAAATTTTACATACATAAGACATATTGAAATGTAAATCAACAATCAAGATGGTGCCTCTAACCTATAAAGTTGCACACGGCACCTAAAATATAACCAAATAATAATAAAAAAAAAAAAAAAATACTTTTGATTTTATAATATCTCAAAATGTAGTTGTCAGAACATTGTCAGGAACAAACTGAAAGTGTTAAAAGTGTAAATGAAGCAACAAATTTTTGAAGTGAAAAATTCTTTAGGTGCATTTTGCACTTTTTTGTAGAAAGTGAATTACATTGAGTCTCCAATGTCTAACGCTCGGGTAAAGTCAGCTGGAGTCGACTAATTGAAGTTTGCATATGGATTAAAATATCTCAAAAACTAAACAACGGACCTGCATATGGTTATGGAGGGAAATGTTCATCATTTCATCCTCTTTGTAATGAGCTATTATTCAAAATTCTATCTTAACGCGACGCTGTGTTAGGGAGGCGAAACGGAAAAAAATAGTTTCGAAAACCAAATGATAACGGGTTTTCCGGAAGATATGGATTAAAATATCTCAGAAACTAAAAATGGAACCTATCGTATATAATGAGCTTTTATTTATATTTTATATTTCATATTATTAATCTTGCCTAGTTGATGTTTCACTTCTATCGTGTGGTCTAAAGCACACGCCTTAGTTTTTTATTTCCCTTATGATTTTTTTTTCCTTACTAATAATATTTTATTGAGAAAAAAATACAGTTTGCCTCAATTAAGGGGCATTGAGTATTTAGGATGTATGAAACACAATCATACCATATATACAATAAAAGAAAAACAAGATCATAACAAAAGAAAAGAAAAGAAAACTTGGAATAACAGAATAAATCAAACATGAGACAACTTTAAATAAAAAAAATAAATAAACAAATAAAAACATATTCATACTTGTTTAAAATATTTATAGTCAGCCGAGGGAGCTCCGAATCGGCCCTTTCCCCCACGTGTGGAGGATAAGGCAAGACTTCAAGAGATCCCAGCGCTTCTTTCTCAGCCGCATCACTGGGATGGGAATCCAGTGGAGAGGGCACTAAAGCCACATACGCTCATGAATTGAGTGGAGAAACTATTGCCAAGACTCTAGTGACGTATTTATAAAAGATCTCGAGGCCACTGCCGCTTCAAACTTCGAAGAGGTTTGTGGGGATGTCTGGAACTGGATTAAGGATTGCGCTAAGGGATTAGGAAGATGAATTAGGTTCTGATAAAAATTTGAAAATCGGTATGGAATAACGTCAAGGACATAAGGGATGTTAAGGTCATGATGTAAGGTTTTTATGATTAGTTAGATTTTCCCTCACAACGAAATGAAATATCTCTTCTTCAAAATTATATAAAAAATAAAACGAAATATTATACCTAATAACTAGTTTTATTGAATTGAATTTAAATTTAAATATATTGAATTTCTTTAAAAGGGAACTTTTTCACTACAGTGGAAACTCTTAAGTCACTTAATATAAAAATACATTTTCTTTTGGTTTTTTTATGTTTTCTCAAAATACGGTGTGGATGTGTTAATTTCTCACTCTAATTATTGTCCGTGTAACAGAATGTAATATTTCTGAATAAATAAAAATTCCTGTTGAGCAAATCCGCTACCTGGGACTCCACTTGGATAAACGTCTTACTTGGAATCTTCATACCATACTAAAACGACAAAAAAGTGTTCGACGTTTCCGACTGCTCCAACACTTACTAGACAAATGATCTAAACTTTTAATTAATTACAAAAGACTTATCTACATAACTATAATAAGACCTATATGGACATACGGAGTTGAGCTCTGGGGCTCCACTAAGCCATCAAATTCCTCTCGTATGCAATCCTTACAATCCAAAACCTCAGTAAAATCCTTAATGCTCCATATTTTGTCACAAATAAGACCATTCATAAAGACCTTAATGTACCATATGTCGCTGATTAAGCTCGAGCCAGATACCTATCCTTTCATGATAAACTCCAGTCCCATCCGAATCCCCTTGTTTCCACCCTTGCTTCTTCCTCGATCCCTGATAATCCTCCTAGGCGACTGAAAAGGGGATGGCCTCGTGATCTTCTTACTTAGAATTATTTAGGGAAAGCTACCACTGGGTAGTATCTCTTCAAGCTTGTACATGTCATTATTTATAATTTGTGGATATTTACTAGTTGTATTTGTATACAGTTGTAAATTTCATTAAATAAACAAAAAAATAAAATAAATATAAATATATTATATATATATATATATATAATATTTAAGTTACGTACTAAGATCTGAAACTTTAGTAGCATAGCGTACAAACTGAATATTGCAGTAACATTCGGAGCTTGAAGATACGAAACTAGTAAGTGATAGTAGACGGAAGCTGTTCACTAACATTATCAGTTGCGTCATGTTTAGTAATGGTTGCATCTGTGTACAGCAGTACGTGTGGGAACGTAAAGCTACTGTAAAGACTTAGGATATGGGATAATAGAGGAGTTTTAGACTGTACAAGTAATAAGACTTTAAGGATGAAAGCCTTACTTTTAAAACTATAACGCATGTATTCCAGCTACTAAACATAAGCACGTAAATAATAATAAACAAAAACAAAGGTGTGTGCTTTAGACTACACGATAGAAATGAAAACACCAAAAAGGCGAGATTAATAATATGCAATAATTATTTTTTTTTTATTTCTTGATGATATTTACAACTGTATTCAAGAAATAACTTTAGTAAATTTGAACATAATGGACATAATCACATGAAAACGCTTGTTGAGAAACTACCCAATGGTAACACTCTAATGATATGACTACATTAGGAGATCACGGGGCCATCTTCTTTTCAGACGCCTCGGAGGGTTATAAGGAATCGAAGAGGAAGCAAGATTAGAAACGAGAGGGTTGGGATGATTCTGAAGTTTATTATGGAAGGATAGGTATCTGGATTGGACTATAATCTGGAACATAAGGAACATTAAGGTCATTATGGATAATTTTATTAGTGACAAAGTAAGGAGCATTAAGGATTTTACGAAGGATTTTGGATTGTAAGGATTGGATACGAGAGGAATTCGATGGTTTAGTGGAGCCCCATAGCTCATCTCCGTAAGTCCAAACAGGCCTTATTATAGTCAAGTATATGAGTCTTTTGTAATTAATGGGAAGTTTAGAGCGTTTGTCTAGTAAGTGCTGAAGTAATCGGAAACGTCGAGCGGTTTCTTGTCGTTTCAGTCTGGTACGAAGATAATATGAAATGTAAATTATAAATAATATATCATAATAAAGTTGGTCAAATGCTTAATATTTCCCACCGCTTACAGTATGCAGGTCCGATTTTTATTTTCTGAGATATTTTAAACCATATCTTCAATAAAACTCGTTATCATTTGGTTTCTGACACTATCTTTTCCTTTTCGGCTCTCTAACAGGGCGTCGCGTTAAGAAAAAAATTTGAATAATAGCTCATTAAAAATAGGATGAAATGATGAACATTTCTCTCACTAACAATAAGCACTTCTGAATTTTTGGTTTTTGAGATATGTTAATCCATATGGAAAACACTTAAATTAGTCAACTCCAGCCGACTTTACCCGAGCGTTACAAATCAGAGATCTGACGGCTCAATCTAATTCAATTTCCACAAGAAAAGTGCAAAACGTGACTAAAGAAGTTTCCACTTTATAAAGGTCCCTAAAATTAAATCATGCATTAATTCTATTAATACAAAATATATTTGATATTTTTCAGTTTAGTTTGACTTTAGCAATTATAATCGGTACAATTTTCATAATACTGATTATCCAGCCAGTCTATTTTATGTTTATTATTTTTTTTTCTCAATATAACTTTATCTTCACAACAAATATACTTCTTTTTTTTTTAATTTGTATTATTGAAATTTACAACTGCATTAAATGATAAATACAACATGCAGAGAAACTACTATCCATTGGTAGCACTCCAATTTCCAAATCAGAAGGTCCCGAGGCCATCTTCTTTTCAGACACCTCGAAGGGTTATCAGGAATAGAACAAGAAGTAAGGTTAGAAACAAAAGGGTTCGGATGGTTCTGACGTTTATTATGGACAGATAGGTATCTGGATTGAGCTAAATCTGAAATATATGGTACATTAAGGTCGTTATGGATGATTTTAGTTATGACACAGTAGGGAGCATTGAGGATTTTAAGTAGAGCCCCAAAGCTCGATCCCGTAAGTCCAAATAGGCCTTATTATAGTAATATATATGAGTCTTTTGTAAATAGTAGGAGGTTTAGAGCATTTGTCTAGTAAGTGCTGCGTAAGTCGAAAACGTCGGGCGGTTTCTAGTCGTTTCAGTCTTGTTCTAAGTGAGTCGTTTGTCCAGGTGGAGTCCTAGGTATCGGATTTGTTTAACAGGGATTAGTGGGGTTTGATTAAAGGATACTGTAAGACAGGAAGTCATAGGTTTACGATGAAGAGTAAAGGTAATTTGGTAGGATTTATTGAAATCAACAAATATACTAAATCACAATTTTTTATATTTTATAAAACTGCCTTCTCAGTAATTTAATTGAGATCTAAGAGGCTGTAAAGAGGTTTCTAGTACAAGAACAAATGTGGGAGAACTCTCAATGAAGATAAGAGTCTTTAATTGACCAACAAGTCGTTGTTGCAATTATTTCAGTTACGAAAGCAAGAACGACTGTGAAACCACATCCGGATAATGGAATAGGTTCCTTTGTAAAATAATGAAAGAATAGTTAGTCAGAGCTTTACTACTTACAAGGAGAGGAAACCGTCTGTGATTTTTTTTTTGGTACACTTACAATTAGTGTGACAACTTTTGACCTGTCTATGACATACAATTCAAATCTCTTAATTCCGTATTAGTAAACTTTGCAATGGAAAATAACTAATAATTGTAAAATGTATAATCAACCGGTGATATAATAAATAGGACTTTTGTTATTTTAATGGTATTTATGATTTGTTAGCAGTAATTTTTTAGCTTTAGCTAGGTTAAAAATGCGATTCAAAAATTTTATAATAGCCCAACGTGGCTAGAAAATAATTTCTATTCTAATTTGAGCGGTAAGTTATTTGTTGTGCGCACTAGATTTTTAAAATTATAATATATTTATATTTTTAATTTGATTAGTCAACCAATCAAACAAACCAGTCTTAGTTCGAATTATATACAAATATTTACACAAACTATTGTTTCTGCTAACAAAGAAAAAATTAATTAAAAACAACAAAATTAATTAATAACAGATGTCTTAGAACATGTCTGTACTCACATGGATAAACAACCTCTGCAAAAATCTCATTATTCTGCAAATACACATTTTGCAGCCAGGACGCGAATGCTTCAACCTCCAGCAATAATTTAGTTCTGTGATTTTTTTTTTTATTAGACATTTTCCAGAGTTGAGTCATATTTCGTTGTTATATTTATAATTTTACTCCTCCTTCTTCCCTCCAGCTCATTATTCACAAAGAACAATGCATAACAAAAATATTTTTTTCTTCTAATTCAAGAAACATTATTCGAGAAAAAATATTTCCAGTGCAAATTTAAAACGTAGCAAACAGGTTTAACTGAAGCAGTTTTCTCACTCACATAAAATATATAATAAATCTTAAGTGGGCAATGAAGACATTATAAGTCCATTTTGACAAATTTTACAATGGATAAAATATATATCTATAGATTTTCTGTATTCAAACTCTACTTCCCTAAATAATTTAGAGCTCAAGTTATAAAAAAAGAAAAACGGTTAATCATTTTTATTTATTTACTCTTTATAGACATATTAAATCAAAAACTTATTTATACGGCCTTAAAGATCAATAATTAAGCTTTACTACGGTTGTAGAAACATTGAATTAGGATAAAATCCTGAGGAGTTATGAATGTTTTAGTTAACGGCAGGCAAAAACATCATAATGAAAAGTGAAGTCGTTGCCATGACGACTATCTCAGCACAGCTCTTCTACCCTATATATTATTTCCAAAAGGTGTTTTTTTTTTTTTTTGTCGGTACGCCATATTTTCGCCAATTCTTCATCAAATACAATGATTGACCACTCATTTTGAAGATATTCTTCTCCTTCACATGTAAAAAACAGTCCTATCCCCCCGAAATTCCTGAAAAAAAAATATGGAGGAAAAGAAAGTTTATTTGGGGATTACTCAAAAAGTACGAATTTTTTTCTTAATTGTACCCATGATAATTAGAAAGATTACTAAATTAGCTACAAAACAAAAAAAATTGTAAAAATCGATTAGAAATATGTAAAATTTAAACAATTTGTATTTACGGCAGGAATGAAGTGTGTTGAAATATTTCTTTAAGGAGGAAGAGAGTTGAGATTTGTATTTCGCAGCTCGAAAGAACCTCAAATACAAATTTTCATTGCGATCGAATTTTTTTTTTTTTTTTCGAAAATCACAAAAAGTGTTATGAATCAATATTCTTCCACCAATTCACACGAAATTTTACAGGGATATAGGACCTTATTAACTGCACTAAACGTCACAAACTGTGCCTTCCGAAGTCATTTAGAACTAAAGTTATAAAATAAAAAGCTGTTAGAAGATTTTATTTATTTACTCCTTATAGACATATTAAATCAAACACTTATTTATACGGTCTTAAAGATCGATAATTTAGTTTTCCAACTGTTGTGGAAACATTGAATTAGGATAAAATAATATGAAGTTATGAATGTTCTAGTTAACGGCAGGCAAAAATATCACAATGAAAAGTGAAGACGTTGCCATGACGACTATCTCAGCACAGTGAAACCCGTTATTTATTTATAAATTAGAGATATATATGTCTTTTTAAATCTTTCTCTAGGTATAGAGTTATGGCTGGAAGCGAAAATATCGATATATTTGTTTAAAATATACCGATATTTTTGATACTAATATATCTATTCAAAATATGACAGATGGAAATCAATTATTTAAAAAAATAAATAAGTTTAATATAAATAAATTCAAAGTGTCGATATATTTGATTAAAGTATATTTTTGATACAGACAAATCTATTCAAAATTTTAGTATCGAAAAACAATATTTTAAAGAATACCACAGAAATATTGATATTTTTATTTTGTATTTATTAATAAGTTTATTTTTGTAATGAAAAATTAAATTATTTTTAAATATTTTTTGTTGTTAATTAATTTTTCTTTACATCTTTACATTTCATTGTAAATTGTAGATTCAAAGTAAATCATATAATATAGATTTTCTTACACCATTTCATTATTTTTTTTATGATTAAGTAATTTAATTGATTTTTTTATATGTCGAAAAAAGTATCATTACTTTAATACTAATAAATTGATACTAAGACCTCAGATTTCGTTACTTTTTATTTATACAACGATATGTTAGGTAACTATCAAAATGAGTTTCAATATTATTGTTTAAAAATAATATTTGTTTTTCCTATCGAAATATCCTTATATTAATTCTATAAATCGAATCAATTTTTTTATATCAGGGTTTGAAATTGATAATTATTTCTTCCACAAAATCGTGTAATAATTATAATATATGATTTTTAATTTTAAGATTATGCCTGATTTATAAATACAAATTTAAATATATATTCGATGTTTATTGATACGATTAAAAATAATGATTAAATTGTGATCAGAAAATATATTTATGTATATGTTATTAATGTACACATTCAATTTTTTTTTTTTTAATTTTTAATGAATTTCGGAAATAAAGATATTCTGTTGCTGTTGTTAATAGTTAAAAACAATATTCTCAACCTACCACTCCAGACTTAAAATATATCATAGAGATTACAAAAAAATTATATATCTGATTTAGAAAGTATTAGTCAAGAATTTATCATTATTGTCAATTGTAAAAATTTAAAACTAAATTTAAACTTTTAAAATATTTTTAAGTTTGAAAAAGTATTTAAAATCCACTTAATCAAGGCAATGACATTGTTAAAAAAACTCATTGTACTTGTGTGAAAGAAGAAATGAAATATAACATAATTTCATGGATGTGAAAAGCATATCTTTATAACCTTAAATACATTTACTGTAGTCTAATAATTGTAGATCTGATATTATATTTAAATAATTAGGTGTCCGTTTATTCCGAAAAATTGTAATGTAACATTTTAGAAAATTAAATTAGTGAATAATTTGATAAATTTTCCCTTTGTGAAATCCCATGATTATCATGTCTTCCTATTAAGCATCTTTAATTATTGTAAATAATTAGTATTTATCATTGTTAGAATATATGAAAAAACGCTAAATATAACTTTTGGAAGAATCCGATAATTAAATAAAGGAGATAAAAAAAAAAATACATATTCAGGTTGAAAATGAATATCTGCAAATAATAGTCGGAAGGTATACGTATAATATATCGTTGGAATGCGGAGAATTAAAAGAAAAAAAATTTAGATTTGTTAACTATAATTGTAAAGCTTTAGTTCCGTTAACAATGCAATTAAAAAATTTGATAATAGCCCAACATGGTCAGAAAGTAATTTCTATTCAAAGTTGAACGGTAAGTGAAAGTTGTGAGTAGCGCGCACCAGATTTTTATCACTGGTTTTCAAAAATAAAAATAGTTCATAATAAAAATCATAATTTTATTTTTTTTAATTATCGATACTAACAAACCTGAGTTTCATATAAATGATAAATATAGATCTTTCTTTTTTTTTTTTTTCTTTTTTTTACATTCCTATGTGAGATTGGAGTTGCGTGGTTTAAAAAGATTGATAGAGCTACGAGGTTACAGTGGAAATAATATAATTCCTTAATCAACGAAGTCTCCGCTGGCTTTCAATGCCAGTGAAATGGTTGAGGAAGAAGCGCAGGGATCTCCTGAAGCCTTGCTTTCCCTCCACGTGTGGGGGGATAAGTATGGTTCGGAGTTGCTATGACCGACTGTAAATAGTGTAATAGGTATGCCTCCGTCTAAGATGTTTATTTTCATTATTTTTTTTTCTCACTATGATATTTTATTTTGTTCTTTTGTAGCTTTATATTATTTGAAGTTAGCTTATTTTTTTTATTTATTTTTTTTTTTTTTAATTTGTAAATATGGTGTGAATGTGCTCTCAGAACTCTATTATAAATGTCCTTTATTGAGACAGATTGTAATGTTTATCAATAAAAAAAAAATGAAATAAAAAAAATAAAAAAATAACTTAAAAAAAATAAAAAATCAACGAATAAGCAGCAAGAGTTAGCTAGATCGCATCTGATTGGATACTGCGTATTATTGAACGCCGATTAGTGAATGAAAGCAGAAAACCCTCCCAACAATTACGTAACTCAACTCCGAAAACCGCAGAACGTGACTGGCTCATCGGAGAGAAAATAGCCGGGGTTTTACTTCGTTGAGGGGGAAAACGTAGGGAAATTATCTCACCAGTATTATAATAATATAGAGGAGGCGTTTCTTGCTCCAGATAAAAAAAATAATACATATCAGCTTTTCCAATTGTTATACTTATACACAATCAGAAAGAATGGATACATATACACATAATTGAGGTAAGTACAAGGGAGTATAGAAAGGAATTAAAAACTTTTAATTAATACAGGGGTGCTAACCTTTCCCTCCCGTCATTACCAGTACTAGTACCAGAGCTCAGGCCTTCTAGTGAAGTTGTGAGCTTGGAAAACGGTAAGAAGCAAAACAGGAGCAGAGAGGTCGCTAACACCTGAAGCGTTACCTGTGCTAGATCAGGTAACAGGAATCCGAGTGGAACCAACGCGTTGTCAAAACTCTTCGTATGGTATGACACTTAGGGAAAAAAAATAATTCAGAGAGCGTGACACAGGGATATTATTTTGCACGAATCTCTATGTCTGTAATCTGATACCTATTTGAAAAAATATTCCCCAAGTTATTTAAAAAATAATAATTCAATATTTAATAGTTGCATAATATGATTCAATTGAATATTTAATAGTTGAGCGCTGCATTATAAAGGAAGAAGATGGTCCGGGATGGCGGTCATAAATAGGCTAAATAGTGGTAAAACTATTTTATTAAAAGCCAACGTTTCGACCCGACTGTGCAGGTCTTCTTCAGGGCTAGAACGGACAAGATACAAAAAGATAGAGAATTGTGGCAGTAACATAATATTCAGAAAAAAAAATTATAAACAATGTGAATAAGCTGATTAAAATTATAAACAGTAAATACTTTAAAATATAAACAGAGTAAGCTAAGTAACAACATCTTAAGCTGAAGTAAATAGATGGTAACAATTGTTATAGTGTAATATATAATATATGAAAATGTGAATATACTTCTACAGATCTACAGGAGAGATTGAAAGAAAAAGAATATAATAGACACATAGGAATGTGGAAGAAGAAAAGAAAAAGAAACCAAAAAATAAATAAATAAGTAAATAAAATTAGAAGACTAAAATAGAGATTTACAGGTGTTTCCTAGGTTTTTCCCCATTACCCAAACAAGTCAGCTAATTCTCCTATACCTGCCCTTATCCTGGTTTTCCAGTTTTAAGTGAAACACCTAGCTCATTGTTCGTCAATATAATATAATAATTAATACATTGCATTCAAGAGGAAAATGTCTATATCGAAAAATAACTGGGTAAAATCAAACTACCACTTTCCTTTTAGATTTTTGGTCTAAAATCTCCATTTTGTATTAGGAGAGTAGGAGTTCAATACTGTCAGAAAGACACAATACTGAATGATTCAGAGTGTAAATATTTTCTATTAGGATAGTAGCAAGTTACAGCATCTCAAAACATGTGTAATTAAATGAACAGTTAAATAATTAGTATAACTGTGTGATTATAGAGCTACTGTAATCTCCTACTCTCCTTATACTAAAATAAAATATGAAAGTCACTAAACACTTTTTTATATAATAAAGAGATGTTTAAATTGCTTTTCGTAGATAATTATGAGGTTTTCACGTTATACTTATATTTTTTTTAAATACCTTCAATAATTCCGCACTATAAACCCAAATATAAGGACGGATTATTATGTTCCTACGAAATTGATTGTTTAATGTTTCGTCAACATCACCATCATTATCACTCTGATTGTCGGAACCCCGCTGGTGACTAGATCCATAAACAGGATGGCTATTCGGTGACGAACTGGACGCTGAGGAATCCGCGATGGTTCCGTTTCCGATTCGCTAATCAGCCAATGCCACCTGAATGCAATGAGTCAGTAGTTGGCGATGTCATCGATATCTCGGTGCTCTGTTAACATTCTAAACTAGAATCGATAATAAGATAACTCGATAACTGGGCTGCCGCGATATGGGCCGGTGAAATCGAACTCTTCTTCACCACCAGAATATGAACGAAATAAATTATATATGCGCTCTTATTTGTTTTAATTCATTATATATCAAAGATGCTGACGATTTTGGTTTATTATTGTCAATAATCAACCATTGTGATCTAACAAAAAATTCAAAAATTTAACCCCCTTTCAAAATTTGAGGTTTCACGTTTCAGGATGCGTAGAATTCGAAAATCGAATACAATTTTTTTTGTCCGTCCGCCGTCAGCGCATTTTCTCCGAAACTACTGGATCGATTTCTTTCAAATTTGGTTATAAAATCAGAGGTCACCCGAGGATGATCCTCCTTCATCGACATTAATATCCGCCTTTTACTTTCAAAATGGCGGCCGAAAAACATGGGTTGCTATAGACTGTAGCTCCTAAACGAATGTACCGATTTCAATGAAACTTCGCTAAAGTCATTTTCTTGAAGCCCTTTAAATTTATCTATTTAACTATACTTAACATACCAAAAGAAGCTGGAAAAAAAGTTACAAGGGATGGTAAAATTTAATTCCGAATAACTCAAAATGCATACACTTTTTTGTTGATATGGTTTTTTAAAAGTTTACGGAATTTCCTAAGAAACATAAAAAACAAATCGTTAAAATCGGACAGTTAGGAGCAAAGATATGATTTCCAGTTTTTTTTTCTATATGTTCTACTCCAAATGTTATATTCTTTGTTTGGTTTTTAAACCTTGAATGGGTTACTGAAATAATCCTGTTTTTTTTTAGCCCTATTAGTAATGACTAAAAAAAAAAATTAGTCCAACAATTGGAATTAACTTTTTATTTATTTTTCTTTGTAACTAGGAAGTTAATGTTAATTTAGAGGTATATTGGAAATAATAAACCATTGTCAAATAATTTTCAGCGTTTTTTTTTTAAATGCATACAAAAAACCAGCCATTATGTGCATAATGGCAACACCAGCAGTTCATTGGGTACATAATCATTTATCATCAGGTCTATGAATGGTTGTTTAATAATGAAAGCTATAGAGAAGCTTTCGATTTATACTTTTGGCTAGCATGCTAAACAAAAAGAGGACTAAATTTGATAAAAAATCGATTTTTACTTCTTTCTGAAGTTTGCTTCTATAATCGATAGGTTATTTTTTTAGTTGTTTATTTTTCGTCTCTTTAAACTCTCTATTTCATCATGTCTATAAAACCTATTTGGATTTACGGAGTTGAGCTATGGGGCTCCACTAAACCATCGAATTCCTCTCGTATCCAATCCTTACAATTCAAAATCCTTTGTAAAATCTTCAATGCACCCTACTTTGTTACAAATAAAACCATCTATAATGATCTTAATGTTTCAGATCTGGCCCAATCCAGATACCTATCCTTCCATAATAAACTTCAGAATCATCCCAACCCTCTCGTTTCTAACCTTGCTTCCTCTTCAATTCCTGATAACCCTCCGAGGCGTCTGAAAAGAAGATGGCTCCGTGATCTCCTAATGTAGACATATCATTAGAGTGCTACCATTGGGTAGTTTCTCAACAAGTGTTTTCATGTCATTATATCCCTATGTTCAAATTTACTAAATGTATTTATTTAATACAGTTGTAAATATCATTAAGATATGATAAATAAATAAAAACGTCATGTCTGGCGGTTGATGATTTTCTACAGGTACAACTCAAACATATTTTAACAGTGTGGGAAGAACGAGATTCATTCCGTGGGTATGCCACGAAATAAATTTCATCCCGTCTAGGCCGGATTCAAATTAATGGCACTAGACTCGAGAATGTTAAAGTTTAAACTTTAACATGCTCGACCACCACGACCATTATAAACGATATCCAGTATATTTATTCAATTTATATAACTCAACAACTACTATTATATAATTACCCCCCCCCCTCCTCCTGAAGTAGTGAGGTAGCTATTCCTACAGGAAGACAGCGCCATCTCTCTCGGTTGCTTAACAGGCTTCCTGTTGGAGCGGACAGGTCCTTATCTACTTATCGATGAATCGAGTTGGACTAATTAACAGATGGCTGATCAGGTAGGCACTTTAGGCAAATCATTGCCACATCGATCAATTATACGAATTATAGTAATCAATATAGTAAGTGTATGTTAGTCTGAATGACCCAGCTTCAGACGTAGTTAAGGAATTTTTTCCCCACTTGTACGAATATGGCAGTTCCCATTTTCCAAAAGAAAAATTATAACATATATGTTAATATCTTATTTACACTTAAAGCGCTAATTAAAGTAATTTATAAATTATATTTAATTTTTGTTTTGCAATAGATTTAACGACCGACCCAAAAGCAAAAGATTAGTCATTCTTATTGGTGGAACAGTTGTAAACAACTAAACATGGTGATGTGACTAATTTTTTTTTAAAATTAGTCCATTGTAAAAATCGCCTTCAATTTCATTTCTAATAGTCCGAGACTGCTTCAGCACTTACTATACAAACGCTCTAAACTTCCAATTAATTACAAAAGACTCATATATATGACTATACGGAGTTGAGCTATGGGGCTCCACTAAACCATCGAATTCCTCTCGTATCCAATCCTTATAAAATCCTCAATGCTCCCTACTTTGTTACAATAAAAGCATCCATAATGACCTTAATGTTTCAGATCTGGCCCAATCCAGATACCTATCCATCCATAACAAACTTCAGAATCATCCCAACCCTCTCGTTTCTAACCTTGCTTCCTCTTCAATTCCTGATAACCCTCCGAGGCGTCCGAAAAGAAGATGGCCCCGTGATCTCCTAATGTAAACCTATCATTAGAGCGTTACCATTGGTTAGTTACTCAGCAAGTGTTTTCATGTCATTATACCATATGTTCAAATTTACTAAATGTATTTCTTTAATACAGTTGCAAATATCATTAAGAAATAATAATAAAAAAAAAATAGTCCCAGAACATAGAACAGACACCTATACTGTTGAAATATTAAAATCACTGATACCTTCATTATGCTCTCGGATTATTACCCATGAAATTAAAGGCTAAGAAATTTTCGTCTGCGAATATTTGAAATTAATAAACATTATGCGTATCAAAGAGGCTTATAAAACAAATTTAATTGGGAGAAATCCCTGGCATATTTAATATATATTTGAATACAAAAGAGCTATTTATATATAGTTTATAATAAAAAATACAATAAGAGGAGATAGCGGTATATAAGAAAAGTCTAAGGAAAGTGGATCATCTTCTAGGATATTATATATTTTCTAGAAATCGAGTATATTCTGATAATCTCCCTAAGTGATAGAAAATATTATAGTATCGAGGACAAGTACGCCGTGGAATGTGTACGAGTTCTCCGATTTAAAAGTGTTCTACATCCTTTTATAAATATGTATGTTTGTACGTATGTATGTATGTGTATATATATATATGGAGAGAGAGAGAAAGAGAGAGATAATAAACTTACTCCAGTTGTTTGAAATGATCTGTTTTAATAGAAGGACCGAGAGGCTAAGAGGTATTATTGCATATTTGAAAAATATATTTAAGTGAATTTTATCTGAACATCTGTTGATCTAATTGTCAGTTAAGAGCTATCTGTTATGTCCACCCAGTGCCGCCTTATAGTGAATAATCATTTAACCTACAAGCAAATAAATATCTGCCATTAAATATATATGGATAGTTCTGATAAACGATTACGAGATTTGTACATTAGCCATAGAAAGAATTATTGAAACGTTTCAGATAAGACGCATCCGCAGAAAAACCGGAGATCAGAGTACTAACCCATGGGGGAGAAAGAACAATAAAGAGCTGCTTCCAGAAACTGGTCATCAACATCACATGATGTGAAAGCAAGGAGGTCAAGATGGGTAGTTCAGAGCAATCCATCCAGGAAGCCTTTATGTAACAATGAAAACTTCGATAGTAGTCACGGATGGCCAAAAAACAGACCATTGGAGCCAGGGCCCAAAAATCGACCTGATCGCAGGGGAAAGTTTGAATGCAATTTACGAATGTATATGATATTATAAGTAAAATGTTCCTTGTATACCATTCCAGAGCCGCTGCTTTCAGAAATGGCGACTGATTTAAAGAATATTAGGTAAATAATTTGAAGATGAAAACGGTAAATATATTGCGAAAAATGTGGAAAACGTTGGAATTTTTTTAACTTGTGTATATTGGTATAAACATGTAAAAACCAAAATTGTTAACGCAAGAAACCAAGGGAAAACTTTTTAAAGTAAAGCCATATTTTTTTCGACATTTTTTTGTTTTTTCACTTACAACTCCCAAAACAAAGCATCGAAAAATAAAATTTGGAAATTAAAGAACGTTAAATTCGAGTGAGTACGTAAACTTGATAATTTGCTTAAGAGGAATGGTAGAAAATCATGGTCAATGAACGCTGAATTTTACCTAATTTCTCAGAATCACAGACAAATTATTATATTAGAAGGAGTTGTTCGGAGGGTGCGGTCAAATAAATACTAAATTATACAAATAGTATTATTTAATTCTTTTTGCCGACGTTTCGACACACTTAGCAGGTCTTCCAGCAGGTCTTAGTGTGTAGCAATGCGGGAGGCAGTTGAAACTGTGGCAGTGGGCCTGTGTAACTGCCTCCCGCAGTGCTACATCCTACGTCCTGATGAAGACCTGCAAAGTGAGTCGAAACGTCGGCAAAAAAAAATTAAATAATATTATTTGTATAATTTAGTATTTATTTGACCGCCCCCCCCCCCCCCACCCTCGATCTCATATTTTATACGGCCAACCATCTCTACATCGTATTACAAAATTATTATAAATGACCCTTTAGCTTGAAAATAAGTTCCTTAAGAGCAAAAACCTATAGAATAAAAGTTGTAGAGCATCAACTTTTGCGTCCACCGAGTATTTTTAATTCGCCTGCGGTCAGGTCGATTTTAGAGCTCCAGGCCTCAACAAAGATGCAATAGAGCAGATAAATGGAAAGAAATAACTCAAGATAGATAGAGATGTATGTTTGTATATATATATATATATATATATATATATATATATATATATATATATATATATATATATAAAAGGAGAACTCGGAGCGAGCTATATAAACGAGTTTATAAAAAGAGGGACATTGAACGATTATTCCGGAACGAAGAGAGGTAGTAAAGACGAAATCCTAACTGTCCGCTGACCTAGTCAGCCCCTTCTATACTAACCAGTCTATCTCCTCATCGCCTACCATATATCTGTCTTATATAAATAAATAAATATATGTATTCCGAATATATATATATGGTAGTGGAAGGTACAATCTCAACGAAAATTTTAATTTCGGGTGAAAAAAAAACAACTTAAATTTGTCATATTAGGTCGATTCATATGAAATGTCAAGTTTTCACAGGAAAGGTTATTTAGTATAACACATTTATGAAATTAAAATATTTTTATTTGAAATATTTATCTTTCATTTTACTTTCACTTCCGTATATATGTAATATACAATAATAGTGAGTATTGTGATCGAGAAAATTTTAGAATCTGAGTTTTCAACAGTACCCTGAGTCCAAATAACCGAGTACCAAAAATTGGTCTGTATGTATCTGTGTATGTTAGCAGTCTAGCTCAAAAACAAAAATCCTTAAGAAACTGATATTACCTATTTAAAAAAGGTATATACCTTAGATGTGACAGCAACTTTTTCCTTAAAATCGGCTAACCGAAAGTGCCACTATTATATCAACGCTGAAACACAGTTTTACAATTTTCTCAAAAAACGGCTTTAACGATTTTGATTAAACTCGGTGTACCATTGTATAATTAAGTGATCTTTAATATCAATCAGGTCTTATACCCATTTGTGTCGCTTTAGAGGGCTTAAATGCAAAATGTTTATATGCGTCTTATTCTAAATCACCTTTAGAATTGCCTGAAAATAATTTCTATTCAAAGTAGAACGGTAAGTGAAATTTTTGTGTTGCGAGCACCAGATTATTTCATAACATGTCAAATTTTCAATCCCAGAACGGAAAAATTCATGGTTTTCAGTAGAAATTAAATCAGAAAATGCTCTTTTATCCCGAGAATGTTTTTCAAAATTTTATCTTTTAGTCCGTGGTACAGACCCCTTTTTATCGAATTATTAATATTCGCCTGAAACTTCGTGAATAGTTTTATCTTTTCGTAATCAACAACATTTGTATTTACAAAATTCTCGAAATCCTTAATCGATTTGAATCTGGAAATCGACAAACTCTGTCTATTTTATTTGGTAGTAAAAAAGTTGTAAATATTCATTTGCTTTACACTTGATCGTAAGATAATATGGTCACAAAATCTAGAAATAAGGTGGCCTACAAAAATAATAGGCCATTTGGTAATCATGAATTGTTGGGAGTGGAGGTAACGCCAATCAGACCAATATTTTTTTAGGCCACCTTTTTTCTCGATTTTGTAGTTATTTACGAGTTTTTAGTACCTAATAAAGAGACAAAATTTGACTCAATTTCCAGATCTCCAGATTGAAAACGCTCCAATTCCGAGAATTTTAGTAAATTAAATATTTCTAGGTTACACTGAGATGAACTTATTTACGAAGTTTTAGGCGGATGTAAATAATTTGATAAAAAGGGGTCTATATACCACGAACTACTGTCAATTAAACATATTTGTAAGATTGTACAAACTACTCGATATGCAAACTTCATATCTAAAAACTCTTGAGAAAATCAAGTTCTGTAACGCACTGTTTTTAAATATATTACCTTAGACTTTGTTTTGCTATAATAATATATTATGTTTTGAGTGATATTGGATCGTTCAAAATTTAAAGTTATTCCATGTAACCACGATAGAAGTTACAATGTATTTTCAATGCACTCTTGATCGATGACGAAATACTTAATCATCATCCTATATATTATTATTAAAATGTGCTTTTTTTGTCGGTACATTGTAACTTAGTCAATTCTACATCAAATCTTATTATTAACCATTCATTTTAAAGACATTCTCCTTTATATGCGAAAAATAATCCTATCCTCCGAATTTGGAAGAAAAAGTTATGAAGGAAAAGAAACTTTATTTGCGAATAACTCAAAAATTATGCATTTTTTTTTCTTAATTGAATCCATGATAATTAGAAAGATTACTAAATTATCTACAAAACAAAAACAAATCGTAAAAATCTAATAGAAATATGTAGAATTTAAACAATTTATATAGATGGAAGGAGTAAAGTGAGTTGAAATATTTTTTTAAAAAGAAAGAGTTGAGATTTGTATTTCGCAGCTCGAAAGACCCTCGAATAGGAATTTTCATTGCGATCGAAAATAATTTCTTTTTTTTTTTTAATTTTAGATAAGACGCCCTTTGATTTTATTTCGAAAATCAAAAAAAGTATGATAACTTCAATATGCTTCCACCTATTCACACGAAATTTCGCAGGAATATAAGACCTCATATTCTACACGAAATGACATGCATTCCCCTAAATAATTTAGAACTCATGTTACAAAATAAAAACATATTAGTAGTTTTATAATTAATAAATCTATTAAAGATTACTAAATTTCATATAAAACAAAAAACAAAAAAAATCGACAATTATTAACAAAGATACAGTCCATTACTTTTGGAATATTTAGTAATGTCTTCTTCTTTAAAGACATTGTATTTAAGAGTAAAATAGTCTACTACATTTTTTTTCCTGGCTGATATATTAATTTTATTATTTCTTTAAGACATTTGGTTGTTCTTACATTTTATTTTTTTTTAATAATTTAGAATATCCTATGATCGGGGCATTATTTTGTCTTTATTACTTTTATTAAATTTCCAGCCAGCGTTTAAAAATAGGTACTAGAAAAGCAGTTTGTACATAAATTTTGATCTATCATGTTTTTGATGGAATATTGTAATCGGCAAAGGAAAAAATATTAATTCCTTCCTGACATAATACATAGAAAAAGTTATGAAGGAAAAGAAACTTTATTTGCGAATAACTCAAAAATTATGCATTTTTTTTTCTTAATTGAATCCATGATAATTAGAAAGATTACTAAATTATCTACAAAACAAAAACAAATCGTAAAAATCTAATAGAAATATGTAGAATTTAAACAATTTATATAGATGGAAGGAGTAAAGTGAGTTGAAATATTTTTTTAAAAAGAAAGAGTTATTTGGCTATTTGTTTGGGTACCACACAACTAAACAGACCACTACCGATCCATTAAAATTTTTTAAGTGTTTAATTTTCATTTATGATGAAGAGAGGAGATTGTGGAGTCGATTGAAATAATCAAAAAGAGTTGTAGTCTCTCCACTTCTTTAAACTCTGCTGAGTTTATCGCTGGCAATTAACCAAAGTAACATTAGACATTGAGTCAAATAACATTGACATCCGTGTAAAATTAAAACTTGATATGAATATTGTGATAGACGGGGTGAAATATTTGGGAGTTTTTCCCACTAGATTTCCGGCTAATAACAATTTCCATATTGTTTTGCTATTTCTTCATAAAAAAAAATTTTCTGCGAATTATTCTCACAGGCCAACTAGTACATGGTTGAAGCGACAAAATATATTCATGTCCATTTTATTATTTATTTACTTTTTTTTTTTTTTTTGTAGTTACCAAAAGACCCTAGCATAGCGAAAGTTGAGACGCGTCTCGGAAAGTGAACGAGAACAATAAAGAGACTTTTTATACAACGAGATACAAAAACACAACAACGCTGTTGACATTAGCAACCATTATACTACGATTTCACACTCAGAAAAAACTTTATCTTCATTCGCCAAAGAAATCGACTAAATTTAAATAGCATTGGTTAATTAATGTCTCATCGAAGGAGGTTTATTTTTTTTTTTTTTTTGACGTGAAACTTAAGCGCTATATTACTGTTATAAGTTGTCATGACAACAACGCGTTTGTAATTTTTTTTTTTTTTTAATTTTTTCCAAAACAAAATGCAATCTGATGACGTTATTAAGTCATACACTTAATACAGCTAGTTACATTGAAATTTAATATATTCTGAGGTCATTTTGGATAAACAAAGGTCTTATGTAACGAACGAATTCCTTTATATTTTATTTTAAAAAAATAAATAAAAAAAATATATATCAGAATCAATTAAAGCAGAAAATGGTCTGAGAATCGATCCGAAAAATTTCATATGATTAGTAACTATTTATCTAATGCCGAATTTAGATGAATATTGTAGATTTTCTTCGGTTGAAACTATTGAAGTTGTAACAAAGATAAATAGAATTTTTGACGCAAATATAAGTTAAAAAATTGCAAATAATAATACTGGAAAAATAATCAAATCACAGCAGATAATCGACTAAACAAATAAATATAGTAATCTAGCGAACTAATATAATGATTTTGTAATAAATGATAAGATATTGAATAGTAGAAATAATTATAGTATGTTTTTACTTTCACTTACATATATATGAAATATATAGGTAAGTAGTGCGATCGTGAAAATTTTTGAATATCAGTTTTCAACGGAAATACACGTTTGAGGTCTCTTGAGTCCAAATAAACAAGTCCCGCAAAATGGTCTGTGTGTGTGTTAACAGTCTAGCTAAAAAACGAAAAGTCGTACGAAAATGAAATTGCATATTTAAGGTTTTTATATGCTAGGGATGTTACAGTAACTTTTTCGTCAAAATCGACTGACCGGAAGTGGCACTTTATATCATGTGCTAAACACATTTTTTTTCTGAAATGGCTCTAACGATTTTGATTAAATTTATTATATCAGTGTAAAATTAAGCAGTTTTAAATAAAATATAGTTTTCATTCTGATTGATGTTCTCTAACAGGGCTTAAATAGCTAATTTTCAATATTAGCTTCCTCTAAAGTATCTTTATTTTTTTTTAGTTGAAACAATTGACGATTTCACATTAATTAATCTCTAATATAAAAGATAGTTAAATATGAAAGAATTTGATGATTAACTAAAGGAGAAATAAAAAATCGTAACAGAGAATAGTTGTAATTGATCATACCCGAGCTCGCCTGAAATATTAGAACACGCTTCTATCCGTAACATGAGCTTAATATAATACAGACTCCGACAATATTATATAAATATGCGGTTTTCATAAATGCTATTGTTGGTATTATTTAACATTTACTTGTATAGATTACACTGATATAAATATTAAAATTTGTATATATATATATATATATATATATATATATATATAAGGGTACTTATACAAATAAAAATACCCAAAATGAAATACAAATAATTATAGCGTCTATAATTTTTACTTTCACTTCTCCTATGTCTGAAAATACTAATTTCTGCTAAGAAGAGGGTGGTAAGTGAAAGTTGTGTGATGCTCGCACCTCACCAGATTTTTGTTTAATATGATTAACTATCCACATATTAAATTAACAACTTTTATAGCTCAAAAATCTTTTAAAAATCTATAGTTTGAAACAGGTTGAGAAATTTATTTCCTGTTAAATTATGTAGATTGGATACAGTGTATTTTAAGTAATGGAAAACTATGTATAATCAATATAATCTATTTAAATATTTATTTATTAGCTCAAATTCATATATAAATATAAGAACCTACCAACTGCTTATTGCGTAAGAAAACAAGATCCCAAGGTTTTTAAATTCAAAAATAAAATAAATAAAAAATAAGAATCAGCAGACTTGAAAGAATAAAGAAAGCGAGTTTTCGAAACCTGTCTAATGCAAATATTGCATTTAAACCACCACAGTTTCTACTAATCAAGTAAGCGATGCAATATATGGATGATTACATAATTATTGTTACAACAGTTCAAGAAGATAAGAAGAGTATTTTTAAAAGACACTATATCCACCTTTGAAAATTATTATTTAAAAAAAAAATGAATGTATGTTTCTCATTTAGATTAGTGGAGTTTATATTAAAAAGATGTTTTGTAAGCTGAATAATTTTTGGATGTAGAATTTTGATATTCCAAAAACAAATATTTATTTATGAGATATAAATATAAAATTTTGAAAGAATGCCCCTTCCTTATCTACGAACTAGGTATAATTCAGATACTAAACGTTAAGATTAACGATAAAAAACCGTTATGATTTATTATTCTTAACTTTTCAGCAGATCTCTAGACCACTGCCTTTTTAGTCGTCGTTGAGGTTCGCCATGTAACAGGGAGGAAGATAGAGATAGAACGAGTGGATTTCGATCATTGAGAGTAGAAGAGTGAAATGTCGTGTACTTGTTATGTATGTAGGATTTTACTTTTGGTATGTTCATGTCTGTGCGTATGGTGTGATTTGAAATAAACCAAGGAGCATTGACGATTTTACGAAGTATTTTGGATTGTGTGGTTTGAATTTTGTTTATGTGGATGTGTTTTGCGGAACCACAAAGTTCTGCTCCATATGTCCAAATAGGTCTTAATATAGTGGTGTAGATTAGTCGCTTGTTTAGTAAGTTGAGTGGAGATCTGTAGTCCAAAAGATGTGACAGTTGTTTGTATCGTTTGGTCAGTTCTTGTTTTTTTAATTTAGTGTAAATGTTCCAGGTGAGTTTTTTGTTCAAGTATATTCCGAGATACCGTACATGTGTTTTTGAAGGAACTAGTTTATTGTCTATAGTCACAGCAGGACACGAGATCTTCCTCAGGGAGAAGCTAACATGTGTTTTACATTTACATTTGTGAAACCATTTATTATTAATTTATTTAAATATTAGCAAAGGTATAGAAGCGTACTTGTAACTTTTAATGCTGTTTGAGCATCACTTGTTCACTCACTAAGTACATTGTTTTGTTTATTTAATGAAATTTACAACTGTATAATAATAAAATCAGTAAATATGCACAAATTAGAAATAATGACATGAACAGACTTGAAGAGATACTACCCAGTGGTAGCATATTTAATTCTAGGTAAGCAGATCACGAGGCCACCTTCTTTTCAGAAGCCTAGGGGGATTATCAGGAATCGAGGAAGAAGCAAGGCTGGAAACAAGTGGATTCGGATGGGACTGGAGTTTATCATGAAAGGATAGGTATCCGGTTCGGGCTAAATCAGCGACATATGGAACATTAAGGTCTTTATGAATGGTTTTATTCGTGACAAAATATGCAGAATTAAGGATTTTACGAAGGATTTTGGATTGTAAGGATTGGATACGAGAAGAATTCGATGGAAGATTTAAGAACACAAAGTAAAAACCACTTTATAACTTCAATATACTATAATATTATAACAAAAAAAAAAAAATACGCTGCAAATTATTTCACAATGGTTTAATATTTCCAAACAATTATACACCTAAAGTAACATTAGCTTCCGAGTTACAAAGAAAAAAAAACAAAAGGTGATTCCAATTATTAGTCTAAACTTTTTTTTTTAATCATTATTAATATGTAAAAAAAAATAGCATTAGTTCAGTAACACATTCAAAATTTAAAAAACAAACCAAGGATATAACATTTGGAGTAGAACATATAAAAAAAACGGAGACCATATCTTTGCTCCTGATTGTCCGATGTTAACGATTTTTTTTTGTTTTTTAGGAAATTTCGGTAACTTTAAAAAAAAACTATATAGAATATTTTTTGGTCGATCACAATGGTTGATTATTGAAAATAATAAACCAAAAATATGTAAAAACCGCAATATCTCTACTAATACTGCTTTGATTTCGATGAACTTCCTTCATTTTTTAGGAAATTTAAATACCTTTGAAACATCTCATAACAATATCAACAAAAAAGTAAAAACTATTCGAGTTATTCGGAATTTAATTTTACCATTCCTCGTAACATTTTTTCCAGCTTCTTTTCGTTGAAGCATATTACATAGATAAATTTAAAGGGAGTCGAGAAAATGACTTTAGCGAAGTCTCATTGAAATCTGTACATTCGTTTAGGAGCTACAGTCTACAGCAACGCAGGTTTTTCGGCGGCCATTTTGAAAGTAAAAGGCGGATAGTAATGTCGATGAAGGAGGATCATCCTCGAGTGACCTCTGATTTTATATCAAAATTTGAAAAAAAAATCGGTAGAGTAGTTTCGGAAAAAATGGGCGGACGGACAAAAAAATTTTTATTCGTTTTTCGAATTCTACGCGTCCTGAAACTTGAAACCTCAAATTTTGAGAGGGAGTTAAGTTTTTGAATTTTTTGGTCGATCACAATGGTTCATTATTGAAAATAATAAACCAATATATAAAAAATATTTTGTTATTCAATAATATGGGTAATTTTCAGCGTATATTCACTTAGATTTACAATCCTACAACGACAGAAATTGTAACAATATCTGTTATTTTAAATTTTTCTTTCTTTTTTCTGCTGCTTACAACGTAGTTTTATTACGATCTGATCATATCCAATGCTAGCGATGACTAGCATAGACGAATTATAATTCCAGATGTCGCCCACGATTCGATTTAGTCACTACCGGATATAAGTGTCATTATCGAGTTTAGAACTCATTATAATCGATTTTTATCTCTTTGGAGGATGTTTGTTTCCCTGAAAGTTTTCAAATTTTTTATATTGAATATCGTCATTTTTCAATTTTTAATTCATGTATTAAAATTAAAAAAATAAATAAATCAACAAACTTAAGAACACCATGTCTTTTTTTATGATTTAATAAATTTTAATAACTTAATTTTATAGAAAATTGGCTTCCCTGAACAAATATAAAAATGGACATGGCCTTATTTACCGCCGGAGTACAGAAATACTTTGATGAATTTGGGTTTACTATTTTCAATTATGAACGATTGTGATCGACCAAAAAATTCAAAAACTTAACCCTCTCTTACAATTTGAGGTTTAACGTTTCAAGATACGTAAAACTCGAAAATCTAATAAAAAGATTTCGTCTGTCCGCCATTCGCCCATTTTAAAATATATTTTCATTTCTCGTTCTTTATTTTGACTTTCGGTACCCGTATATCAGTACCTGTCTGCAAAAACATAAAATCATGTTATTTCTATTTAGAAGCACCAAAATGGTTCTATCGATCTTGATTATCTTTAATACAATTCCTTCAATTTTACTTTAATTCCTTCAATTAGTCCCCGTGGTACAGATTCCTTTTTATAAAAATATTAACATCCGCCTTTAATTTTGTAAATAGTTTCATCTCATCGTAACCTACAAATTTATTTACGAAAAATCTTGGAATTGGAGTTTTCAATCTGGAAGGGGGCAAATTTTGTCTATTTAATTAGGTATTGAAAACTCGTAAATACCCATTTACTTTCTACTTGGATCGTAAGATAATTTTATCACAAAATTGAGAAAAAAGGTGGCCTTAAAACATATTGAGCCGTTTGGCATGACCCCTCCCCCCCCCCAAATCTTCAAAAATAACGAGGTTATATTGGACAAACGGCCCAATATTTTTGTAGACCACATTTTTTATAGATTTTGTGATAAAATTATATTATGATCCAAGTAGAAAGCAAATGGGTATTTGCCAGTTTTTAGTACCTTATTAAATAGACAGTTTCCCCAAGATTGAAAACGTCCCTATTTCAAGAGTTTTCGTAAATAAAATACTTGTAGGTTAGGATGAGATGAAACTATTTACAAAGTTTCAGGCGGATGTTAATAATTTAATAAAAAGAGGTCTGTACCACGGACTATATTTTTACTTGCATATAACTAAAAAATTACACAATATATGGAAGTCTTCTTTTGATTAAACGAATTTTGAAGGTTGTATTTAGATTTGAACTTCAGAGCTTATATTTCCGTTGGAAACTTACGATATTTATTTCACTACCGAAATACTTTTCATTATTGTAAAATTTATAAATATATTTGAAGTAAAGTTTAAAAAAGCAATTTAAATTAATATTCATTCAAAATGTAATTTACATTGTATTACAAGTATTCTTTGAGCCTGAGGGAAAGTCCATTAGCAGAAGTGTGCTAACTCTCGAAAGAATTTCCTTCGGCTTACAATGGAGTCCTTCTTATACTTAAGTAAAAAAAAAAAAAAATGTCCTTTATAGAAAATGAAACCTCGTTGAGAATACCTTCCCGCCAGGACGAAGGATAGGATCGGATGTAAACAAAACAGAACATGACACACTTTCTGATTATCACAAGCCGTGTTGACCCGCCAGGAATTTCACAGCCTCCTCGACCTTTGCTGAACAGTGTACACTATCATTGCACTAAGTCACAGGAAAGCTATGTAGAATATACTACATACTATGCAGAATATGTTATATATAATATACTATGTAGAATATACAAGTTCTTGTCAATAAAAGCGATTCTATGGAATATTTCGGAGACATTTAATTTAAAAAAAAAATTGATGTGGCCACAAACGGCCTTGGACTGAAGGAAACTGTTATGTCTTCTGCATATTTTTCTCGAACAAGGACATCGAAAAAATTGCGTAAGACTAAAAAATAAGTCTCAAGGACGTTTTAAAAAGATTTCGGAGAAAACTTCTCCGTGCGATAACCGGAGCGATTTTTGATTAGAGTACTAACACAGAGAAAGAGCTATAAAAAGCTACTTATAGAAACTAGTCAATCAATACCTCACTATTTGAAGGCAAGGAGATTAAGATGGGTGGGGCATGTAGGCAAAAGATAGCTAGCTGCATTCAGATACCTAGAAAGAAATACTCAAGATAGGTAGAGATGGAGTAATATATTTTTCAAATATACCAAAACAGTAATCCGATATATCGATAGTTATCAATTATATAATTATTATTTTTAGGGCATCGATCTTTTTAACATTTAAACAAAGGAGGACAGTATTAACTCTGCATTGAAGTCTTCGATTTATAACATAATCGCTACCAAAAAATGTATCGTTATGTATATCATATATGTTTATGAAAATTAACAACACGCTGCAAATTATTTCATAATGGTTTATTATTTCCAAACAACTATACATCTAAAGTAACATCACCTTTCTAGTTACAAAGAAATACAAATAAAAGGTGATTCCAATTATTGGACTAAACTTTTTTTTTTAATCATTAGTAATATCCTAAAAAAAAAAAAAAAAAATAGCATTACTTCAATAACACATTCAAAATGTAAAAACCAAACAAAGGATATAACATTTGGAGTAGAACATATAAAAAAAAACTGGAGACCATATCTTTGCTCCTAATTGTCCGATTTTACAGATTTTTTTTTTTTTAGGAAATTCCGTAAACTTTTAAAAAAACTTAAATACTTTTTGAGTTATTCGGAATTAAATTTTACCACTCTTCGTACCTTTTTTTCCAGCTTCTTTTCGTTGAAGTATATAGATAAATTTAAAGAGCGTAAAAAAAAAAAAATGACTTTAGTGAAGTTTCATTGAAATCGGTACATTCGTTAAGGAGCTACAGTCTATAGCAACGCAGGTTTTTCGGCCACCATTTTGAAAGTTAAAGGCGGATGGTAATGTCGATGAAGGAGGATCATCCTCGGGTGAGCTCTGATTTTATATACAAATTTGAAAAAAAATCGGTCCAGTAGTTTCGGAGAAAATGCGCGGACAGCGGACGGACAAAAAAATTTTTATTCGTTTTTCGAATTCTACGCATCCTGAAACGTGAAACCTCAAATTTTGTGAGAGGGTTAAGTTTTTGAATTGTTTGGCCGATCACAATGATTCGTTATTGAAAATAACAAACCAAAATTAATCGAACCATTCTATGCTCTAACCAGTAAGGTAGCTTCCTTGTAGCCATTTTTATTTTTCTTAACAATTATTTTTCTTTACTTTTTTGTTTAGTAGTTTAATTCCTTTTAATCTAGCTATTAGTTATCTTAGTTATCAAGCCTTTTTTATCATGTTTTAATACTTTTATTAGTTTTAAATAATTCATATAATATTGATTTTCTTGCACCCTTTTTAACTTTTTTCTTTATGTATTATATTTAAGAAATCTAATTGATTTTTTTCTAGCTCCTATCAATAAGTTCATTTATTTGTTATAGATAGATGTTAATAAATTGATAATTTTTTTTTTTCGTGATAAGTAATAAATACAATTTTGGTTTCTTCATACGCTCATCCAAAATTGTCATAAACTTGACGATAAGCAGATGTGATGTTATTGTTAAAAAATGATATTTTAGGCATAATGGAGAATAGTACACAGCAGCAACTCTTACAGGTCTTGGATTACTTCCTTAATTTAGAAAAGGAGATCTCTCATCCAGCTCCTCTTCAGTCGTCTCCTAAAGGGCATCGTGTCCTAAAGGGCAGCTGTCTGTGGTCATGTCGTTGATAAAACACGTTGTGATGTCCGTGTAGTTTAAGATGAAATCGTGAGTAGAGTACGCCCTTTAGTTGGTTGTTGTACGTCGGTATTTAGAGGTTTGTTGTTTACGTACCAAGTAACTGCGGTTAATAATTCTTAAAATTTAGGGTTAAAATTATTGAAGTTTTTGTAACTGCGTAAATAAATAAATTGTTGCTATAAAACTAATACAAATCTAATACTTCAATAATAATAAATAGCTAAGCCGAAATAACGATATTTTTTATTGGTATTGTCATACTTATTCTTTTTTAAAATGATACTAGTTTTCGATCTATCAAATCAATGAATGAAAAATAATTTCAGCCAGGGAATACATTATAAAATTACTATTTCGATGTACCAGATTACTGTTTCGATATATCTAATCGATATCTACATCCTTAATTTTGACCTCTGATACCTGTGTACCAACACCTGTGCGCAATAGAGGCTGTGCAATAACATAAAATCATGTTATTTCTATCATGTTATTCAGAAACACCAAAACGGTTCAATCGATTTTGATTATCTTTTTTACAATTGCTTCAATTTTTTACATTTAAAAATTGATTTTACTTTCATATAACTCTAAAATTGCGCAATATATGGAAGTTCTCTTTAAGATAAAAAGATTATTAAAATAATTTAATCGTCAAAATTAGACTAGCACTAGCAAAAATACGACTTTAATAACCATGTTTAATTTTTGGAATAAATAGAAACCTATCTTGCACGTAATAGATAAGATCAGATAATAAAAAACAAGAAAAATGATTGTGAGTAGAAACCCTAGATATTTTTCTAGGAAATCACTGCCTGAAAGTGCAGGAATATATGACCCAATTTGTAAAAATTAAAATATTTAAAAATAATATTTTCTTATACAGTAAAATGTATCACACATGAACAGGCTAAAATCATTATTTAAAAGTATTTACAGAAAAAATATAGAAAGTTTTTACTCTAATATGAAAAGTATTATAATCCTCAGAAATCTATACTAAGACAATTTAAAGATGTCACAGTAAAAAAAATAAACTGAAAAAAAAATCTATGGCCTTGGCCCTTATGTAATTTTAAAATCAGCTGTTTCAAGATTGTAAATTATAAATTTCAACCTTAAAACAGCTGATTTTAAAATGATTAAGAAAATTACTCGATATTTCTAAATTCATCAAAAGTCTATTATTATTATTTAAATTAAAATATGTAGTATGTTACAACTGTAAATGTCTGGATAATAATATTTTTATTTATAAAAAATAAAATTACCCTATCCACATTTTTTTCTAAATATTTCTTCTAGTATGTCAGAATATAAAAAATGAATAGAATAAAAATCTTTTTATAACATCATTTTAATACAAGAGTATTTTAAAGGGAATTATATAAAGACTAAAATACAGCCTTAAGGCCGTTTTAGATTATAAGACAAACAAAAACTAAAAACACCCTACATTCACAAACAAGTTATGAGGGATAGGGGGACGGTTAAATCAAGTTATATTTCTTGTTTTTAATTGCACGATATTTTTACATCAAGAATACATATACTTTTTTTTTCAAACAAGACGAAAACATTGTTTTATTTACTGAAACATTTACGTATATTTTTTATTTAGTTTATTTTATTTTTTATGTCACTATAAATCTGCCCCAGATACTAAATCTTCTAGGTACCTCAGTAGAGCGATGTTTCACATAATAATATATTTTATATTTGTTGGGGCAAAAAAATTCACTAAGACCGGTTAGTTAAAGTCTGTTAAAATGTAAACAGTAAAAAGTTATTGTGAAATAATATATGTAAATAAAATAAATATTTTAATTTATAATGAAAAATAATCACGTACTTTTATCATGTTTAGAAAATGTCGAGATGTTTATAAATATGCATGTTGCTTGCAGTTTGCAGAGAAACTCGAATATTCACATTTTTGCATGAAAGAAGGCTTGTTGAATTTTATTTGAGAAGTTCATTTCATTTATATCATTATATTTTCTTTATTAATATCATTATTATTATTTTAATATATATATTTTTTAATTTATTCTAAATTATTTGTATATTTTTTCTTGTAAGGATATAATATTATATGAATAGATTAATATTATATTTAGCACTAATACCTATTGTCCATGGCTGGGGAAGAATTATTATATTTTAATAAATAAATCTTAAAAATAATTAATAATAAAATTATATTGACTCTTGTCATTATAATGTAGTAGTAATAATCATTTTATCTATCTTATATTTCAATATTTAATTTCCTTAAAATTATATTGATTGATATGTCTGCGTTCTTGCAATTTCATTATTTATTCTTTTTTTATATTTGTTTTTTTAATTTCGGAGTTTATATATGTATTAGAAGGAGTTCACTGGAATATGAAATACGTTTGTGAGTTGTATGAGTGGAAAAAAGAGAAAAAGAAGTAAAGAAACAGATTATTTCAGTAGTGTGATATAAGAAAAACATAAACGCAACAAAATATGTATGCATGTTATGTACGAAACGGTATGATAAATATCGATGTATCTACTTTACATAGTAAGTAGTGTTTCCCAAATGCGAGACGAGTCTTGGTCTTGCACACTCAGTCTTGGTCATGGTCTTGGTCTTGCGCAAAGAGTTTCGCAACAGTCTTGCAGTTACTTGTTCGCTGATTGATATAGAGATATTACTGTAATTTTTTAGATAGGAAAAACCTAACAAAACCCGAATGAAAAATTAGAGGAGTTAAATGCAAAAATATATTGGTTATACCAATTATTAACATAAGATTGTCAAGTATTAGTAACTATTTTAATTAGTCTTAATTTTTATTTAAAAAATCAATTTTTTTTTACCGATCCTGGTCTTGGTCTTGCAACAGTTAGGCGACCTTGGTCTTGGTCATGCAAAATACAAGACCAAGATCGATTTTGGGTAACACTAATACTAAGGCACCACTAATTGTAAATACAGTTTTTTACTCTGTAATATCTACGTATTAATATTACTTTTATTAACAACAATAAAACACCTGATTCTCAATATGAGAAAGATACTACCGATTAAATCCCCTAATATCAATTTTTAAAAATATACTAAATATATTTTTTTTAAATCGATAAAATGACATTTTCATTTACATAGCTTAGATACATAATTTGAGCTTTGTAAGTATTTTTCAAGCGAGGCTGTTTACACACACATATACCTAAAATGTCTATTTGAGATTTGAAATTTTTCACGATTAAACACTTTTTCTTATTTTTATTTTATTTCGTAAATAGTTAAGTAAAAATAAAAATAGCATTAAAAAAAGAAGTTCAAATTAATATCGAAAGCTTTCTACAGAAGACACATTAACAGACTCCTTAAGAAGTACTTAATTACACAAGCGCTAAGTATCCTAGAAGTGAAGTAAGTAAGCTAAGACAAGACCTGGGACTCATCCTCCGACTCCTCTTCTCCGTCGAGGCAGATCCCCGGGTCAGGACTGGGCCCGGACACCCTCACGATGGACACGTACCTGTAGGCTACCTCGGCCATCACTGAGGAACTGCAACGCCCCACCACACCATCGCCTGCCCCTCCAGGATCTCGTAGCGGTTCTTCTGTTTGTCCTGTGTAAGTGGCCAGGGTCGTCATCGCGGGTACGTCTAGTCGGAGTTCTTCGGCAAGGTCGTTTAGGAGTCATCGGAATATTGATTGTAATTTTATAGGATAACTAGGAGGATAGCCTCTTTCCGCCTGACGGCGGAACAACCCCCATTTTACAAATTATACAACTGTTCATTTAATTGTAATACTCGTTGGCCAAATTGTATAAATTTAATTTAAATGTATTCTGTCAGATCAGACTGAAACGACAAAATCCGATTCCAAGATCGACGATTCCGATTACTTCAGCACTTACTAGACAAATGATCTAAACTTTCAATTAATTACAAAAAACTCATATATATGACTATAATAAGGCCTATTTGGACTATGGGGCTCCACTAAAACATCGAATTCCACTCTTATCCAATCCTTACAATCCTAAATCCTTCGTAAAATCCTCAATGCTCCCTACTTTGTTACAAATAAAACCATCCATAATGACCTTAATATTTCTTATGTTTCAGATCTGGCCCAATCCAGATAACTATCAATCCATAATTAACTTCAGAATCATCCCAACCCTCTCGTTTCTAACCTTGCTTCCTCTTCAGTTCCTGATAACCCTCTGAGGCGTCTGAAAAGGAGATGGAATTTCTAGTATTCTATAGTTCAAATAGTATTATTTTTTTACCAACATAAAATAAAACAAATGAAACCCAGTTCGGACAAATTTTTAAGTTCTTTAAAAATCTATATTATACATCGCGATTTTTTACCGATTTATATCAAAATAATATATATTCAACTTGTCCAGCTTCATATAATCCCAACAATAATTTAAGCCTTTTTATTTTATTTATATTTTATGCAACTTGCACCTGCGCGGCTGCGCATCTAGCAAATTTGTTGTATTTATACTGTCTTGGTGTATTTGCTTGATTTTGTTTTTATCGATATAGTAGGTCTCTTGGCCATTTTCTTCTTAATCTGCGTTGTTCAGGTAACAGGGAGCAGGAGATAGAAAGAACCAGAGGATTGGAGTGATTTTGGGTTGAAGAATGAAATCTAGTGTATTTGTCGTGGATGCAGGATTTTACTGTTGGGGTGTTCAATTCGTTATGTACAGTATTATTCGAAATATAACCAAGTTGCGTTAACAATTTTTCTAAAAAAATTTTATTATGCTGTTTGTATTTTGTTTATGTGTGTTTGTTTTGCTGAATCCCTAAGTTCTGCTCCATATGTCCATATTGGTCTCAGTAAGGTGTTGTAGATTAGTCGCTTGTTTCGTAAATTAAGTGAAGATCTGTAGTCCAGAAGCCTTTTATTTCTAATATTTTCATTGTTCGTTGTATTGTGCTTCATTTTCCCTGTTTTCTTTAAAAACATATTTACTCTAAAATCTATATCTTGTATTATGAGAGTATTAGTGCTAACTATAGAGCTAATAGGAGAGTTCCTGTAAACTCCTACGCTCCTAATACTAAAAATAAAATATGACATATACTAAAAACTTTTTTATATAATAGAGAGATCATTAAATAATAAAAATTCTCAATATGAATCTGTTCTTGCTTAACTGTTTTATTAATGAACCTTTACAACCAACCAAGGAAAAAAAACATTTTTTTTTTTCAATGGGCCTTATTTGTTTTGTTCTGTTGTTTAAGCTAATTACTGAAAACAACAATAACAAACTAAAACAATTAAAATATATTTTCTTTTTTAATTATTATTATTATTATTACATATATATACATATATATAGCTGATAAATGTAAGCACGGTTCATAAATGTCCACGGTTTTTCATCCGGATATCGGAACCATTCGGTATCTTGTTTCGAAATAGCTAGAGTTTTTATCATAATTAGAAAAAACTTTAAAAAAATGTTTACAGTACGTATGCTGGATTGATAAATCATTGTTTGAATAATGATTGGTGGCGTTTTTAATATACATCTCAATATATTTCTGTATTTAAGGGTTCTTAAAAATGTTGCTAGTTAGACATTATTTGAAAAATTCGAGAATTTCAGTTATAAAAAATGTTCAACCATTCAATTCGACATAGTTAGAATTGAGGAACATAAGCTCACATACAAAACTGTAATTGCGCATCTCATTTCGACAGCAAAAAAACAAAAACAAAAACCTAACTAAAGAGGTAACTCACACGATAGTAGTGACGTAAGTTGGAGCCACCGAGTTGAGAAAGATCCGATCCGATATGAAAGATGTTCAGTTTCTCTTTTCTATGTTAAAGTTGAAAATGTATTTCGCACGTTTTTGCCATTTAGTCTCACTGTGGACGTTTCCTGATAGAAAAAGAAGAGTGTTCTTGTTCATTATTTGCTTTCGGTTCGTTTAGGGCTTTCAAAAATGGATGTGTATTTTCCTGGTACTTTCATGAGTGTAATGAAGATTATTAGACATTTGTAGATCCAAAATAAAATTAAAAACAAATCTCTAAATCCTATATACATTTAAAAACTCTGCAAATCATTACGCAATGGTTAATCATTTCCAAACAATTATACATATAAAGTAACATAACCTTCCTGATAACATAAATAGAAGATTTTTTATTTATTTATATATATATATTTTTTTTTTTTAGCTTTAATGTTTTATTCACACCTGTCATAATGCCAATGACAACCAGTGAATGTGAAATCGATTGCTGCTAAATATAATGTCATGAAAGGCATTACGAGGATCAGTGCCCAGCGGCACCTCACTCGGCATGATATCTACATTAGGCGAGGAGGTCTCTCATCCACCTCCTCTTCAGTCTCCTACAGACGTTACCTGGCATATTCGTAGTGGCCATGTCATTTATAAGTGTATTAGGATGTCCTTGTAAGTTGTCATGGAATCGTTTGTAATGAGTAAGTACGTGTTCGCTAACAGCCGGTATATGGAGGTCAGTATGTAAGGTTATGTTGCTAACGTACCAAGGTGCTTTTGTAATTGTTCTGAATGTTTTTGCTTGAAAGATTTGAAGTTTGTTTAAGTGAGTCTTTTTAGCAGTTCCAAATATCTGTGATGCGTAAGTCCAAATAGGTTTTAGTAAGTAATTGTACGTGTTCAATTTCTGTCTAAGTTTTAGTTTTGAATTTTTTGAAAGAAATGAACTCAGAATTCTTAATCTTTGATTTAACGTTTTTCGTTTTTTGATTATATGTGGGCCCCACGTCATTTTTCTGTCGAATGTCAGACCAAGGTAGTGAACAGTGTCTGTCTGTGGAATCTGTGTATTGTCAAGGAAAACTGGAGGGCATGCTTCATGTCGAAGCGCAAATGTGATGTGCTGTGATTTGTCTTGATTTAGTAGGATTTTCCAAATTTTGAACCAGTCATAGATGCGCGCACCACACCATAAATTGAAGTTCTGGCAATGGCCTGATTCTTCAGTCAAGTACTGAGCGCCTGTCGCTCTAGTGTCCTCCATCGGTCTCCACTGGCTTCCAATACCGAATAGCGGCTGCGAGAAAAGCACTGGGATCTCCTGGAGTCCTGCTTTGGCTTCTACACTTGCGGGAGGGGAGGGGAAGGGAGCAAAGATTCAGAATATCTTGGGCCAATGTAAATATTATATATAGGTGTGAATCTGTTTTATTTATGTTGATTTCATTCAGCTTACGTCTATTTTTTTCTCAGTAAACATGTATATTAATTTTCTTATTGTATTTACTTTATTTCTATTTTCCTCTATTTTAGTTATTTATACGTATTCCCCTTGTATTTGTACATATTGTGTGATTGGTTACTGTAGCCCTAATACTGATTTCCTTCTCAATGTGACAGATTGGATTAATATTTAATAAAATAAAACAATTAAAAATTGACTGCTAAAACTCGATCTTCTACGGTTGAGATTGATTAAATATATTAAATGTAAGGGCTTATGACAACTTTTGCAAAATTATCGATAACATCTCGATCACACAATATCTCAGACAGATTCTCCAAAATTCCTATAGTCAAAGTATAGAAATAAGATCAGAGGATCTTCTATACCATGACAGTGCTACAAGGAGTCTACCCATGACAATGTCACATATACAGAAGGGTCTATCTAATCTTGATCCTCTACCTTAACAACGAGACTCTTATACAAGGAATGCGGAGGCATGCAGGACAAGAACTACCAGAGGATCGTATTAGAAGAGAGTTACCTAAGCAAGGAGGAAACTCCTGTCCACCTCTCACAGTATCCTTCCTCCTTAAGGAGCTCGGCAGATTTCACCTTAAAAGGACCTTGAGCTATCTCTAGCAATGTAAAGGAATGCATCCTCACATTCTTCAACTGATTAAAGACAAAAATAGTCTCAGGTAACATATTTTTAAGCAAAACAATTTAAAAAGTCAATAAAGAATAACTGAGTTGTATATTCGTAAAGTACCCATGATATGCAGAATAGTCGGCTAACTTCCTTCAATAACAAATTTATTCTAAAAAAAAAAAAAAATTTGCAAGGAATGTAATGACACTCTACATAAATATTTTTTTAGTAAATAATTCTCCGAAACATATTTTAATCTTCAGTTCCGCAGGGATCGAAAATGTCTTCAGTCACAGCCACACAGTCCAATGTGCTTTTCGGACTCAGGGGTGAACTCAAAGAAATTTGACCCGACCGCAATACTTTCCTTACCTAGTATAGGTAGGAATGTAAAAAAAAAAACCATTAAAAACATACAGATGTATGTAAAACAAGCATGGGAAAATAAAATAACATAAGTAAACAAAATCATTTCTGGGAGAACTTAAAAAGTACTCTTATCTACATTTTGTGATCAATCGGGTTGGCAAAGGATTATATGCTTTTAAAACGAGAGATTTATATGAGAAAACTGATTGTGTATGTCGGATAACGGAAAGAATAGTATTCCAGAAGGAGACTGCTTCAATTATAAAGGATTTGTCAAACGCAGTAGTTCGGTAAGGAGGTATTGATATATAGTTTTCCGATATAGGATCTTTTGTGGGCGGGGTGGCCTAATGGGCTAACGCGTGTGCACAGCACCGCCGTTGCCCAGCAACCTGATATATCAATCTAATGATATAAATTAATCACGAGTTCGCATCCTGAAAAAATAAAAAAAGTTTTCCGATATAGGCGAGTTCTGAGGATAATAAATAATAAAAATAAAATATGTGTAAATGGTTTTTATAGGACAAATAAGCACAAAATACAGAAGAAAAAAAAACTTGTAACACTAAATCTTGGGTTCAGCTCTTAACATGTATGTAATGTTTCTCGGTGGAAAATAGAGCAGAGATGATCCCACCGTGATTATGCTCAACCGTCAGGTTTTCTCCTTAATTAATTAACAGTACTAAATTTAAAAAACCTTGCAAGCCCCAACGCAACTGATAAAACAGAATAAATAATTACCCTCCACAGCAGGGCTCGAAGCTCTTGAAGTTAGGAGTAAAGCGTACCTTACTCACAGAGCTTTCCCCAAAGAGTCTTGAATTTGTAAATATAAAACTGTTACGAAAATTCGCCTAGTGTCAACAGGCCATTTGGCCAATCAACGAGGGCCCAACTGATTATCAAACACATCAGCTTCGGGTCAGTGAAGTCACCGCTAGGAAATCCCTTAAGTGGCATTCCAATCGAGTTGCGTATAATATGCTAATATAACCAAGACACTTTATTTACTCCTCAAGCTCAAAGGTATTTATACGACCAAAAAAAAACCTAAAAATTAATAATTAATAAAAATATATTTTCTAATTTTAAGGAGTACCACAATATTCCAAAATTCGACCAGTGTTAGCAGGAGTACCTCAAGGATCAATACTGGCTCCTTTACTCTACATTATATATACGCATGGCATACCTATCAACTCCGAAACATTCACCTCCACCTACGCTGATGATACAACAATTTTAACAAAACACCATAACCCCAGACTAGCCTCAATAAGTTTACAAAATCATTTACTGACTTTACAAAATTGGTACTCACTTTGAAAAATAAAATTAAATCATGACAAGTCACAGCGTATAACATTTACACTTCGACGAGAAACGTGACCACCAGTTTATATAGGAGAGAACCAAATTCCTCAGACAAACACAGTACGTTACCTGGGACTAATACGTCAAAATGAAACGACAGACCTTAAACAAGCGACTGAAAATACTGTACTCACTTTTTTTCTAAATTGAAATTGAAAAATCGACTAAAATTAAATACATAAACTTACCTACTCAAACCCATCTGGGCATACGCCTCTCAGATTTACGGTTCGGCAAAAAAGAAGCACTTACAAAAACTACAGTCATTTCAATCCAAAATTTTACGACTTATAACAGGAGCTCTCTGGTACGTCATCAACAAAACTTTACATAACGACTTACGACAGCCAACTATAGACCAACACATACGTACTCTCTACTCTCGTTTTCATCTTAAACTACATGGACACACAAACAGACTTATAAACGACATTGCTACTACTGACATGCCCATCAGGAGGAGACTAAAAAGGAGCTGGATGAGAGATCTCCTCGACTAAATCAAAGAAATAAATAATGACCAGGAAGAGGTACTGCTGGGTACTATCCTTCCTCATGCCTATAACGCCAATCCTCATCATCACAACACATCTGCTGATTGACAACACCATGGTAGGTGCGAATAAATAGCTAAAGAGAAAAAAAAAAAGAAAAAAAAAGAGTACATAAGAAAATATGAATATAGACTAGAATTATAATTTTCTTTAAAATTTCCAAAAAAAAAAAAAAAAAAAAAAAAACGACAACAATAAAAACATGTTTAATACACAATATTCTGTTTAAAAAGTAATATAACCTCTATTGTGACATGTTCACTTCCTAGTTAAAGTCAGGTGAGAGAACCGGGTGCGCCGAGGTTATAATTCTCAAGAAAATAACCAATATTTATTTCATTTCAATCCGGCAAAATACATCTTGATACTCCCACTTATAACAAGACAACAGAACTTTAGATAAAAAAAGAAACCAATAGCCATCATAAGTGCAACCAATACAAATCATCTGTACTGATATAGTTGACTGATATCAGTTAAGAAAAAAACAATAATGCATTAAAAAATGTATATAATTATAAAAATAGAAAATTATAATGGCACAGATTCCAAAATATGTTTTGTAGACATAAATAGGGAAAGCCATTAGTTAATGATTCCTCGGAGATAGCTGCTAACGACTAGGTATCGATAGTATCGACATCCACCGAGGTAGCAATTATCTAAATCAGTCAAGTACTAAAGATAGACGAGACATTATATGACGTCACGCGATGGCCCAACCCATCGCATTCTTAACGGTGATAAGGTCCCGAGGTTATTGGAGCTGATAAGGGTTTTTCCTATTTCCACTTTAACAGAGAGATGAATCTAAACTAGAGAAGAAGCTCAGTGTAAATATTAATCGATATTTTCAAACACCGACGACTTTCTGTAGATCGATCATATATAACACCTATCGATTATTTTATCGATCTAAAGAACATTGCAGTAATTACAGAACACTTTGCATACTAAAAAGACTACATATATGCAAATTGCGCAATCGATTGTGACCTAAGACAATAGTATCGCGCTCTCATTGAACTCGGCCACAACCGGGAAGTGAAACTATTTTATCAAACAGGAACTTTAGGTTCCATTTGTTTTATTCATTAGCAATGATAATCAGCTGGAAAATACATTGTGTATAGTTATAAAGCGATTCGTTTAACTGCGGATTCGTGAACGAATGTTCGTATATTCATAAATAGTCCAGTCAATGAATGATTATAGAAGGACATAATGGGGATTTAATTTTTGATTTTAAGACATTGTTTGGACTTGTAAGGAGGTAAACATACTATAAGTCTCTACTCCTAGGTAGTGAGACAGGCAGGCCAAGAAGTTAACTTTTTTTGAGTTTTCGCTTTTATCAGGAAAACTACCCATCGCTTCGTCCAAGACGTTCTAAACAAAATGAAAGCTAATAAAATTTGCAATATCTGCAATATTGATTATGAACCTTTTTTTGCTACCTAGCTTAGTTTTCGAGATATCCGTCCAAAACTATCGCTCATTTGGAAAATAAATATTTTTTCTCAAATATTTTACTGTATTTTACTAGCTAACTCTAGAATGCTTCGTTCTACGATTAAGTCGATTAATATTTAAATTTTCTTCAAGAATATATCTATTATACTAGTTTATCTGAAATCATTGAAAATCTACGATTAATTATAACTTTATACGTCAATTCTGAGAATTTCATAAGAAAATAATTTTTACAATATAAAAAAAATAAAGCAATATTACAACATAATAACGTAAATAAAAAAAATGTCTGCAAATTCTTGCAATAAACATATAAAGGTATAATTGATAAAACTTTTTAACCGTTGAAAATAAACTAGTTAAGCAATATATATTTTTAAAAAAATTTAATTATTAAAAACTTTGTTTTGCATGACTTAATCGTACAACCTAGACAAACAAGAGTTGGGTAGTTAATTTTTAAAAAAGTTAGTAAAGTTTTTTTTCCCCCAATTAGCTGTAGTTATGGATGGATAACTCGAACACTAAGCGAAATAGCGGAAAAAGGTACAATTTAATTAATATGTTAGTAAATTAATCAATATATATATTATTAATAGGCATATTCTTTGGATGTATATAAACATAGGTATATATACGGGTATATGGATATATTTTGTTTGCAAACCAATATGCAAGTGTGTTTGTAACAGACCTGAGAAGTATTTCAAATAAATTATCTTAAAATGCAAAATAAAATATATTTTTTTTGTAATTTTCATTTAAAGTCAAATCTTAAATAAATTGTTTGTAACTGTATTTAAATATTCAAAACCAATTACCAAATAGAGTAGGGTTCCCTGTGTTACATATATATATGCTGATCGCTCATCGGCAGTTATTTGGTATTTGTATTTGTATTTTGTTTGCAATATAATCAATCATATTCAAAATTTTATCAGTTTTAATTTTTTTTAAAACATCTTTATCGATGCGATGGATAGTTTTAAAGACATAAACGAAAAACCGAAAAAAGTGGCCTTCTAGACTAGTGTTGACCAAAGGCGAGTCCAAGATGAGTATTGGTCTTATTGGCGTATATATTGGCGTATTCCGTATTTCTCGTGGTCTTAGTCTTGCGCAAGAGTCTCGCAACAGTCTTGCAGTTACCTATTAGCTTATTGAAATATTGCAGTCATTTTTTAGATAGGAGCGAATGAAAAATTAGAAGAGTTAAATGCAAAAGTATATTGGTTATCCCTTCGAGTTATCTCGGGATAACTCGAAGGGATAGAAAAACAAACAGATGGATCAGAGCTAAGACTGACCTTCCAGATATTGTGGAAAAAGTGCTTGAGTGGACCTGGAACGGACATAAACGAAAAACCGAAAAAAAGTGGCCTTCTAGACTAGTGTTTACCAAATGCTAGTCCAAGACGAGTATTGGTATGTACAAAATCGACTTAGTTGAGGTTTTGAGTTCGATTTTTTTTTTTTTTTTTTTTCTTAACTTTCTTGTAACCACACTAGGTACTGAACCTGTCCCATCCTTTTCCACTCTTTCCTCTCTAATGCTACTCTCTTTCTAATGCTACTCTCTTCCAGACTGCTCCCCCGCAGGTCTTCTTCATCTCCTTGTCCCAGTCTGTCGGCGGGCGTCCTCTCTTCCTCACGTGCTCTCTTGGATACCAATCCATAAACTGCCTGGTCCATGTTAATTCATTCCTCCTGATTACATGTCCGTTCCAGGTCCACTCAAGCACTTTTTCCACAATATCTGGAAGGTCAGTCTTAGCTCTGATCCATCTGTTTGTTTTTCTATCCCTTCGAGTTATCCCGAGATAACTCGAAGGGATAACCAATATACTTTTGCATTTAACTCTTCTAATTTTTCATTCGCTCCTATCTAAAAAATGACTGCAATATTTCAATAAGCTAATAGGTAACTGCAAGACTGTTGCGAGACTCTTGCGCAAGACTAAGACCACGAGAAATACGGAATACGCCAATATATACGCCAATAAGACCAATACTCATCTTGGACTCGCCTTTGGTCAACACTAGTCTAGAAGGCCACTTTTTTCGGTTTTTCGTTTATGTCTTTAAAACTATCCATCGCATCGATAAAGATGTTTTAAAAAAAATTAAAACTGATAAAATTTGCAATATGATTGATTATATTGCAAACAAAATACAAATACAAATACCAAATAACTGCCGATGAGCGATCAGCATATATATGTAACACGGAACCCTACTCTATTTGGTAATTGGTTTTGAATATTTAAATACAGTTACAAACAATTTTGAGACAGTTGAAACACTGGCCATAAAAAAAAATGTCTGCAATTTTGGCCAGTGTTTCAACTGCCTCCCGCAGTGCCACATCCTACGCCCTGAAGACGACCTGCAAAGTGGGTCGAAACGTCGGCAAAAATTAAAATAATTTAGATATTTTAATTTTTTTATTTATTTGACCACACCCTCGACTAACTCCTTCTCATATTATATCAACGGTCAACCATCTCTACATCATTATTATCATTATTATATTGGTTATACCAATTCTTAACATATAGTAACTAAAATTGTCAATTATTAGTAATTATTTTGCCTTAATTTTAATTCAAAAAACTGATTTTTTTTTTTACCAGTCTTGGTCTTGGTCTTGCAACAGTTAGGCGGCCGTGGTATTGGTCTTGCAAAAGTGACCAAGACCAATTTTGGGTAACACTATTCTAGGCATAAGTTTACCTTCCTACTAGTCCGAACAATGTCCTAAAGTCAAAAATTATATCACCTCAATTTTCTTCTATAATCATTTATTGACTGTACTAAACTACTTAGTTAAATGGATGTTATTTAGGTTAGGTTATTTTTTACACGATAATGTTTCTCAACTAAAGCTTTGTCCTAGAAAATGCAGCTTAGTATTTTCATTTACAGCCACCAGGGATAATCACTACAGACTTCATACTGTTTTACATGGTTCAGTTTATCATTAGTATTTTGTATTAATTGTAGTTTGCCCTAGGAAAGTAACCTTGTCTTAAGGGGACCCTACACGGTCAATCGGAATTGCACTAATGACGTTCCGAATTGTCGTGTAAGGTAGTGAATGAAGTACTGATGGTGGTGCGCTGCGGATTTCCGAACATCCGGAAATCAAAGGTTCATTCACGAGAAGTGGAGGGGGGCTGAGGTAAAAGTAGTGGGGAGACTAACCATACTGCTGGATAGGTTAGGTTACCTAGGCCTCACAACCATTATAAATTTCTGATTTTCATTATATGTAAATAGTTAAATAATTTTTCATATCCCTTGTTTATAATTTTAAACCATCTTCAACTATTTCTTTTAAATAGTCAAGTGGGCAACAAATTAAAAAAAAAAAAAATGAGGAAACTTCACAATTTACTTTAGGAAAAAAAAAAAACTTTAACATTGTGTATATTTATCAGTTCTTTTCCCATTTTCCTCAACAAATTTATTATTTTCGCAATACCTTTCCTTAATTTTTGTAAGTAGTAGACTTATATTTTACTAATTTTTGTCAAAACGATATGAGACTAACCTTACTATTAGATAGGTTAGTTTACCTAGGTCTCGTTATTAAGTAAATAATTTCATAAAAGTAAATAGTTGTTTATATCCCTAGTCTATATTATTATTAACCATTTTCAACTATTTTTTCTTTAAATAGTCAAGTAGGCAATAAATTATAGAGAACAAAGAGTGGAAACTTCACATAAGTAATGATGAGTAATGATTGAACGTGTAAGGGTCTTCATGATCAAAGCGATAGCGGGCAATCTTGGAACTTCTTGTGACGTTCATTCATGAATTACCGTGTAAGGGTCTGCTTTAGGGATGGGATATCAAAATTGCAATCGGTATATAACTATCGATAGTAATTAATAAAATAAATTAATCATTGAACAGATTATAGTGAACCTTCAAACCATTAACTTTCAATTCGATCATCAATCATCGTTCAAAATTATTAATTAACTGTAAACTAATGGTTAATCATCATAAAGTGTGTCAAGCGCGCAGGCGATTTAAATTTATTTTTTGAACTATTTCGTTGATGTTTATTTCATGTGTAAAAATAATACATTTTCTCAACTAAAGTTGCACAATCTCCTAACAACTGTTGATAGTTTCGGTTTTGCCAATTCGCCGCGTTGTTACATTACGCGTCATATCAAGAAAACCGCATTGTTTATGAAAGTTACAACAGATTTCACGTTACAAACATACGATGTTCTAATAGCAATTTTTACCTGTCAACATTGATAATGTATATTAAAATATATCCAAGTCACCTAGTTTAAATAGATTTATAAAAACCACATCCAACACAAATGAAAGCATAGAGACATACACTGTAATGATCACAAATAAAACTACTGACATACTATACTAACACAAAGTATATATGGCGCGTTAATATAAACCATGTATGACATAGAAATGTTAAATAATTCTCAAAAATAAAACATAGCTTGACTTAAGGTACATACATTAAGTTTTATTTCATCCTGAAAAACTGAAAGGACATATTTGCCAACCCAATATTATGTTTTATATCGATAATTCATAAAAACTTTCTTAAAAGTTCAGCGCCATTAAAAATGTTAATTAACTTATTTAAATTATTTAAAAAAATTAAATTCAGAAATGCATTGCACAGCCCTAGAGACTTAGGAATAAGAACGAACAGAGCCTGCGATGTCGAAACACGCTTTCGCAAGTAACAATTAGCCGAGTCCCTAAGACAATCGTGGAGAAAGTCTGCAATATTACTACCTGAAGGTGGGTACCGAACCCATCGATATAGTTAGCAGCTCATCTAGTTTAAGAAAAAATCAAAACAGTAAAGAGTTATAATCTTTAATATTATCGTCTCTGTAATATTATCTATTTATTTTTACAGTCCGCATCTAGCCATGCGGGTAATTAGATATATTAAATAGACTTAATTACATATGCAAATTTTATGTCATTTATTAATTGAATTAGGTTGAAGGCAGCAGTTGTGGACAAGTTGGACTTGAAATGTAAATAAGTCGTAAGCCAACGACTTCCTGTCCTACAGTTTCCTTTAACAATACTCCAATTATCCCTGTTGAGCAAATCCGATACCTAGGACTCCACCTGGACAAACGACTAACTTGGAATCCTCATACTAGACTGAAACGACAAGAAACCGCTCGACGTTTCCGATTACTTCAGCACTTACGAGACAAACGCTCTAAACTTCCAATTAATTACAAAAGACTCATATACTTGACTATAATAAGACCTATTTGGACTTACGGAGTTGAGCTATGGGGCTCCACTAAACCATCGAATTCCTCACGTATCCAATCCTTACAATACAAAATCCTTCGTAAAATCCTCAATGCTCCTTACTTTGTCACTAATAAAATTATCCATAAAGATCTTAATGTTCCTTATGTTTCAGATCTGGCCCAATCCAGATACCTATCCTTCCATAATAAACTTCAGAATCATCCCAATCCTCTCGTTTCTAACCTTGCTCCCTCTTCAATTCCTGATAACCCTCCGAGGCGTCTGAAAAGAAGATGGCCCCGTGATCTCCTAATGTAGACATATCATTAGAGTGCTACCATTGGGTAGTTACTCAGCAAGTGTATTCATGTCATTATATCTATTATGTCCAAATTTACTTGATGTATTTATGTAATACAGTTGTAAATGTCATTAAGAAATAAAAAAAAAAATGTAAATAATAAGCTTCCATGTTGAATTAAAGATTCTCAGTTTTTTCTAAATTGAAAAATAACGCCTTTTATTGATAACTGTATGAACAAAGTTCTCAAAATAAAATTTTAAAATGCCTATCATTGTTTCTATAGTGCTCTTGACATCAGTGTGTTTCATAACTCTCTACCAACAGTTTTCCTAAGAGTAAGTTGAATTTATCTCGTATTATCTTTATACTTAAACAAAGATTTTAGTATTTTTATTAGTTATGTCCATTACTGGTACCGACCCCCAAGTACAACAAGGTATTTTTTAAAAATGGAAATTACACCTGCATAACTAATTTTTTTTTTCCAAGTAAAGTGTTAAATATAAAAAGGATACGCTTGAGATTCTAAACGCCAAACGGAGAAGTTTATAACTATAATAATTACGATGACATAAGCCAAAAAAGACAAACAATTCCTTAGTTTTGTCCATCACTGGTACGCTTACCCTAACTGTGGGCTTGAAAACATTACCCTCTATTTCACCTTATTTCGAAAATTGTATATTTTCGGATTTTTTAAAACGATAGCCACGTAGTTCCAAAATGGGTCTTGTCCGCATCAAAATGTTCAAATTCCAATGTGTCCCGTATCGATCTGCAGACTTACCACCGTTCCAGTATTGAAGCCTAGCAAAATGTTTGTATCGACTTTATTTAAAAAAAAAAGAAGGAAAAAATGGAAAAAAAATAAAATAATAAAAATGTATATATATGTATATCTATTTTACTAATATTAACTAATACTTCTGTATATTTATATATAAATTCATATATTGTCCTAAGGATAGAAGAGTTTGCTGTGTATATAGCAACCCAATATAATTGGGCAGCAATCCTTTATATTTTATATTTTATGAAAATAAAGAGTTTCTCTCTCTAGAAAGAAAAACAAAAGGGGAGAATTCGCTAACCCATCGTGAAATTCTGAATCCAACCAACGGTACTCCTTTCGTGGCATTTGAGCATGACAGAAGCTTATAATTACCCAGTCCCTTCAGATCGGCTTTAATGCAATCTTCCCACCTTCGCTTCGGTCTACCCCTCGGACGCTTACCATTCGGCACAGCAAATATTAACCTTTTAGGAATTCTCTCGTTACTAAGCCCAACAACTTTACAAGCCCATTTGATTCGCCGCGATGAAATTACCTCAATTATATTACCCGGATACAGCTCACGCAATTCGGCGTTGTGTAACCGTCTGAACTCTCCGGTTAACTCATCCTTCTTCGGTCCGAATATTCTACGCAATACTTTATTTTCAAAAACCTTAAGACGCTGCTCATCCCTTAATGTAAGCGGCCAAGTTTCGCATCCATAAAGAACTGTAGGCAAGATAATTGTTTTATAGATTCTAATTTTTAAGTTTCGGGACAAGAGGCGCGAACTAAGTAGTTTTGTCACAGAAAAATAACAAGCATTCCCCGCCTTCAGTCTAACCTTAATCTCTTCTTCAATTTCGTTTTTTCTAGTTATCGTAGAACCTAGAGTAAAAAAAATATTTTTATTCTTAGTATTGAAGCCTAGCAAAATGTTTGTATCGACTTTATTTATTTTAGAAAGAAAAACAAAAGTAGAGAGTACGATTCGCTAACTCATCGTGAAATTTTAAATCCAACAGTACCCTATTCGTAGCATTTGAGCATGACAGAATCTTATAATTGAAAAAAATATAATAAAAAAATGATTTTTATTCTTAGTGAAGTAATATATGTGGACATTTTCGTTTCAGAGAAAGCATGTTTATTGAAATTGTTTGGCTTTTATTCTCAAGAGATAATTTTTTTTTCTTTAATTCTTTATCCGCATCTATCATGGTAGTGACAATTAGCAGATTTATTGTTAGGTAGAAAATGGCATGATAGGCATAACGAAGAATGGAACCCAGCAGCACCTCTTTCCTGGTCTGTTTACATCCTAAAATCAGGAAAGGAGATCTCTCATCCAGCTCCTTTTCAGTCGCCTCCTGATGAGCATATCAGCCGTGGCCATGTCGTTGATAAGTCCATTGTGATGTCCGTGTAGTTTAGAATGAAATCGGGAGTAGAGAGTACGTATGTGCTGGTCAATGGTTGGTTGTCTTAGGTCGGTATGTAAAGTCTTATTGTTGACGTACCAGGGAGCTGCAGTTATTAGTCTTAAAATTTTAGATTGAAAAGATTGTAGTTTTTGCAAGTTGCAAGTCTTTTTTGCTGAACCGAAAATCTGTGAGGCGTATGTCCAAATGGGTTTGAGTAGGTAAGTGTATGTATTTAGTTTTTGTCTAATTTTTAATTTTGATTTAGAAAAAAGTGAGTATAGTATTTTCAGTCGCTTGTTCAAAGTCTTTCTTCTCATTTTGACGTGTGGGCCCCAGGTCATCCTTTCAAGAGATATAGATAAGTCAGCTGTTTATTTTAAACGTAAACTCAGTTTAATTTTATTATCTTTGTTCTTGACCTAAATAACTAAATAGATAATTGTTGTGACCTTAACCGAATGTGCAAACATTATCTGCTATCTAGATATATCGATAAGATCTTGACTATATAACAGCTAATTACGGATTTTTTTAAATTCGTCTGTTGTAATCTTTTTTTTATTTCTTTCTCGCAGGATGTTATCGTCAGCCATTGTCGGCCTCCTAGATTTAATTACTTTAGTTTCGGACGACAAAATAACAATGCCCCCTAAATCCGGAACCGACTTCGTCTTAGTTCCGGTTTATCGGGGCATAACGTTATCTCCAGTTCTTTAATACAATATTTACAGAATAATGAATAAAAAAAAAAAAGTTAAGAAATCAGTATAGCTTCCTTAATATATATATTACAGAGATGATGAACTAATGAAATTTTTTCGATTTAACAATATGCAGGTCCAATTTTTAGTTTTTGAGATATTTTAAGCCATATGTAAAAACACTTGAATTACTCCAGCCGAATTTTTCCCAGCGTTACACACGGAGATTTGACGGCTCAATCTAATTTAATCTCCACAAAAAAAAAAAAAAAGTAAAACCCGCCTTATGAAATTTTTACTTCAATAATAATTTACATTCATGAAACAATACACTGAAAGTATCCTCCATCTTAAGTCTTGACGCCGGAAACTATAGTGGACTGAAGAAGTTAAAGTCTTTTTATTTAACAAAATTAAATAATATTAATTATAAAACACTACTGCAGCGCTTACTAGACAAACGCTCTAAGCTTTCAATCAATTATAAACAACTCATATATATGACAATAATAAGACCTATTTGGACTTACGGAATTGAGCTTTGGGGCTTCACTAAACCATCGAATTCTTCTCGTAACCAATCCTTACAACCTAAAATCCTTCGTAAAATCCTCAACGCTCCTTACTTTGTCACAAATAAAATCATCCATAAAGATCTTAATGTTCCATATGTTTCCGATTTGGCCCAATCCAGATATCTATCCTTCCATAACAAACTGCATAACCATCCGAATCCTCTCGTTTCAAACCTTGCTTCCTCCTCGATCCCTGATAATCCTCCGAGGCGTCTGAAAAGAAGATGGTCTCGGGGCCTTCTAATATAGAACTTTAATTTGAGTTCTACCAATGAGTAGTTTCTCTTCATGTTGAACATGTCATGTTACCAATGTCACATTTACTTATTGTATTTTCCATGTAATACAGTTGTAAATCTCAATAAAATAAAATTTAAAAAAAAATTATAAAACAATACAAAACTATTTTTTTTTTTTGGATTTATACCAAAAAGCCAACGTGCTACACGTAGTGTTACCCAAAATCAGTCTTGGTCTTGCACTTCGCAAGTCGCCCAACTGTTGCAAGACCAAGACCAGGACTGGTAAAAAAAATTGACATTTTGAATAAAAATTAAGGCAAAATAGTTACTAATACTTGACAATCTTAGTTACTATATGTAAATAATTTGTATAACCAATATACTTTTGCATTTAACAAGTTTAATTTTTCACTCGGGCTTGGTTAGGTATCTCCTATCTAAACAATTACTGTAATATCTCTACAGTAATAAGCTAACAAGTAAATGCAAGCTTGTTGCGAGACTCTTGCGCAAGACCAAGACCATGCCCAAGACTGAGTTTAGAAGACCAAGACTCGTCTCGGTCTCGCATTTTGGCACTAGCTAGATGGTGAATTGACCATCAGAGGAGTCTGTCTGCGTTTCACAAAAAAAAAATATATTATAATCTATTTATATATAAGTAATTAATAAGAACAATTATATTTACAATGCAAATGATACATAACTATTTTAATTACAAAAGGAGTGGTAACAACATTCTGCAATTTATTAATTGTTAAATTCTCTACTGAGGATTATTTTATAGGAGAAAGCAGACTTGCACTAAATCAGCAATGCTATCCAATTTTCTCCATTTATTAAAGCTATTACTTGATCCCGAGATAAATTTCTAGACTTTAAACATTTAATTCTAAATTCAGAGAGAGTATCGGACAAACAGCCAGGAAGTGATAGAGATCTTCTGTTTCGTTTGTATTACACATGCTACAAATATTATTTGTTTGCTGGAAGTGTTTATAATTTAAGTTTAAAACATCACCCCTGATTTTAACTAACATCTCATCACCTTCAATGAGCTTTTGCCATCAATATAATTTACTGAAGTCGTGGACTATCTAGACACAGATTAGACAACATTTTGACAGTTCAGCTACCACAGTCTACGAACCAAAATTCAGTAAAGGTGGGGGATACATAGAAAGGGGGGGGGAGACCACTCCCAAAACTGTATGATCAATACAAGCACAGACCCGATGGCACCGGAGTATATGGGAAAGAGCTGGAAGTCCGAAAAAGCGAGGAAGGCAAGAAGAGAAAAAAAAAACGCTGCAAATTATATCACAATGGTTTATTATTAAACATTTTTTTTTAATCAATAGTAATATGCAAAAAAAAAATAGTATCACTTCAGTAACACAATCAAAATTAAAAAAACAAAACAAAGGCTATAACTTTTACAGTAGAACATATCAAAAAAATCTGGTGCGCGCAACACACAACTTTCACTTACCGCTCTACTTAGAATAGAAATTATTTTCTGGCAATGCTGGGCAATTATAAATTTTTTTGAAGTGCATTTTAAACGGAGCTAAAGCTTAAAGCTTACAGATAACAAGTCATTAAGACCATTATAATTACAAAATGTCTATTTAATATATCGACGGTAGGCGATAAAAATCTAATCACTCCATCTGCTTTTATAAACCACAGAATAACTCAAATTTCAACATTTTTGAGTAATTTTATTTTAGTGATATTTTTAGTTGAAAAAGTTGAAAAATATATGCAGAATATAAGTAAGTTTATTCCGGAGGTGGTGATTGCAGTGTTGAAATATAGAACTGAGAATAAAGGTAAAAATGTAGGTAATTATTTCTTATGAAAGATGTTCTTAGGAAAGAAACTTTATTAAATATCTGTAGAAAAAAGGTTTTTTTAGTCTCAACAATTAAAAAATTACATTTTAAATTAGTCCAAATTTTCACCTCTTCAGGAGAAAAAAACTAGGGACCATACATTTCCTCCTAATTGTCCGATTTCGATGAAACATCTTTCATATTTTAGGAAATTTAAAAACCTTTGAAACATCTTAGCACAATATCGACAGAAAAGTGTATACTTTTTGAGTTGTTCGGAATTTAATTTTACCATCCCTCGTAACTTTTTTTCCAGTTTCTTTTGGTAGAAGTATGTTATATAGATAAATTTTAAGGGCGTCGGGAAGAAGACTTTAGCGAAATTTCATTGAAATCGGTAAATTCGTTTATGCGCTACAGTCTATAGCAACACAGGTTTTTCGGCTGCCGTCTTGAAAGGAAAAGGCGGATAGAAATGTCGATGAAGGAGAATCATTCTCGGGTGACCTCTAATTTTTTATCCAAATTTGAAAAAAAAAATAGGTCCAGTAGTTTCGGAAAAATGGGCGGATGGCGGACGGACAAACAATTATTTTTTTCGTTTTTCGAATCCTACGTATCCTGAAACGCAAAACCTCAAATTTCCCTATTTCGAGGAAGCCTTTAGTCTGAAACTCCTGCCTTCTCAATCTAGTAGGACAGGAAACAATTAATCATTTCGTTATTTCGTGCAAGAAGAAAAGCGCCGCCTATATGAATCATACAGAACTGATAAAGACGACGAACTATGTAAGGAATCTATCTTATCGGCTGATTGAGTGGCGATTCACCTCAATTACAGGTATTTAATTCACGTAAAGTTGACGAAAGTATTGTAAATTATTATTATTTAATTATAAGATTAATAGGATATTTATACAATTCAAAGAATTGGCAACTAGTGGTGCTTAGGTAGAATTTCTTTAATTTAAAAGAATTTCTTTCTCAGAAGAATAGCTTAGACGATATGAAGGTGTGTTTAAATGAAAAATGTGAGACCAAATGATTTTTTTTCGAAAACATTTCTGAGCGTGTAGCTTGAAAAGGGTTTAGAATTCGGATGAAACCTATAAAATATATGCTTTAGATGATGTTATGTATTTTAATTTATTATACGAGAGGGTTCTCCTGCGATACACTGTTTTCGATATATAAGCGAAATTAAAAAATTTCGACCTTTCACCACCCTACAACCACCCTCATCCATAGTGTATGTTATTCCAAGTAAAATGAAGTTTGTCTGCCGTTCCAGAGCCGCTCCTTTAAAAAATGGCGCCTGATTTGTAGAATATTAAGCCAGAAACATTAGGATCAAAACGGGAAATTCATTGCGAAAAATGTGAAAAAAGTTTTTATTTTTTTTTTTAAACTTATATATGTGTGTTTAGAATACGGACTAAGAAGAGAAAACTTTTTACAGCTAAAAATGTCAGATATTTTTGATATTTTTCTGTTTTTTCACCCATAACTCCTAAACGGTGAATCAAGGCGAAAAATGTACACTTTAAGAAATTAAGAAAGATTAAATTTTGCGTCGAAAACGTACCTAAATCTGATTATTTGAATAAGTGATATGGTAGAAAACCAGGGTCAATCAAACCTGATTTTTATCAAATTTGTTAAAACCTAATAGCCCTGGAGCTAAGGAAAAAAATCGACGAAGGTTTGATTGTAAATTACGAAAGTGTATGTTATTCTGAGTAAAATGAATCTTGTCTGCCGTTCCAGAGCCGCTGCTTTAAAAATGGCGGCTGATTTAGACAATATTAGGATAGTAATTTGAGGATCGCAAATGGAAATCCATTGCGAAAAATGTGAGAAATGTTTTTGTTTTTTTAAATTTATGTTTGTTTAGAAATGTAAAAAACAAAATTGCTAAAGCGGACCACCAAGGGGTAACTTTTTACAGCCAAAAATGTCAGGTATTTTAGATATATTTTTTTTTGTTTTTACACGTATAACTCCTAAACGATACATCAAGGCGAAAAATGTACTCTTTAAGAAATTAAAGAAGGTTAAATTTTGCGTCAAAAAAGGTACCTAAATCTAATAATTTGAGTACTATGGTAGAAAACAACGGTCAATCAAAGCTGATTTTTACCAAATTTCTGTAAACCTAAGAAAAATTACTATAAATGGTACTATAGTTTAGAAATGAGTTTTCTAAGGGGAAAAACACTTTGAATCAAATTTGTAGAGCATCAAATTTTGCGTCCACTGAGAACTAACATTTTTATTTTAGATCAATTATGCGAGTACATCTCGAATCGGGATTCGTTATTTCTTCATTGAATTCGGTATTTTTCGACACATAGTTTATCAAAATCCTTCACTGCTGAGAGATAGAAAAGAGGCTTATACTGCATGTAACATACTCTAAACAAAAATAACTCAGTAGAATAGACACGCATACTGTTGAAATATTGAAAATTACTCATACCTTCATTAGCAATTTCTAACTATCGGGAGATTACCGATTTGGTTCGGAGTAAGTATTCAAAATTAAAACTGTTGGTACTCAGTGGGCGCTAAATTTGATGTTCTACAACTTTGATTCTATGAGTTTTTGTTCTTAGATAACTTATTCCCAAGATATAGGCCCATTTATAGTAATTTATCTTACGTTTTGACAAATTTGGTAAAAATCCGCTTTGATTGACCGTGGTTTCCTACGATAGAACTTATTCAAATAATCAGGTTTAGGTACGTTTTCGACGCAAAATTTAACGTTCATTAAATTTTTAAAGAGTAATTTTTTTCGTTTTGATGCATCGTTTAGGAGTTATAGGTGAAAAAACAAGAAAATATTTAAAAAATCTGATATTTTTGGCTTTAAAAAGATTTTCTTTGGTGGTTCGCCTTAGCAATTTTTTTTTTTTACATGTCTAAACACACAGATATAAGTTAAAACATATACAAACTTTTCTCACATTTTTCACAATTATTTTCCCGTTCCGATCCTCGAAAATAGTGGTTTTTATTCCTTGAACCAGTCGCCATTTTTTAAAGCAGCGGCTCTAGAAAGGAAGACAAACTTCATTTTACTTAGAATAACATACACTATCGTATTTTATATTCAAACTTTCGCCTGCGATGAGATCGATTTTTGGACCTTGACTCTATGTCTATGAAGTCCCTGCTTGCTCACGCACTCTAAACCCCCATCCTCTCTCTTTTGGGCCATTCATTGACAGGACTATGACTCGATTTACTATTGACCACTACATTATCCTTATCTAAGGAATCTAAAACGGATAGAAAAGCAATCTCGCAAGTCAATGACGACCTTCGATAATTTCCAAGGACAATACGATAACAATATATTACTTATTAATTATTAATACAATGAATGAAGTTTTTAATTATTTTTTAAATATATATTTATGTTAAAATTAATATTTATATGTTTAACTATATACTTCAATATTTTTATATGCAATAAATAATAACATTGCTTATGCAATCAATAGAGTTTCATAATAATCCGTATTTGGAATATAACTTGTATATTTGGGTAACAAACATTATAAACGGTATTATACTCAATTGTTATTATTAAGTTTAATTTTTATTTTTCCCAGTATACTTTTTTTTTTTTTAAACCTAAATCACTTGTACTGTTATTCATTATTTATTTTATACGATTTTTTTTTGTTTGTTTCAGGCACAAATTTACTCGCTTAAAATGAATACATAATATATTATAATATAATAAAAATACTTCGGTTAGTAAACCTATGATGCGAATCAACAAGGTTAGACGTCAATGAATTTGCTAACCATAAATAAATTTCTTCTTACCTAATGAAGATCCTTTAGATATAAATCCTTAGTGATAGAGAGAATAGAAGACAAAAAGGGTGATACAAGGTCCAAATAATTCGCACCAAAATTACCGAGAGAGCATTAAGTTGGCACCACTAATAAGATAATATCGAATCCGATGAAGAGTCAACACTGTTCGTTATCAGTAGAGGTATTGAACTCATCTTATCTCCCAATAGCACCTGTCAAAGCAGAATGCCACAACAAATAACAGCTCGTTCAAGATCTAGAGATAACAATGAATATCTAGAATACTTTTTCTTTTTTATTTCTGAAAAATAATGACAAATCCTATAAATATATTATTTATTCATTATATCATATTTCATACTAGCTAGATGTAGTAGGTGGTTTCAGAAGCGTTCGATTTGGACGATATAAGCCTGATCGCGTATCTTGGAAAAATATCGATGTTACTTAAATCGATAAACCTACAGGGTGTTTCAGGGTTAACTGACTGCAAAAATGAACTAAGGATCTTAAAATAAGAAAAAAAATTCCTCTGAAGGTATGTCCGCAAACGTTTTGTTAAGGAGATATTCAAACCTAAAGATTTTTGTTCATATGAATTATTTACTGAAGGAAGTTTTCTGTACTACATACCATACATGGGTGAAAAATATTCAGGAAGCAGTCTGTTTTTAATTTTTTATTTCTAAGAACGTTTCAACCCAAACATGTGAAAAAAAAATTTTATGAAGTTTTCAGCCCTGAAGATGACCCACATGTTTGGGTTGAAACGTTGACATAAATACAAAAATAAATTTAAAAAACTGCGTCCTGAATATTTATCGACCATGAATTATTTACATAATATGAAATAAATAAAATCTATTTATTTGTCATAACTACTTTATTAATTAAATGTAAACATTAACTATTTATTTACTATAGTATGGAGGACCTTCATTGCAGATGAACTTCACCCATATCATTTCCATATCACCATATATCATTTCAACCCTGACTTGACCTACATGTTTGGGTTGAAACATTGGCATAAATAAAAAATTAAAATTATTTTAAAAAAAAAGACTGCGCCCTGAATATTTATCACCCATGAATTATTTACATTACTGTATTACTTACAGTCTATACAACGCGCGTAATATAGTAGTGCATATACAAGAGAAAGTAGTGGACAGAATTCAATAAAATTGACACTACATTATTTTTTCACCAATATCTATATCTAACTTTTATCCAACTTTGAGAAAATTCGAACGAGCTGTTTTTGAAATGTTAGTATATCTAAACAAATACGTTTGCGCGTGCGCTAACAGAAATGCTAGATTGAAGAAGAGCAGAGCTAACAGAAATGGAATTTGATAAAATTGATATGGGACCATCTAGGACCAATCTATCTGGGACCAATTCGCATAATCCCTGAAAATTTCATGAAAATCGGATGAACGGTACTAGGTGTAATGCCCGTCACATCGAATTGACTATAAACAGACAGACAGACACCGAACCAAATTTGATCCTTAATGTCTGACACGTAAAACGCGAGTGAAAATTTTCGATTCTGAGCACATAATTTTTTTTTAACCTATCGCACGAACACAATGCTTTTCTACCTTCGGTATTGAGGAAGCAATAATAAAATAACGGTAATAAAGTAATAAACAATAAAATTACAAAGAAATGAAAGGGAATATAAACAAATCCGAAGGATAAGTAGTAAAATAAAATAAAAAGATGTCGTAATCACTACAAGTTGATAACATGCCTAGCAGAAATGAAAAAAAAAACATAGGATAACAAAAATAAAAACATAAAAATGAAATCTTAAGCTATATAAATTAAAATAATAATAAGTAAATAGAAACTAATGTTATGAGAAGGAATTAGTCGAGGGTGCGGTCAAAAAAATAAAAAAAATTAAAATTATTTATATATTTTAATTTTTTTTATTTTTTTGACCGCACCCTCGACTAATTCCTTCTCATATCATATCAACGGTCAACCAACTCTACATCATTAAGAAACTAATGTTGTAGTAAAATCAATAGAAATGCATGATAAACATAGATACGAATTGAAACATAGATTTGTAAACGACATGAGAGTAAAAGGTAAATAAAAATAAAATAAAAATGGCGGCACATTTTGAATTTAAAAAATAAAATTTATGAACTCGTTAAACATATTTCCATATCCAATCCAATATAATCTAATCAATCAATTAATGAATCGTTTATTTTCTTCATCAATTTAAAAATATATAATCTAAGATATATAAATTTTATTTTTAAATATGGATGAAAACATACAAACAAGGATATGAACTTATTCCAGAGATGAAACATGCTGCGCACAGGTGTAAGACCAAAATAAGATAGGATGTACGAATGGCATAGGACAGCCGTCAGCTGAGGTGCAAAAATAAACAGACTCTAATGGATAGGCCACTGTCATGGTTAATGCTATATTTACATGTAGACATGTACATGATGTATAGATAAATTAATAAATAATAAATAAATTAAAATACGTATACATATTTTTATATATATTTATTAATTAATATATACTAATATTCGTTCGGAGCTCTAAATTCGATTATAATCATTATTGGACATTTGAAGAAAACATAAATGAATTTGTATATTTTCAAATTTGTGTACTTTTTTAGCACTAGGGGATCCAGGATTTAATTTTGGGGGGGGGGCGGAGGGCTTCAGCCGGAATGATTTTTTTTTCATATACATATAACGAAAATTACTTTGAAAAAAAAGAAAGAAATTAATTACTTTTTTCTTTTTTCTGGGAAGTTGTCTATTTATTTTAGTTATTGGCAATAATAACTTCCAATTGGTAACAATTGAGTATATTTCTATTATCAAAGTTACATTTTAACAAGTTAGTTGACGTTTCGGGATATCTATTCCCATCTTCGGACTGCAATCCCAATACTCTTGTGGATGCAAGGTTTAAATTTAATAATAATGTGCTCCATCGTCAAATTTCTAATTCATGTTCTAATTTTTTTTCTTTTAAAAAGCAGGATGTTTCTCTAGATGATACATTTTAGAACATGAATTAGAAATTTGACGATGGAGCACATTATTATTAATTTTAAGCCTTGCATCCACAAGAGTATCCACAACATGTAACGTTGATAATAGAAATATACTCAATTGTTACCAATTGGAAGTTATTATTGCCAATAACGAAATTAATTACCTATATGAAATGGTGTTTAAGTGGTTCTTGAAATACTATTAAATATAATTACACGAACAAGAATACTTTAAGAGATAGTTTTTAATATTTTTTTCTGTAAAACATGGTTATATTTTACCATTTGGGAGAGGGACTTCAGCCCGAAAGCCCTTTCCCCTCCCCCCCCCGTAGATCCGCCTGTGTTTTTTAATAATAGGCAAATAAAAATGTAAATCCATTTAAATATTAAAAAAAAAAATTGAACCAGCTTTCCTTACTCACCGAAATTTTCAGACAAAATTTCCCGAAGTTTGTGCAATGTGTAAACATAATATCAGCTAACATAACCATTACAAATTTACCATAAAGGTCAACATAGAAGCACGCATTTGCGAGTTCCTCCTAAGATTTGGCAACATTTCCTAACTACCTGTCATCGCAGCTGCCACAATTAATTAGAACAATAAGTCGGGTTGGTTCGCCAGAAACTCCTCTGCAATGAGTGGGAAGATATGAAGGGCGGTTGTGGATATTTAAAGATGGTCTAGATATTTTTATTTATTTCCTTGTATAATTACACCAAGAAAGATTTTTAAACAAAACCTTGATTCTCTCAAATAGTTGTCTAAATGCTGAGACAAGAGGTAATACATCACACAACTATACAATAGCCACTATCCACTAACCAGCCTTCCGATTTAGAAGTTTTTTTTTTTAAATTTAATAGTTGACCGTTACGAATGAAGGAGATGGTCCGGGACAGCGGCCATAAATAGGCTAAATAGTGGTAAAACTATTTTATTAAAAGCCAACGTTTCGACCCGACTTTGCAGGTCTTCTTCAGAGCTAGAACGGACAAAATACAAGAAGATAGAGAATTGTGGAAGTTACATAATATTTAGAAAAAAAATTATAAACAATGTGAATACGCTTATTAAAATTATAAACAGTGAGTACATTAAAATATGAACAGAGTAAGCTAAGTAACAAGATCCTAAAATGAAGTAAATAGACGTTAACAATTGTTTTAGTGTAGTATATAATAAATGCAATTGTGAATATACTTTTACAAATCTACAGGAGAGATTAAAAGGAAAGAAAAAAGGATCTAGTATGAAATAATAGATATAAAGGAATGTGGAGAAAGAAAAGAAAAAAGAAAACAAAAAAATTAAATGAATGAGTAAATAAAATTAGAGACTTACAGGTGTGTTCAGCTAGGAGTTTCACTTAGAACTGGAAAACCAGGGTAAGGGCAGGTATTGGGGAAGCTGACTTGTTTAAGTAATGGGGAAAAAATTTACTTATTTATTTAATTTTTTTGGTTTTCTTTTTTCTTTTCTTTCTCCATATTCCTTTATGTCTATTATTTCATATATATACTTCACTTGCGTCCAGTTCTAAGTGAAACTCCTAGCTGAACACACCTCTCTGAAGAAGACCTGCAAAGTCGGGTCGAAACGTTGGCTTTTAATAAAACAATTTTACCACTATTTAGCCTATTTATGACCGCTACCCCGGACCATCCCCTTCCTTTATTTTATTTTTTTGTTGGTTTGTACGGAATTTTTAGTAAACTTTTAAATCAGAGTTTAAAATGTGTGAGAATAAAAATGTGTACTTCTTAAATATTTCGCAAATAAAGTTTCTTTTCAATCATAAGTTTCAATTTCCCCATACTAGACTGAAACGACTAGAAACCGCCCGACGTTTTCGACTACTGCAGCACTTACTAGACAAACGATCTAAGCTTTCAATCAATTATAAACGACTCGTATATATGACAATAATAAGACCTATTTGGACTTACGGAATTGAGCTTTGGGGCTCCACTAAACCATCGAATTCCTCTCGTATCCAATCCTTACAATCCAAAATCCTTCGTAAAATCCTCAACGCTCCTTACTTTGTCACAAATAAAATCATCCATAAAGACCTTAATGTTCCATATGTTTCCGATCTGGCCCAATCCAGGTACCTTTCCTTCCATAACAAACTGCAGAATCATCCGAATCCTCTCGTTTCAAACCTTGCTTCCTCCTCGATCCCTGATAACCCTCCGAGGCGTCTGAAAAGAAGATGGCCTCGGGATCTTCTAATATAGAACTTTAATTTGAGTTCTACCAATGGGTAGTTTCTCTTCATGTTGTACATGCCATGTTACAAATTTCTCATTTACTTATTGTATTCTCTATGTAATACAGTTGTAAATTCCATTGAAATAATAAAAAAAAAAAAAAAAAAAAGTTTCAATTATTCGCACAGGCCAACTAGTTTAAATGTTTTCTTCTTTTAAATAACAGTAAATTAGAACAGAAAAAGATAAGATTACATTTATCTAGACATGGTACATCTCAGATCAACAAAAAAATATATTAGTAGTTCCTCTTCCTAGAATCTCCAGATCCAAAGCCCAGCTATAGTGTCACCTGAACAGGAATCTTGGGCGAACTGCCAGCGCTATTAAAGTTCCAGCAAAGGATCTGACACGACGCGATGGAGTTCCAGAACTGATAGTAGTAAAATAGTTATTGTCTCTGGAGGGGACAGATTCCGAATAAAGATGGAGTCTGTTGAACAGAATATTAATATGATAAACTAATAATATATACCTGAATTGTTTTGTTTTTTTAACATTAGAATAAAAAATGAATATATATTTTAATATTGACAAGTCCATTAAAATGGTTACACTATCCTATATATTATTTCTAAAAGGTGTTTTTTTTTTTTTGTCGGTACGCCATAACTTCGTCAATTCATCATCAAATCCAATGATTGACCAATCATTTTTAAGATATGCTTCTCCTTCACATGTGAAAAATAGTCCCATCTCCCCAAAATTTCTGTAAAAGCAAATGAAGGAAAAGAAACTTTATTTGCGAATAACTCAAAAGGTATTCATTTTTTTCTGTATTGCACCCATGGTAATTAGAGATATTACTAAATTACTAGAAAACAAAAAAAAATCGTAAAAATCGGATAATTTTTAACAAAGATACACTCCATTAGTTTTGGTATACTTAATAATTTTATTCCTGTTTAAACATATTGCATTTAGGAGTAGAATAGTCTACTACACTTTTTTTCCTGGCTGATATATTAACTTTATTATTTCTTAAAGGCATTTGTTTGTTCTTCCATTTAATTTTATTTTAATAATTTAGAAAATCCCACGATCGGGACATTATTTTGTCTTATTACTTTTATTATCTTTCCAGTCAGCATTTAAAAATAGGTCTTAGCAAAACAATTTATACAATATTTTTTCTCTATTATGTTTAATGGAATATTGTAATCGACCAAGTAAAAAATATTAATTCCTTTCTTACATAATAAATAGGAACTACTTATTTCAATATTGTTTTTCTATTTCTTCACTAAGCAAAATTTTCTGCTAATTATACGCACGAGCCAACTACTTTAAATATATTTTGTAAATAGAGTTTATTAAAAGCAATGTTTATCATGAAACACATTGACACTTAGGAATAATTGGGTATAATATAACCTTGATAATATGGTTTATTTAGATGATAAGCTCTTAATGAATGCATGTAAATATCTAACTTAAAAATCGATCAAGCCGTTCGCTCAAAAAATCATAAAATGCCTTTAGGGGAATAGATTGAACATGTTTCATTCAATCACGGATTGGTGATTTTTTTTTTTTTTATCTTAAAATATTTCAAAACAGACAGAGGAACTTATAATTTAAAAGATCACTGTTAAAAACGATTTAATCGCTCGTTTAAAACAATAGTCACATACCTTTTAAGAAATTCGATTAAACGCGTTTTATTAAATCATGGTTATGTGTTTTTGATTCAAATTGTTTCAAAATACTCAGCTGATCTCATCGAAAAATTTGAGCAATCAAACTTAAAAATCGGTCCAGAAAATCGTTACACAGCTTTTAGCGGACAAACCAAACAAATAACAACAGATTATTCGATCGAAAATTTATGAGGTAAAGGTATAAAAGACATTTGAAAGAGGAAGAATGCAAAAAAATTCTTATGACGGTTGGAAGGATAAAGCCACTTCAACTTTGCATAAAAAAGGGAAACAGAGGCGTCCCTTGGGATCCCGAAGATGAATCGTACAAAGCAATTTATCAAACGTTTTAGTTTCGCCTCGAGATACCCAGAGACGCCCTCATAATATACCTGCAGTAATATAGTAATATGTTAATAAAAAGTATTATAATAAAATGTGATATCAAGTGGGCATAATAAACATAAAAGCGGAAACAATAAGTAATACAACGGACAGCGGATACGAGAGAACGTTTCTAAAATTAAAACACGAGAAAGTCAAAGGATTGGCCGTTCATCCAGACGAGTATTGTACAGTATTTGGAACAGGGCTCAATATTTATGATTTTTTAAATCTTTTAAGCATTATAGCAGCCATTTTGAGCGTGATATCGGCCAAATCACCTCCCTGCACAACCATTGGCTTTGTAACAGTACTTCCCCACATTGTACTGAACTCAAGAGTCTTCACGAGTTGTTAGCGGTACAATAACAAATAACAGTCATTGAGGCAGAAAAATAAAATAAATAAATAAAACTAAATGTGTGTGCTTTAGACTACATGATAGAAGTGAAAATATCAACAGGCCGAGATTAATAATCCTAATATTTCCTTCGCTTACAGTATGCAGGTCCGATTTAAGTTTCTGAGATATTTAATCCACATTTTCAATAAAAATCGTTATCATGAGTAAACTTAACGAAACCCCGAATGAAAAATTGGAAGAATTAAAAACAAAAATATTCTTATCCAACTAATCCTTTAGATGCAGTAACTAAAATCTTGTCTTAGTCTTGTAAAATCTTGCAACAATTAGGCACTTTGCAAGACCAAGATCGATATTGGGCAAAACTACTCAAGACCTACTAATTTATTTAGAGCAGGGGAGCTTTGCATTGAAGTTATCTCATATAGTAAGAGCATAGAAACCAAACCTAAATTGTATTGATTATATCATATTTTTATGTTTTTAATTTAGGTTATTTTATTTTTTTATTGTATATAGTTTTTTATTTATTATTATTTAGTTATTATTTTATTGTTCTTAATTTTGTTTCTTTTTTGTATATACAGTGTGAATGTGTTCATTTATCAATATAATTATTGTCCCTATGACAGAATATTAATAAATAAGTATAAATAAATATCAATATGTCTAAATAAATAAAAAAAAAAAAAAATATATATATAACAAAACTTTACAACTTCATCATTGAAAATAGACAAGACGTCATAGGTCATCTTAATGAGATTCTTCGTTTACTTTTTCAATAGATTTTTAGTTCGCTGAAGATTATGATAAATAAATAAATTATATTTTAATTGAAAATTCAAACACGAGTAGGTATAAATGGTAGATGCCCTAATAGCCCTTATATCATAATAGATATTATATCAATATAATATTACTATACATATTATATTATATAATTAATAGGACAATAGATATAAAATATAAATATATATAGTGACCAAGTTAAAACTGTGGATACTCAGTGGTCGCAATTCGATGCTCTACAACTTTGATTCTATTGGATTTTCCTCTTAGGATTTCCAAGCTACAGAACCATATATAATAATTTGTCTCAGTTTTTGACAAATTTGAAACATTTCAGCGTTGGTTGACCATGGTTTTATGCCATATCACTTAACCAATTTCATATGTTTAGGTGCTCATTAGACGCAAAATTTAACGTTCTCTAATCTTATAAAAAGTATATTTTTCGCTTTGATGCATCGTTTAGGAGTTATAGATGAAAAAACAAAAATCTGGCTATTTTGCCTTTAAAAAGTTTTCTCTTAACCCGCGTTAGCAATTTTGTTTTATACCTGTCTAAACCTACATATATATATCAGCCACCATTTTCGAAAGCAGCGGCTCTGGATTGGCAGACAAGATTCATTTTACTTAGAATAACATGATTCAATTGAATATTTAATAGTTGACCGTTGCATTGCAAGGAAGGAGATGGTCCGGGATGGCGGTCATAAATAGGCTAAATAGTGGTAAAACTATTTTATTAAAAGCCAACGTTTCGACCCGACTTTGCAGGTCTTCTTCAGGGCTAGAACGGACAAGATACAAAAATATAGAGAATTCTGGAAGTTACATAATATTATGACAAAAAATTAAAAATTAAAATTATAAACAGTGAGTACATTAAAATATGAACAGAGGAAGCTAAGTAACCAGATTCTAAACTAGAGTAAATAGATGCTAACAATTGTTTTAGTTTAATATATAATAAATGCAAATGATACTTCCACAGATCTACAGGAGAGATTGAAAGGAAAGGAAAAAGGATATAATATAAAATAATAGACATAAAGGAATGTGGAGAAAGAAAAGAAAAAATAAAACCTAAAAAATAAGTAAATAAAATTAGAAGAATAAATTTCTTCCCCATTACCCAAACCAGTCAACTTCCCCAATACCTGCCCTTACCCTTGGTTTTCCGGTTCTAAGTGTAACTCCTAGCTGAACACACCTGTAAGTCTCTTAATTTTATTTTTGTAATTTTATATACTTATTTATGTCTATTAATTCGTATTATATCCTTTTTCCTTTATTTTCAATCTCTCCTGTAGATCTGTGGAAGTATATTCACATATGCATTTATTATATATTACACTACAACAATTGTTAGCATCTATTTACTCTAGTTTAGGATCTGGTTACTTAGCTTACTATGTTATGTAACTTATATTATGTAACTTCCACAATTATCTATCTTTTTGTATCTTGTCCGTTCTAGACCTGAAGAAGACCTGCAAAGTCGGGTCGAAACGTTGGCTTTGATAAAATAGTTTTACCACTATTTAGCCTATTTATGACCGCTACCCCGGACCATCTCCTTCCTTTAGAATAACATTAGCTTGCGTAATTTACATTCAAACCTTCGGCTGCGATCAGATCGATTTTCGGGAACTAGCTCCAGGGCTATAATGACCTGGAACCTAGGCCGAAACTTCCTTTGCTCCGAAGGTTTCTACTACCAATTATCCATATTGAACTAGGCTTACCGTGTACAGGAGGACATGGTGGGCCCTGGTTATGGTGATCTGCTGCACACCCTTGTCCCACTCGTGGTAGTTGAAGACGTAGTGGAGCCCCGTCATAGCAAGCACTAGCATGGCAAGCCCTCCAGCCAAGACTGTGCTCGCGGTCCGGAGAACGCCGCGGCTATCTTTAGTCTGGAGCGCAGCCAGCGCTGCCTCTGTCGCCTCACAATATCCTCTTACTACCAGTACCAGTACCACGACTGGTCGGACCGAAGCTGGCATGCCATGAGAAGGTAAGGGAGTCGGGGGTGCCGTGCATGCTTTAACCATCTCGGTAACCTGGCCGATGTCTCGGAGGATATCGAATTGTTGAATTTTTCGATTTGGAATATTTCTACTGAAGTGTCAGGCTGAAGTGTGTAAGGCTCGAAATCGGTTTTGTACCAAATATAAGCTCCTGTCAGGCTCAAATACCATGAATGGGGTACCGTTGGATTCAGGATTAACGGAGGGTTAGCAAATCGTATTCTCAACAAGTTATCGATAAAGTTACAATTGATTTCTTTATCTTTTGATACGTTGCACTATTTTATTTGCTTATTAATTTGGCATATAATAACATTATGCTATGCGAATTTTTCGCAACAATGTACAAAATAAATGCATCAAGCAAATGTGCACACAGGAATATAATCACATGAAAACGCTTGTTGAGAAACTACCCACCGGTATCAAATAATATTTCTATATAAGAAGACCACGAGGCCAAATTCTTTCCAGACGCCTCGGAGGGTTATCAGGAATCAAAGATGATGCAAGGTTAGAAACTAGAGGATTCGGATGGATATGACGTTTATTATGAAAGGATAGGTATCAGGTTTGGGCCAAATCGGAAACATATGGAACATTGAAGTCCTTATGAATTATTTTATTTGTGACAAAGTAAGCAGCGTTGAGAATTTTATGATGGATTTTATATAGTAGATTGGAGAGAATTTGATGGTCTAGTGGAGTCCCATAGCTCAACTCCATAGGTCCATAGGTCTCTTACTAAGGAGTTAAAAAGGATTTTCTCTCTTTCAGTACATAATACTTTCTAGGCACCAAATAATCAATAACAACCCCCTTCCTATAATATCCTCCGATTCACGCCTTCCGTCCCTTACAAGATCTCGAACCTCTGAACTTTATACCTCTTTTCACAGATAACATCTGGCACTCACCTACTATATCTACATTTAAAACTCTCCTATTTCACTTCCTCTTCACAACACTTAATAATGGATTATCCATACATCAAGTAACAAGATTTTTGCTTGATAATTCATGTTTTACTTATGAATGAACTTCATACGATTCAATTGTTCAATAAAATTAAACTTTCTTCTCCTAATCTTCATTTTCCATATAATAATATTATATGTAATTGTTAATCAGCATGTACATTTCTTCAAAATAATATGTTTGTATTTAGATTATGATATTTTTCTATGAATATTTCTCTTTTCATTTGTTGCAATTACTTTTTTACAATCTGTTTTTGGCCCGAAATAAGATTTTTTTTCTTATCTACAGAGTTGTTATTCTTAATGGACATCGTCAAAGAATAAAGTTATTTTTCTATTGTACACAACGGAACTTTACGAAATTATCCATGCAATATACAACATCCGTTATCTGTATAATGTAAACCGCTCTAAAAGAATGTGGCCTATTTCATAATATCATAAACAAGAGAAAATTCAGGTATAAACATTATTTTAAAATAATTAAAATATCAACCTTATATTCAGCAATAATTATCTTATTTTAACGAAGTATAATAGTAAATAAATTAAACAAGATTTATCAGCACATAAAATAAAATCGATGCTAGAAAAGCAGACAAATTACTCCAACGGAGTTGAAAAGAAGCCAACGCCCACCCACGTACAATTCGCCGACGCCAAGTCTTCTTGTTCGAGGGCCCATAATGGAGTGGTATGACTCAGGGCGTATCGGAATGAAGTCATCTAGCTTCTACTAGTTGGTACAAGTATTCTTCTCCCTAAAGGTAGTATTTCGCTGGTACTGCCCCCGGCAGCGACTGCTAGCAGTTAAGGTACGGCGTAATATCTATACTGCTCCTTTCTGACCGCTACTGAAGCAGTGAAGCTGTTTAGCCCTGGAGTCAGAGCCCAAAAATCGACCTCATTGCAGGCGAAGGTTTGATTGTAAATTACGTGTATGTTATTCTGACTAAAAAGAACCTTGTCTGCCGTTCCAGAGTCGTCGCTTTCAAAATTATAATGGTGATTCAAAGAATATTAGGCTAGTAATTTGAGGACCAAAACGGGAAATGTCATTGCGAAAAAAGTTTTTATTTTTTAAAACTTTTATATAAGGATTTAAAGATTAAGGTTAGACTGAAAGCAGGAAATACTTGTTATTTTTCTACGACAAAACTACTTAGCTCGCGCCTTTTGTCCCGGAACTTAAAAATTAGAATATATAAAACCATTTTACCTACAGTTCTTTATGGGTGCGAAACGTGACCGCTTACATTAAGGGATGAGCAATGTTTTAAGGTTTTTGAAAATAAAATAGTGCGTAGAATATTCGGACCTAAGAAGAATGAATTAACCGGAGAGTTCAGACGGTTACACAACGCCGAATTGCGTGAACTATATCCGGGTAATATAATTGAGGTGATTTCATCACGGCGAATCAAATGGGCTTGTAAAATTGTTGGGTTTAGTAACGAGAGAATTCCAAAAAGGTTAATATTTGCTGTACCGAATGGTAAAAGTCCGAGGGGTAGACCGAAGCGAAGGTGGGAAGATTGCATTAAAGCCGATTTGAAGGGACTAGGTTTGGATGGCGAACGGTGGAGGGAGGTGTGTAATAAGGAATTGGTGGTGTCGGCATCGAACCTTCACCTTCGGGTTCGCAAAGCCTTTTATTATTATTATTATTATAAGGATTTAGACTTGTGAAAAACAAAATTGCTAACGCGGGCCACCGAGGTAAAACGTTTTACAGCTAAATAAGTCAGATTTTTCTATATTTTTTTGTTTTTTCACCTATTACTCCTAAACGACTGTGAAATTCGTTTATTATTAAATTATTTTACGATGGCAATATTTTCCATATGATTTGATGATTATGAGTATGTGGAAATTAAAAAAATCTTTTTATACGGACCATTATAAGCAAACCATTATTGTGAACATTATTTTTAATAATGAACAATTATAACTGACCTAAAAAAAAAAATTTTTTTTTTTAAATATCTATTCATGATATTTACAACTGTATTAATATAAATACATCAAGTAAATGTGTAAACAGAAATATAGCCCACTGATAGCACTCAAATAAATAAATTTACACAAGAAGATCACGAGGCCACCTTCTTTTCAGAGCCCTCGGAGGCTTATCAGGGATCGAGGAGAAAGCAAGGTTTGAAACGAGAGGATTCGGATGGTTCTACAGTTTATCATGGAAGGATATGTATCTGGATTGGGCCAAATCAGAAACATATGGTACATTAAGGTCTTTATGGATGATTTTATTAGTGACTAAGTAAGGAGCATTAAGGATTTTGGATTGTAAGGATTGGGTACGAGAGAAGTTTGATGGTTTAGTGGAGCTCCACAGCTTAACTCCGTAAATCCAAATAGTGCTTATTATAGTCATGTATATGAGTCTTTTGTAATAAATTGGAAGCTAAGAGCGATTGTATATTAAGTGTTGGAGTAAGCGGAAACGTCGAGCGGTTTCTTGTCGTTTCAGTCTGGTATGAGGATTCCAAGTTAGTCGTTTGTGCAAGTGGAATCCTAAATATCAGATTTGTTCAACAGGGATAAGTGGGGAATTGTTAAAGGATACTGTAGGACTGGAAGTCATAGGTTAACGACGAAGGAAAAAAATAAAATTAAGTTTTTCATTTCATAATTCATTGCATTTAATTGCATATTAAGGATATTTATTGCATATTTAACTAACTAATACTTCCAATTCTTTTTATTTACAAAATAAAATAAATAAATAAATCTCATTTTGTTGTGGCTTCATCGATGCAGTTGTAATCAGCCTACAGAAGCCAGTATAAACGGAGTAGTAAGAAACTCGAGTTTTACATTTCAATGCCTTCGTTATCATCGCAATGAACGACCATTTAAAGCAATAACAATGGCGAGATTAGTCGGAGTTAAAAAAAGAACTCAGGTTAAGAAAGTTGTGATCTTGAACGAGCTTCGTTCTCACGTACTTCAATAAACATGGCATTGAATATTATATTAATACATGGAATTATCATAAGAAATGAGGAAAAAGTTGGTAGAATGTTAATGCGGTGTAAACTAGCAAGTTAAGTCGATCATCATACATATTATTTCTAAAAGGTGTTCATTTGTCGATACGCCATAACTTCGTCAATTCTTCATTCAATCCAATGATTGACCATTCATTTTGAAGATATTCTTCTCCTTCACATGCGAAAAATAGTCCTATCCTCCCGAAATTTCTGGGTAAAAAGTTAGAAAGGAAAAGAAATTTTATTCCCGAATAACTCAAAAAGTATGCATTTTTTCTGCATTGTACCCATGATAATTAGAAATATTACTAAATTACCTACAAAACAAAAAAAAATCGGACAATTATTAACAAATATATAGTCCATTTTTTTGGTATACTTAATAATTTCTTCCTCCTTAAAGCATTTAGGAATAGAATAGTCTACTACATTTTTTCCCCTGGCTGATATATTAACTTTATTATTTCTTAAAAACGGTTGTTCTTACATTTTATTTTTTTTTAATAATTCAAAATATCCTATGATCGGGCCCTTATTTTGTCTTTATTACTTTTATTATCTTCCCAGTCAGCGTTTAAAAATAGGTCATAGTAAAGAACTTTGTATAAATATTTTGGTCTATTATGTTTAATGGAATATTTTAATCGACCAAGTAAAAAATATTAATTCCTTTCTCACATAATACATAGGATCTACTTATTTCCATATAGTTTTGCTATTTCTTCGCTAAACAAAATTGTCTGCAAATTATTCGTACGGATCAACAAGTTTTATTTATTATGAGGACTGAGCTGTTTATAGGAAACTTTAATTAATAATTTCAATAAATATAGTATTTTTTTTTAGAATAGAATGAATACTGTGATAAAGGCAGTTGTGGAACATGTCTGCAAGACATGGACACTAATATTGAAAGATACGCGGACAAGATTTTTTAAAAATAATTTTTCTCTTTTCATCCTGATCAATACTTTAATTATTTGATCTATATTTTCACATTTTTAATATGCACGGTGTTTCAGTTCTTAATGGCAAAACTCTGGGTGGTGATTCGACAAAAAATCTCCAACAAGACCAATTTTGTGGTCTTCTTTAAGCTGGCCACGTTTTTTATTGAATACGAAGAAATTGCTCAAAACTTATTCAATATAATTAAATTCTAAGTACACCATCGTAAAGTAGAGTAAATTTTATTTGAGAAAACTTAAGTCTACTTTACGATGGTGTACTTAGAATTTAATTATCACTAACAATTTTTGAGCAATTCCTTCATATTCAATAGAAAACTTGCCAACCTTATGAAAGATACAAAATTAGTCTTGACTCCTTTTTCCGTTCGAAAATTAGCATATGCACGTAACGTACTTTCTTTGTTAGAAATGTTGTCTAGGATCACTACCAAGAGTTTGGACATTAAGAACTGAAAAATAATCCTGTATATATTTCTCAATCGATAAATTAACGCAACTCCAATGTCTTCTCTTTAACTGAATCGATTCTGATTGTGCCTAGACCGCATCGACAATTACCAACGTGACAGTCCTAACTATCGATCACCACGGTCTATTTATCGATTATCACGGACTAACTAAAAACATTCCTGCGGCTAGAAAACTGTAAGCGACTGATTGAAAATCGAACGACACCTGCTATCAATATCCGTATCATAAATAGACACTATTTCATAAATCATAGTAAATCTTAAATGAACGAGAAAATGTACATTAAATAATCTATGATTCATCAATAATAGTTGAAAAATATTTTAATAATCTGAAATAAGAAAATACAGAAAAACAGGTTAATAATATTGTTGCGATAAGATTAAAGTGGGGTACCATAAAATTAAAATTCCTATTAGATTAATATTTTTATATCTTTCTTGCATCTTCATGGTTTTCATAGTTTTAGGTCGTAAAATGACAAAGGACTCTTCCATTTTATAGAGAACATAAAATTCTTTATTCATACGACCTCCGGTGATTCATGGCCATATTCATCTGAATAACGAATATATAAATATATATATATATATATATATATATATATATATATATATATATATATATATATATATATATATATATATATAAAGAGTATAAAGAGTAAGCACTTAATGATATACGGCTAACATCCTAATATATAATATATTATATAATATATAACCTCCATGATATGAAGGCATGGAGGTTAAGATAGGAGGAGGACATTATCCATCAAGAAGCCTTTACAGAATGAATAGCACAATGGATAGATAGTGAAGGCGGGGTTGCCGAACAGGCTAATGCGTGGAGTAAAACACGCGTTGCTATGCTACCTGATGAAGATAATTTGATAAAATTGTCATAAAGTCATTGTCTCAGTGCCGGCATTCGATGGTCCTCACGATTTCCTGTCCTATTAGAAAAAAAAAGATGGAGAGCTGGGTGGCCGAGCTGGCTAAAGCGTATGCAAAACACGTTTTGTCCGGCAACTGATAAACTGAAAAGAATGAGTGCGAGTCTAGGCCCCGGGGGCTTTTAATTCTGGCCTCCGCCCTTTCCCTTGGCCCAGAAAAAAACTTACACCCGAAACAGGTAGACATAAACACAATGGTAGAAAAATTAAATAAACATATCGAATCGAACAAGATGCTACAGTTCAGTATGAAACCAACTGGAAAAATATAATCCGAAATATCTAAAGATGTATCTGTCCGACTCAGGACACCATAGATCTACAACATACCAGGGCCGTGGAGAAAACTCAGGGATAATATTAATTTAATCACTAAAACCTAACCTTGTCTTTTATCAAATATATTTCACAAGGAAAAGAAGATTTCGATTAATTAAATTCGGAAACAAATTACAAAATGTTCAAAAAACTAAAACACTATAAATAAATTTACCACTTCAATTGATTTTAAATATATATATATAAACAAGTATATCCTGTTGGAATAACTTTTGATCATGTGGGCAGTGTTCCGGAAGGAATCCGCCAAGACAATTGTTTAGAACATGTGCCATTTTAGTTTGTTGATCAGGTTGGCGGTGATTGATATGTTTACAAACATCTTTTGTTCGAGGGAAATTGTGTTCGCATAAATAAGGAATGCAACCGGTAAAACAGACTTTGTAGATCATATTTTTTATAAAACTAATGGAGGAGAGGAAGTAAATAACAAAAACAATTACTTTAAAATTAATTGACATGTAACGGGTATAAAAATATACATATAAATGTATATACCAATGACATCACAACATCCCTTGCCTAGTAGAGACACAACACAAGCAATATAAATTAATCAGCCGTAAACTTTCTTCCCGATGACAGGTTTACTGTTAGTGCGACTCCACAAGAGGCCTGATGTGCTCAGTCCATTCCGGCTTCCTCCGATAGATCGACATGTCGCCCTGGCAATTACTTCCTGGCCGGAACATGAAGGAGCGTGAAGTGCTCCGGTACATGGGCGATCGAGGAAGCCTCGAGCTCTCACCACAACGGCCGCTTTCTAGACTAACCAAGAGGATGAGGACCTGCCGGAGGAGCCGCTCTGGGAGTGTATGTCCACTTTCTAGAAGACGTTCCCAGGGAGATGATGTCAGCTCTGAGGTCATGGGTCTCCGGCCATGACTTACCTCACTCTGAGGATATTTGTTAAATGACGATACATCGATATTTTGTCCGATATTAATAATATCGATATCGGAATTTGACAGGCGAAATCTATATTTTCTCTCTAATATGTAAAAAGGTTTTTAGTGTAGATTATACTTTATTTTATTTCAGTATTAGGAGCGCAGGAGGTTACAGGAGCTCTTCTATTAGCTCCATTATTATTTCAGCATATTCTAAATTTGATATGTTGGGTGTTTTAGGGGAGTGAAAATTAGTTTATATTTTCTGTTGCGATTTAATTGTCTAAATCATATTGTTTTTAAAAAGAACATATGTTTTTATTAGTTGGTATGTAAAGCAGACCCTACACGGTAATTCATGAATGAACGTCACAAGAAGTTCCAGGATTGCCCGCTATCGCTTTGATCATGAAGACCCTTACACGTTCAATCATTACTGATCATTACTTATGTGATGTTTCCCCTTTTTTTTCTCTCCAATTTATTGCCTACTTGACTATTTAAAGAAAAAATAGTTGAAAATTGTTAATAATAATATAGACTAGGGATATAAACAACTATTTACTTTTATGAAATTATTTACTTAATAACGAGACCTAGGTAAACTAACCTATCTAGTAGTAAGGTTAGTCTCATAGAAAATAGTTTTGACAAAAGTTAGTAAAATGTAAGTCTACTACTTACAAAAATTAAGGAAAGGTATTGCGAAAATAATAAATTTGTTGAGGAAAATGGGAAAAGAACTGATAAATATACACAACGTTAAAATTTTTTTTTTTCCTAAAGTAAATTGAGAAGTTTCCTCATTTTTTTTAAATTTGTTGCACACTTGACTATTTAAAAGAAATAGTTGAAGATGGTTTAAAATTATAAACAAGGGATATGAAAAATTATTTAACTATTTACATATAATGAAAATCAGAAATTTATAATGGTTGTGAGGCCTAGGTAACCTAACCTATCCAGCAGTATGGTTAGTCTCCCCACTACTTTTACCTCAGCCCCCCCTCCACTTCTCGTGAATGAACCTTTGATTTCCGGATGTTCGGAAATCCGCAGCGCACCTCCATCAGTACTTCATTCACTACCTTACACGACAATTCGGAACGTCATTAGTGCAATTCCGATTGACCGTGTAGGGTCCCCTTAAACAAGTTTTAAAATTTATTTTGAATTATATTTTAAGAATATAATAATTACCACTAATTACATAGCTGTTCATTTAATTACATATCTGTTGAGCTCCTGTAATCTCCTATTTTTCTAATACAAAATTGATATTTATATCCAGGTGTCTTCGTTATAGTATTGAGCTCATGTAAAGTTTCAAACAATCTCTGGCCCGAGCAGTTGAGCGCTTTCCTCAAGAAGTGCTGCTATTGATGACTGGCCACGGAGAGTAAATGCCTGTGTCAAGGCAAAAGTTTACAAATTGGAACTTTGTAAACTTCAGAACTATCGGACTCTGCGTTTTTAAGCCCCAAAACATACTATTTTCGAGAAAACGGAATGCATAGGGTTCGCATCCACCCAACCAAACATTCATTGTAGTACTGTCATTGAATAGATGTCTCATTTCGTCGACTTGAGGTCTCTATGATCGAGAGAGGAGGAGTTTATATTATTTATCGATGGTGCTTTTGATCGGCAAGCCATATCATCGTTAATTCTTAACCAAATCTTAAGATTGAGCCACCAATTTCGAAGACTTCCTTCTCGTCAGGCTGGCAAAACAGTCCAATCACCCCGAAAATTGAAGCAAACAATTTATGAAAGAAAAAAAACTTTATTTGCGAATAACTAAAATAAATACACACTTTTCCCTGAGTTATGTCTATGATTATATAAAAGATTACTAAATTCCCTACAAAAGGAAAAAAAAAAATCATCGAAATCGGAAAATTTTTAGCATAGGTACAGCTTATTGAAATTTGTAAACATGTTGGTACCAAACATTAATGAAGATTTAAATTAATTTTTGTTTCCTTTGTCGATTATATTTATCGATAAAGTAACATTTGATTCCTTTATCTTTTTATACTCTGTATTATTTTATTTTATTATTAATTTAGCATTTGAGAGCAATATGCTGTGCGAATTTTTCGGACGGGCCTACTAGTATCTATATATATATATAAATGAATGTATGCCTGTCTGTCCGTCTGTTTGTCCTTAGTGCATTACTAAACCATTCATCCGATCGCCATGAAACTTTGGGAAATTGTTCCCTACACTCCTGGGAAGGTTTCTGGTTTCTGGCATGGTACTTCTGTATACGATAATTTTATATATGTAAAAAAAATAAAAATGTAAATTTTTTTCTCTTCAAAGCCGCAAATAATGAATGTTTCGCAATAAACTGTAGCGCCAAAGCGGATTTTTTGATGATTTTAACGAAACTTGGCTAAAGTCTTCCCCTTGAAGCCCTTTTAATTTATGTGTATAACATACTTTCTTGAAAACAAGCTGGAAAATGTTACGATGAATTCAATATTTTATTTGACGATAACTAAATAAGGACAGACTTTTTGACCCATATTTATTTGAAAGATTACTCAATGGCTGACAAAATAAAAAAAAATCATCGAATTCGGACGGTTCGTTGCAGAGTTATAGAGTTTTAAACATTTACTGCTTTCTCTTCAAAAAAGGCCATTTCCTTTTGCTTCCTCACTACCGAAGGTAGGCAAGCATTTTTTTATTTATTTTTTATTGATTAATCGAAAATTTTATAATTACTACAGTAATTGAAATTATCATTTGAAGAAGTTATATGATTCTCCTTATGTAGGTCAATACTATTATACGTTCTTTATATTAATTTTTAATTTAGTATTATAAGTGCAACTCGGACTGTTTCTGATGATTATGAATGACGACGTATTCACTCAGATGATTATGAATGTCTAATTTGAATCATGAAAAAAAAATCATTAGAATTAGTTTAAATTGAAGCCATTTTACAGACAAATTTGTTTCCCAACTTTTTAAAAATGACAATCCAAAATCCTTCGTAAAATCCTCAATGCTCCTTACTTTGTTACAAATAAAACTATCCATAATGAATTTAATGTTCCTTATGTATCAGATTTGGCCCAATCCAGATATCTGTCCTTCCTTAATAAACTTCATAATCATCCCAACCCTCTTGTTTCTAACCTTGCTTCCTATTTAATTCCTGATAATCCTCCGAGGTGTCTGAAAAGAAGATGGCCCCGTGATCTCCTAATATAGACATATTATTAGAGTGCTACCAATGGTTAGCTTCTCAACATGTGTTTCATGTCATTATATCCATGTGCGAATTTACCAGATGTATTTTTTGTATACAGTTGTAAATATCATATAAATAAATAAATAAACAAATGACAGATGTGCTTTGCTATTAATCTACTCATATGTGCTTTCTATTTCTTTTTGCCAAGCTTAGCCACAGCAGCGCGTGGCAAGGTAAAGCTAGTATATATATATATATATATATATATATATATATATATATATATATATATATATACTCGTTATCTATTCTATGTATGCCTAAATATATACAAGGATGCTGGGATGTGAATTAATCCTGCGTTGAATTCAATAAGGATCAGATTACCGTTCCGCCACCTTTCACTCACCGCTGCCTCCTCATCCCGGTCGAGCTCCGCTGGGCCGCGGCGACGATACCCTCTTCGTCGTAAGAGGTTTCTCCTCAGGAAGCTATTGTTCCTCCGGGTAATTATACATCTTTTAATACCTATCTACTTCCTCCTTACCTATTGTATCGCTGCGTAGCTAAGAGAAGAATTTACCCACTCCGGCTAGCCGTTGTGGAGTTCAGGTATCGATACATGTATTGCAATAATAAAATTAACTTACTCGAACAATACATCACTTTTAACCAATAAAAACAATTTTTTTTTTTTGTTTTTTGTTATGAACAAAAAATGTTTTAGGTAAAACCGAAAATTTCCGATTTACTGACCATCGCATACTGTCTATGCGCTGGCCTGTTCAGTATCGCATAGCCCACTAATTTTGGATCCAGGATTTAATTTTGGGGGGTCTTCAGCCCGAAAGCTAAAGCTGTTTTTTCATAAAAATAACGATAATTACTTTGGAAAAAAAGAAAGAAACTAACTACCTGAATGAAATGGTGTTTAAGTGATTCCTAAAGGCCTTTTAAATGTAATTACACAAACAATAATACTTTAAGAGATACTTTTTAAATATTTTTTTCGATAAAACATGGCTATATTTTACCATTTTTGGGGGGGCTTCAGACCGAAAGCCCCTCCCCCCACCGTAAATCCGCCCCTGGCATAGCCTGTATGCGATCTGATGTCATCTTTGTTTCTACTTCATTCAATTATCAAATTCTTTCAAAAGTTATATATGGCATTTTTAACGTAACTTTTAACAATGAGAGATAGTAGATTATTTAAAATAAACCATATTAAAGGTACTTTAGAGGAAGACGGATATCAACATTGGGCATTTAAGCACTGTAAAGTGACATCAACGGGGATAAGACCTAAAAGATATTAAACACTACTTAAAATTATACAATAATACGCCGAGTTTAATCAAAATCGTTACAGCCGTTTTTTGAGAAAATTGTGAAAAAGTATGTCACCGTTGATATAAAGTTGCACTTCCGGTTAGTAGATTTTAAGGAAATAGTTGCCAGGATATCTAAGGCATATACCTATCTTAAATACTTATTATCAGTTTCGTACTACTTTTCGTTTTTGAGCTAGACTGCTAACATACACACAGACACACAGGCCATTTTTAGGGACTTGGTTGTATGTTAGCAAGGATGCTAACATACACACAGCACACAGCCATTTTTCGGGACTTCGTTATTTGGACTCAGAGGACCTCAAAACTCCGTTGAAAGCTCAGATTCGAAAATTTTCACGATCGCAATACTTACACTTATTATATACTACATATAATAGGTAAGTGAAAGTAAAAATATAATGATAAAGAAAGCTGAATTGTATGTATAACTCAATATTGTAGGATTATTAATTTGAATATATGATTTTGTTAATCTCCTCATAGCACACGCGACCGTAGCTTAAATAGAATTGAATCAAGATTAAAGATACAGGAAGCCTTGGCAATGAGTTTTATTCGAGATGCATAAGACGGCCACCATTTTGGCGTCACTTCAAAATCCGCGGGGGTCCGTTCAATATTTGGCAGGACAAAGCATAGGGGTTGTTCTGGGTGAACGGGTCCTCGCGTCGAACCGTTTTTTACTTTCCTAACTATAATAGGTAAGGAAAGTATTGCGATCAGGTAAAATTTCCGATATGAGGTTTTGGACGGATCTATACGTTTCAGAGCCCCCTGAGTCTGAAAAACACATTTTTACCCATTGGTCTGTCAATATTTTCTCGGTGATCGCTCGCGCGAAAATGGCTCTAACGATTCCGATGAAACTTTCCTATAATGTTCTAATAATTGTAATTTCAATTTTCGTAAATGGACTAAATTCCGGAAAAAAAAATTATAAAGAACAGGAAAATTTTTGGGGCCAAACTCGGTAAGTAGCAATTATATGGTAAAATTTAAAATGAAGCTTTTGAAAGGTAATTAAATTACCAACAAAACAAAAAATTGTCATATGAATCGAACCGGTATTAGCGATGATACAGCTTATTCTATTTTCTACACATGTTTTAATTTATTACTTTCCTGCCTATACTAGGTAAGGAAAGTATTGCGATCGGGTCAAATTTCCTATATGCAGTTTTCGACGGATATATACGCTTCAGAGCCCCCTAAGCCTCCGAATGAAATTCTCTCTACTATATAAACCTATAAACTATCTAAAAATCGTTCATTTCGGACAACTATTAACGAAGTTATAGCTATTCAATTTCCAATATAAGACTATGGGCACATATTCTGGTGTCAGAAATGGGTGAATGAGAGAAAAAAGATAACTTAGTGAAAATATGAAATTCTGTTTACCGCATCGCACAAGCGTCACTATTTCCTCTACTTTTAACACAAATTATTGTTTGACAAAATTAGGCTACGGCAAAAAGTTTGTGATCAGCAACATAAGAGGGTATTGAAATTTCTACACTGATCTACTTTAAGCCGATTTACATTGCTTTAGTTTATCAAATAAATCGTACTCAAATCTTTTCTTTGATCAATTTTCAGGAAAATGTATCTAGTTCAATTCTTTTTTGTTTCTTCATGAAAATATGTAAAGATATAAAAACTTAAATAGGTAGGAAAGGCGTGTGAGTGGACACACAAGATTTTTTAAATTTAATTATATAAAACCTCCCCCGATAATTTTCATAGTTGACAACCTGAATTGGTATTCGTTTTTATATTAAATAATGATACTTGATGCTTTAAAATTTTTACGATAATAGCTATCAATTAAATATTAATTAACCTTTTAGGAATTCTTTCGTAACCAAGCCCAAACAAACACGCCGCAATGTAATCACCTCGATTATATTAACCGGGAACAGTTCAAGCAATTCGGCGTTGTGTATCAATCTAAATTCTCCGGTACATCCCTTGTTCGGTCCGAATATTCCATTCGCAATATTTTATTTTCAAAAACCTTAAGACGTTTCTCATCTCGTAATGTAAGCAGCCGTTCCATAAAGAATCGTATGGAGAACGGTTCTGTAAATTCTAATTTTTAAGTTTTGGGATGACAGGCACGAGCTAAGTAGGTTTATCACAGAAAAATAAAAAGCATTTCCCGATTTCAACAAACTGTAATTTCCTCTTCAATTTCGTTTTTCCTAACTATCCTAGACCCACGAAACTTAAAATTAAATTACAATACTTAAAAAATATATGAAATAAGAAATACTCTACTAAATATCTGTTTCCTTCTTTAACCCACCCCAACTTGCCATTTCTGGTTTTATAGAGATATAACTAATTTATTCCAACTAGAGTGGGATGATCGGAATCCATTCTTAGGATATGCCATAAAATAAACTTCGACTCGCCAAGTCCGGATTCGATTCAGCACCGGTTCACATCTAGACTACAGGTTCTTATGGTCATGAAATTTTGATATTGTTGGTAATCACGGCCTCTTTCTATTGTATAATGATAGTAACAATTAAATTTCTATCATGATTATTTTATTTTATAATGATCAATTAAATTTGGAAAGAATAATACAATGTTCAGAAGAAAACATGAGAAATAAATTTAGGATTATCTGACAAGAGAAAAAATAAATAAAGATTTAATAGGAATTTTCAACTTTCTTCCTTGATTTTTTTTTTTGTGGGAGATGGGGTCGATGGTACAATTTGACAATTTATTTAACATTTTCTCAATTAAGCATTTATGAAACAAATCACTATTCACCTGATGAAGAAATACAATTTGAGCACAAAAGTCAACATTGGATAAATAATTAGAATTAAAATGTTTTTATTTTTTTCATCGAGTCACAAAACATTTTTTTCTTGAATCAACGATAACATTTTTAGAGTGAAATATATTGAATCTGGGGTGAAAATTGTTTAAAAATTGGATAGAGGTATCCTCTGAATATGTTTGTATTTGGAGTCAAGTATATTTTTTAAATTAGCTTTTATTTTAAAAATCTATTTATTTATTTTTTTAAATAAGTTACAATATTAGCTACAATAATGCACTACTTACAAAAAAAAAATAAAATCCATCTCTCATAACAAAGAGGAAGGATCTTAAGATCGCTTAACAAATGGCGCCCAAAAATGAAAAAGAATACAGGAAATGGACTGATGCCCTGGCTGAACGCCAGATGACTCTCGTGTCCCCCCTCTGCTATTGTCAAAGCACCCCACATTTTAAGATTAAGTATTTCTGTATTTTTTTTTTCTTATTTTCCTAGCTGTATATACTTGTATAGAAAAAAAAAAAAAAAAAAAATATATATATATATATATATATATATATATATATATATATATATATATATAATTACACAATTATTTCAACCCTGAGTTTATTCACACTCATGGATTGCCTTTTCATAAAATATTTAAATTTATTTAATGCTTTTTACATAATTTCCATATTTCTTAACCTAAATTACAAAATGAAGCCATGGTTGAATAGACCAATCTAATGGATAATTAAATAGTACTGATTAATTATTAATAATATTTTTATTTAATAACAATAAAAATGGAGTAGCTTCATCTTTATTTATATTTACAACATCCATTGACCAGCACATGGTTCGATGTATCCAGTCAAAATTAACTCATATAAAATATGATGCTTAAACTTGGTGATTAATAAGATAATCAGCTGTAGAAGAAGAAGAAAGTAAATTTTATGCTGGGTAATTTAGTCTCCTAAGAATATCTAAAGTGAACAAAAAAATGACAATTGTCTGGTACAATAAGAAAATAAAAAATAATTAGTTAACATAACATAATAATCCAACCTTATAATTAAAATAAATTAAGTACAAGTAAACAAATTAATTTGCACATAAATATATATAAGTGTGTTCAATTATTTGTTCTTATTAACAATCTTGTTAATATATAATAAAAGATAAAGCTCTTAAATAAAAGATTTTGTTCTTACTTGTATTCAGAAGATTGAGGTGGAAGAATAGTTGTTGTTTAAATGTGGTTAAGGAAGAGGAATTACGTATGAAGGTTAGCATGAAAAAAGTTAGCACGCAGGACAAATGATTTTTTTAAAGGAAACGGTTCTATGAGAGGGAAAAAATAAGTTGATGGACTGGGATCTCATATTAAACAAATGAACAGAGGAACAAGGAGTAAACAAATTAACGAGGTAAGATGGCTTTTTGTTTGTAAAGATACACCTAAGAAATATTGTCGCCGGAGAAGTGGGAGCGCTTGGGGGCTCCAAAGATGAAATGAGTGGAACAATTCATTAAGAGATAGGGTAAAGGACATAAAAAAAATAAAATAACCTTAAAAATTGTTTTTATTTAAGTTTTTATATCTACGCAGGACTATGTTCAGTGAGCACTGTTACACTCTATCTTAATGATAGTTTTGACATTGTGACTATAGGGTCAATTTTTTAATGTAGGACTGAATTGCTCGATTTAAGCGTAAAACCATGGATGGTTGAAAGCAACGATAACTGTATGTTATTTAACTCTCAAGAAATAGAGGATATCATTCACATTTTAAGGATTTGTCTCATGTACAGTGAGATAAGAGAAAAACCTTTAGGGCGACAGACCTGTTCTCCAGAAGAATTATCTGGTTTATTAAAGGGTTCTAACTGGAAAACCTTAAGCAATTGTGTACAGCAGGACACATTGTACAATATCATGTTTATTTATTATAATGTTTGTTTTATTTTTGTTGTATTTGATTGTTATTAATAATAATTATTTTTGAAATTAAATTTCTTATTTATTGGATTTATAAGAAATTGCTAGAATAGATGTATAAATATATAATAATACTGTAGATATATTACTACTCATTTATTTTAGTTATAAATGTAATGAATATTTATTATTAATTACACACAGACCTCGACAGACAGAATTTTCCATTGTGTTGTTGCTTGTATGTATATATTTTACATTGTATTTTTTTAAAGTATAATAAACACGTTTTCATGTTTTGTTTGGTTATTATTTTGTCTTTCCTCAGCATAAAAAATTTTTTTTTACTTTTCTTTTTCTCAATAACAGCAATGTTCAACTATTTTTTCATCCTTGTGTAATGTTGTACAAGTTATTTCATCAAAACAACCAATTAGTTTCTGGAGGATTATCTTTAACTCTGATGTCTCTTTATATTTATTGAAAGCTCATCGCGTGAATGTTTAAATGATTGATGATTAAGTCTTCATGGCTATCTACTAACTTACCTCAATTTCAATTTACTAAACAACACACTAATAGATGTTATAACTGATAACTTCCAGAATAATTAAAATTTCCAAATAAATGTAGAAAGAGAATCAATTAAGTTTTTTCTTTTTAGTTGAAGAATAATAAATTAATAATAACTAAGATGTAATTGGAAAAATGATCACATATATACACATCAAACACCTCACATCTCATACCATCAACCCAAAAAGACAGTACACCACTCCAAATCAGCTAAACACATACCATAATCAGCGAAACATAAACGAGTTAACTGTTTACCTATCTTATGTTAGAGAAAAATGACTATGTGCTTGGGATCTTTTATTTAATTTCTCTCACTACTTGAGCTTTTATTCGTCTTCGACACTAATGAATAATAATTTCATTATGGTAATTTATACGGCAAATAATTTTATAAATTATTCAAATATTGCTCATTCTAAAAAAAATATGGTTTGCATGAAATAATTTTATTTATAGAATAGAAGAATTGAAAAGGAAGGTTAACTAATGTTTTTTTTATAATATTGTCATTATCTTATTATTTTATGAATAACTGGTTAATATTAAATAAGGTTGTTTATCATAATTGTTATAATTTCAGAATGAATTTCATGCTATACCGAAGAAAATATTAAACAATAAATTCAATTTTAATGAAATATATGTTATGAAGAAATTAGAGTTAGGTCTCCTCTTAAGCCATTCTTAATCAATAATATCAACACTAAATAAATATATTTGACTGAAAATAAAACTCTTCGTAACTCTAAAAATATCTTATATATATTATTTCTGAAATATATATCCCTTTTCCGGCTATCAGGAGCAATGGATTTGGACGAATGAGGTATCAGTAGAAAGGGAATTTTGTATAGAACGCGTGAATCGTAATTTTGATTCCTAATTAATTAAGCTTTGATTTTTAGATCTTTATCATTGAAGTTTATCATTTTGAAAATACACTTTCAATTTTTTTTTTAATGATAAAGTAACAGGCATTCCTTCCTGAGAATTTGAGCCTTTTGTCATCATCAGATGTTTAAAGCAATGTTTAGAGGCTTTTGTTAATTTATGATAATCTAACGAAGTAAAAAGCTAATATTTAAATTATAAGTTTAAGGAAACGCAATGATTAAACAATGGCATATTGTTAATCTTATTTATAAACTGATGGCTGAGTAAATATACATATTAAACCTTTGCGAATCAAACATTACTGTATGGAAGTTGTGGTGAGCCTTAATTTATTAAAATCAGGAACAAATATTAGGTTTGAGCGGAGTATTTGCACAGATGAGGTAGTTTAATCTAATCATTGTAATTCATCATTAATTTATTGTTTTAACACCATAAAATTGTAAACAAACACATTTAATGCATAAATGAGATAATAAATTCAAAATATCATAAAAATATGATATGAAAAATAATTTTTAAAAACTTTTAATAGTCCTGATAAGAGTATTCTTATCGACAACAATAAAATTCATCTACAAGGTCAAACATCAAACATTCCATACAATTAGATAATGTAGATAAATAACGTACAAATGATAAACTTCTGAATTATGTCAAAGGAATTAAATTTACTATTTTTCATCATTACAATGATGACCCCAGACTATTTCCTCCATTATTATTAAAATTACTAACCTATTATTATAAATTTCTTTTTTTAATTCTCATAATAGTCAAGTTCTGGAGCAGATTAGGTGGTGCTAAACTAATTATAATAACCCTTAAATAAAACAAATAAATAAAAAACTCATTGTAAAAATTTAATTTAATAGTTTGGCGAAGTTACAAAAATTATTTCTTCTCCTTACAAAATCTCAAATTCAATTATAAATTGCTCAATTGAGCAATTTAATAAATGAAATAACTTTGTAAAAAATACTTTGAATCGAAACGAGAACACCTTACCTCTTTCGCAATTTGATCTAGGGCATGATCTTCAGCAGTAGGGCCCCTCCGCCTACCGCCCCCGTCCATCTCTTGGCTTTTATCTCCTTTTTCGGCCAACCATCCTGTTGTAAAAATATATTACATTAGAATACTGAATGAAAAAATAATATATAAAGATTGTTTACATCATCATTAAGATTCTAATATGCATCTTTTTTCTAGTTAAACTGAAATTAATATTAAGGCAATCGTGGGTAAAAATTTATGCTACATTGGGAACAGACTAGGAAACAAAATCATTTTAAGTCGTTCCTAGTAGGGCTGTGTCACAGGAGAAGTAAATCAATTCTTCTAATAGACAGGACTGTACACTCGCCACTGTCAATTAAATAAGCACCTTTTTAATTTGGATATAAGTGAGACCTCCACCTGCAGGCGATGTGACCTGGAGGATAAAACGGCCTATCACATTATTTATAGATATGATAATCTGGCTAGTATGCAATACCTTTGCCTCACTTTGGATGTGATCGTATCATTGACCCTACGCACTGCGAATTGATTGATCCTATTAGTATTAAAAGGTCCGCAAAGACATCTGGTCTGTTTTAATTGAGTCTAGGACGACACACAACAGGCCTTCTTGAGGCAGTGGTGCACTCTCACGTCGGGAAAAAAAAAAACTGAAATTAAAACAGTATTTAAAACTCCAAATACATCTATTGAACCGTGAATTTTAATTTAAGACATAGTGGAAAACAAGAGACATGATCGAGTTAATTTGATGAAGGTAATGTATAACCGCCAGGAATTTTCCTCTTAATTAAAAGTACTGTACCTACATTATGGAGACCTGGTGTGCCCTAGGAAGGTTTACCGAACCCTTGGGGCGATCTAAGGTTGACATAACAGAATAAATAATATTCTGTCACAATGGGAATCGAACCCAGGACCTAAGCCTTATTAAACACAGTGCCTTACTCACTCAGTTATCCCTAAGTTAAAAACAAGTTAAAATATAATAAAAAAAAAAAATTAAAAAAGTCAGTAGTCCAAACTTAAATATTCTACCAAAGAATAATGCAATTTCAAATATGTAAAAAGTTTGGTACCATGTAAATATTTTTGATAGATGGATGGAAAAATTATATCAATAAAAATTACTTTGGTCCACCACTGGTTTATAAATTTTATAAATGAGTCTAAACCAAAAGTCGTGGAAAGATATTCTAATGTGAAATTACATTAATTACAAGTTAATTTTTCAAACTGTCGTCGAACGAAAAGTAATTTCAGAAGTTGGTGGGGGGTAGATCAATAGGCATACTATATATCATAGTAGTGTTTTATTACATTTGCCAACATTTCGAACAATGTTGTAGGTCTTCATCAGGGCATTTCATCATAGTTTATCGGAAGGAATTTGAAGATTGATCAATTAGAAAGAAATTTAACTTCCTTTGGTCAAAATTGATATTTTAGAGTCAGCCACTTATTAACTGATAATATAGCTGTAATCAGAACTACTTCAAAATCATAAAAAATACAACATAGAAGGCAGGAGAAATCCCTGAATGCTTAAATATCGATTCCAGGCAATTGCTATGAATATATGGCCACAGTCAAGTTTTAACATTTGTCCTAAGATAAAAAGAAAAATATTAAATTGATCAGCAAAAGAAGAATGAAATTATAGATGGTGGCTACAGGATATGAATGAGAATAATATAAATTATAAAAAAAAATTCAAAATGAGAACTTAACTATTTGTAATTTAATGTAATTAATCACCCTTTTTTAAATACTTTTAACTATTCAAATTATTATGTATTGTAAGAATTAATTTTTGCAATATCCTAGTAAAAATTTGATTTTTCTTTTTGAGTAAATAGTTGTTTTTTTTCTTCACTCTTCACAACATCGATAATTGAACCTAAAATGTTTATCTCAAAATCTTTCAACTGTACAGTCTACGCTTCCAATGAAATCATATTCATGAAGTCATGAAACTGACAGCATAAACAGATTTATTATAGCACCACGGAATCCGATAGGAGCCATATTGACTGAAATCGGCCAGTAAAAGGTGCAATAAATACCATTTTGTTACTTGCTCTCATACATTATATAAAGATAATTAACAACTTGTAAGTTACAGATATTAACATTAATAAAGAATTTTATTAATTAAAAAATCATTAAAGGAAACATTCTGATATATATTTATTAGTTTAAGTTAAAAACTAAAACAAAAAATGAATTACAAGATGCAATATATGAAGAATGTAAAGGAAACTACATGATCACCATCAACAATTACTATTTTTTCCTTTTTCTAAAAACTTTAAATCCATTTACTCATTAGAGAAGTAAAAATAACCACTTTTTATACTTATGAAAGAATTCATAGAATGCAAAATTTTCAAGGAAATAGAGTTGCATTAATCAGTTTAAATGTCCTTGCAACAACAATAAATATGAAATAGAAAACATCACTTTACATATCTTAGATAACAAAATTTTTAATATGTTGAATTCAAAGTTAATATTTATTAAATAACTGTTAATGATAAATATTGATTTATATTACAACAAGCATCTATTTAAATAATTAATATTATCATATCCCTTGCCAAGAGGAAGCAAGATTCACTTTTATTCGAGTGGGTTATTTAAAGATTGAAATATGGGCAGAAGATTAGGACCAACATCTGACTGCAGTAAATTATCTTTCACAGATTTTTATAAAAATTTCACACTTTGGATTTAATTAAACCTTAATTAATTAATTTAAATTAATCAACAATCATTTTCTTTGTACATATATGAAACTGATCGGAGATGTAATAGTATATGTACTAAATTAACATCAAATACATTAAAATTTCTACTAAATAAAATAGCAACAACAATAATATTTTATTATTAAGTGTCATTATATGTTACAAACTTAATAATTATTAATTGAGATATATATCTTGCGTAAGGCGTGTATATTTATTAGATTGTTTTATCTTTAAAGAGTTTTTAAAGCCATTTATGAAATATCTGGGTCATTATTTTTCTCAATAATATCCAAACTACTCCCAGATGACAAGCAATTCTGTTGGAAAAGACCTGTCACACCCTTCAGAAGGTAACTTAGAGGTTAGCAGAGGTAAAAATCAATAACAGGATGTTATGAAGGAAATTGATCAATTCCAAATCTTTACATATGATAACTCACTAAAATTAACACCAATAAATCACAACCGAAATGTGAAAATGGACATTTCATAAAAAAACATGGAAAACCATTTCTCTCAAAATCATAAAATGCAAATACTAGCTCAAATATTTACTAAAATAAGGATAGAAGTCTCACATAACAAATGTATTAAACAGTCACAGAAACACAAGCAAGGAAAAATGTCCATAAAATACTAAAACATGATAACATCCCAGGTATTCAAAAGTGATTCACCTGTAATTGATAAGACAGGTTCTTGTGGCATTTTCCCTCAAGCTGCACAGAAACAACTAACAGTTCAAACACTAATTAATGATAACAGAAATAGAATATAATCCTGAGTCACCAATTGACAATCATGATATCCAATACAGTTCACTACCAGTAAATACTGCAAACCTTCACCCCCAACTGGCAAGTATCATCCAACTGAATTAATTTGAGCACAAAATCCCCACATGTGCGTAAAAGTTCGCTGAACTAAATGGCAAAAGTCCAAATCGCGTAAAGGCTGCCAAAAATTAAGCATTTGGAAAGCTTAACCTAAAAAAGCAATAGCTAAAACAAACACTGCCAAAACTCCGTTTATCAATTCATATCACCTTGCCGGTCTCTGTAGCAAACGAAAGGTAACACCGTGCCGAATTAAACCGGCAAAAATAATCAATGTTAAGGCTTGACAAGCTGCAGTAGACAGGTATATGAACCTACCTTGCAACTGGAAACAGCTTTACTCCCATTTGAAGCGGTTAAATAAATTTATTTAAACTTTCAACTATCGAGTTAAACCTTCTAATCACTAATAAAACGAATAAAAACTAACAAAACCGAGTTAAAAATTTATAAATTAGAATTTTTATCACATGTGTAACATTTTACGGAGTTTGGAAGCGGCAACTAGCGCTCCAGCGGAATACACTTAAATCAATGAGAGGTTTTATCTTCTCCAGTGTTACCGTTCATTGCTTATCTGCAAAAAAAACATAACAACAAAAAAAAATTAATTTTAAATAATCTATGCTTAAATAAAAAAATATCAACGTTTTAATTTATCTTTGAAATAAATTATTATGAATACTAAAAATTAACTATAGTAAAAAGGATTGTCTTCATTGTTGGATACTGGATGGTGTTACTATCATTAATCAAGTTAGACACACCATTGTGATAAAAAATACAATAGGATAATCATTAAGATATTTTCAATCTAGAAAACATTCTTAGGGTTTCTCTATCCATACGACAAATATAAAAAGTGCCTGAAACACGAAATAATTGATTAAATACATACAATTTCATATTTTTAAATATAAAACTATTAAGAAAATAAATATATAATCTACTCACGAAAACATTAACTTGTCCTCAATAATAATAAGCTCACCATATGATATATTTTTTTTTTATATATTATCTTCCAATGTCTTCTTCCTTTGATAATAATCCAGTTCCTCAAAAGTGTATCCATGTCACTGTAACAAACCTCCATAAAAATTGGTTAAATACGCAAACTAAATCTTATCAGCTCTTAACTTATCTCAAGATACCAAGTGTTTGCTTTTCAGCAACCACATTACTTGATCAAATATTTTAAATATAAAATGCATTATTTAAAAAGCAACATATATTAGCGAAGAAATTTTAAAATAGATTGAAAACGTTCTTTTTATTTTAATGAAGCTTCAATATTATATGAGGATATAATAAACAATGTAATATTTAGTATAGTACGTACCAATATCAAGTCGATCTGGTATACATTAAATTCCTTATAGAAATAGTGTTAGCATGGCCAAAAGTAAAAATGTAACTATAAATGCGTATAAAATGTCGATCTTAAATTTCCAAGCCACCATAATTTTATAGCGTTTTAAAGTTATTACAGCTACGTTATTAAAGTTAATCATAAACATTTTATGAAGCAATCTCAAAAACAATCAATTGGTTTTGTTATGGGAGAAGCAATAGAAATAATATTTGTTTACAATATTATTACTTAATATTACAATATCAATATTATTATTGTTTTCTTTACTACAATGGTTTGAGAACAAAAGTAATTTATCGTTCTTTTCCAATTTCATTTAGTTATTTCTTACTTATTGTTTGTAGCAAATATTTTACAGTATTGTGACCTTATTGCTTATCTGTTTTCTTTAATATATATGCTCAGCTATGTAAATACTTCTCATAAGAGTATAAATACATTCTATTTTATAACAAATATTGTATTTAAAAAAATGAAGCCATTAAATAAAAATTAAAAAAAAAAAAATGTATTCGTTTTTCGAATTCTACGTATCCTGAAACATAAAACATCCAATTTTGAGAGGGGGTTAAGTTTTTGAATTTTTGGTTCGATCACAATTGTTCATTGTTAAAAATAATAAACCAAAATATTTTAAAATCGCGATATCTTTACTAATAGTGCTTGGATTTCAATGAAATTTTATTCATTTTTTAGGAAATTTAAATACCTTTAAATTAAAATTAAACATGTTATATCACAATATCTACAAAAATGTGTATACTTTTTGAGTTATTCGGAATATAATTTCACCATCTCTCTTAACTTATTTTCCAGCTTTTTTTTTTTTGTTTAAGTATGTCAAATAGATAAATTTAAAGGACATCCAGAAGAAGACTTTAGCGAAGTTTCATTGAAACCGGTACGTTCGTTTAGGCGCTACAGTCTATAGCAAGGCAGGTTTTCTTGAAAGGAAAAGGTGGATAGAAATGTCGATGAAAGAGGATCATCCTCGGGTGACCTCTAATTATAAATCCAAATTTGAAAAAAAAAAAATCGGTCCAGTAGTTTCGGAGAAAATGCGCGGACGACGGACGGACAAAAAAAAAATTTTCGTTTTTTTAATTCTACGTATCCTGAAACGTAAAATCTCAAATTTTGAGAGAGGTTTAAGTTTTTGAATTTTCGTTCGATCACAATGGTTCATTATTAAAAATAGTAAACCAAGAGGCAATTATAGTTGAAAAGCAAATAAAGTAAAAAAAAAACGCCAGCGCTTTAAATAAATACCTTTTCAATTCATAGAAAAAAACGTCTGCCAAGTAAGGTCAGTATAGCTTCCTCACCGTTTCCGTTGTATATTACAAGGTATACAATTTTTCGTATGAGAATAAAAACTCTGAGAGAAGAAGAATCGGAATAGCCGATTAAAGTTACCCTTCAACATTCAACAAAAGAGTGTCGTATTTGAAGATTCCATACTTGACTATGTTTAATAAAAAAAAAAAAAAAAAAATGCATACTGAACATGAATTTCATACTGTTAGTGCAAAAGGTCTTACGTACAAATTTATTTATTGCTTTACAAGAGTGCATAAAAACTCATAATTTCTTTATGCTTTATTAGAATAATTTCATATTTTATTGTCATCTGCTATTTTCCATAGTAGCAGACTACTTATATCAGATGCAGACTACAAAATGTCACCATTAACACATAGAATTAAAGCTGAAAATTTTTACATTCGAACTTTTGCTCTGATAATAGTGATATACACTACCGGATCCAGATTAAATTTTGGGGAGGGGCTTCAGCCCGAAAGATTATATATATATATATATATATATATATATATATATATATATATGATGATAATTTGAAAAAAAATCCACTGCAAATTATTTCACTATGGTATATTATTTCCAAACAATTATACATATAAAGTAACATTAAATAGTTATAAAGAAAAATAAATAAAAGGTGTTCCAATTATTGGACTAAACTTTTTTTTAATCATTAGTAATATGCTAAAAAATAGCATTACTTTAGTAACACATTCAAAAATAAAAAAAAAAGATAAACCTTTTACAATAGCACATCTAAAAAAAACTATAGACCATATCTTTGCTCCTAATTGTCCGATTTTAACGAATTTGATTTTGTTTTTTAGGAAATTCATGAAGATAGGATGAACGGTACTAAGTGATATGCCCGTCACATCGATTTGACTACAGACAGACAGACAGACGGATAGACAGACATCGAACCAAATTGATCCTTGATGTCTGAAACGTAAAACGCGAGTGAAAATTTTCGATTCTGAGCAAACAAAATTTTTTAATCTCTCACACGAACACAATGCTTCCCTACCTTCGGTAGTGAGGAAGCAAAACAAGAAAACTATTTGGACATTTTTTAAAGAATTTCTAAGGTATCTTAATGGTTTTCTAAGTACTTAAATATAAATTTATTCAACTTTAAAAAAGATAAATGCATCATATTTTTTGAGCCATATTGAATATTTAATAGTTGATCGTTCCATTATGAAGGAAATAGATGGTCCTAAATGGTATTTTAGCCACCCTGGAACATCTTCCTTCATTATACTTTTCGTTTCAAAAATATTTTTCTATTAATAATTGACGAGTAATATCAATCATTAAAAAAATCATCCAGTGAACAAGCCAACATTAAATTTGAAATAACCTACCTTCATAGTTTTCCCCCGTTTTCTTCGAAAATGTATCATTAAAATGACTATTTATACTTTAATCTAGACATCACTGATATCTACCTATTAACTTATGACTACAATGAACAATGAGTTTTCAACAGCCTCCTTTTAACTGACCTGGCATTTGTAGCCACTCTTTTGGCACGGGTGCCAAATGCAGAACATCTGTTTATTTTAATTGGATAATTGTATGCAAATTTAAGTTTGAAAACAAAAATTCATGAGCTGGGACGTATACAAAACCACATAATGTTTTAGTCTGTGTTACAGACCTCGTTTTATGAAATTATTAACATCCACTTGAAACTTCATAAATAGCTTCATCTCCTCTTAAACTACAATGATTTTTTCTCTTAAACGCAATGAATGCGTTTTCAATCTGGAGATCGGCAAACTTTATTCAATTGGGTACTAAAAAATCGTAAATATCCATTTGCTTTCTACTTGGATCGTAAGATAATTTGATCACAAAATCGATAAAAAAAAATTACCTACAAAAATATTGGGCCGTTTGGCCTATATAAGCTCGTTATTTCGACAATTTGGAGGTGTAAGTCACATCAAACATCTCAATATTTTTGAAGACCACCTTTTTTCTTGACTGTTCAAGTTGAAAGCAAATGATTATTTAGGAGTTTATGAAACTTTCGTTTCAAATAAAGAAATCTTCTGGGTGCTTCAATTATTTCCACGACCACATAAATATTAAAATCAGAAATATTTAGTTGGTCACTTGGAAGAGCGGATCAACTCTTGTAATAGAGATATTAGTAAAAAGAGACATTTTTATTACCACTTTAGATGGTTAATAATAGACAATTCATTTTTCATTTATCTTTATTTTTAAATATACAGTATGTTAATGCATTTATATTTATATTGTAACATTGTGTCAAAATTTAAAAGAAATCGGTGAAGAATTTTCGGAGATTAGCTTTTTTGAACAAACTACCATTTATATTTTTGCTTACATGCTATTTCATATTTTTATTTATTGATAAAACTAAAGCTCGTTAATATCTATTAAACAAAAAAAGAAGGAAGAAAATCGGTTTGAAAATAAATATTATAATTTATGGAAATCATTAATATTATCATTAATATTAAATATTTAATATTATCATTAATATTAAAATTATAAATGGAAAATCGGTAGAAAATAAATATTATAATTTATTTTTTGCCTTCCTTTTTTGACTGAGCACCCCGACTATTCATTATCCACGACAGTCAACCAATTACCAATTATGAAAATCGGTTGAATAATAGAGGAGTAAAAGGGGCTGAACCGATTTGTGTTTGCCTATTTATATAATGATATTGGTATGAGAAGGAGTTGATCGGGGGGTGCGGTCAAATTAATACTAAATTAAACAAATAGAATTATTTAATTTTTGCCGACGTGTCGACCCACTTTGCAGGTCTTCTTTAGGGTTACAAAAGATACAAAACATGGTGAAAATAAATGAATATAAGTAGATATAAAATAAGAAGAAGTTGTCTGATACAGAAATAAAAAGATAATATCAGAGATATAATGGGTGACAATGTAGTTAAAATATCAAGTATTATATGTAGAAGATAAAAACAAAAATGGAAAATAAATACGAATAAAAATAGAAAATATTTTCTCTATATTCTATATTCTCCTCAAATATTCTTCTTTATTTTCTATTTTTATTCATATTTATTTTCCACTTTTGTTTGTATCTTCTACATATAATACTTGATATTTTAAATACATTGTCATTCAGTATATCTCTGATATCATCTTTTTATTTCTGTATCAGACATCTTATTCTTATTTTATATCTACTTATATTCATTTATTTTCACCATGTTTTGTATCTTTTGTAGCCCTGATGAAGACCTGCAAGGTGGGTCGAAATGTCGGCATAATAATTAAAAATAGTATTTTTTTAAAATTTATTATTTATTTGACCGCTCCTCCCGATCAACCAATACTCATATTATATCAACGGTCAACCATCTCTACATCATTAATAATATTGGTAGATGAAGTGATCCACTCTCTATTAGAATCGCTTTACCTGCTTTTCACTAAAAAAGCTCATAACTCCTCATGATTTTCTCCTAATTCAATGTTTCTATGACCGTTGGAAAGCTGAGTTGTCGTTCTTTAAGCCTATATAAACAACTTTTATATTTTCTTAAATAAAGAAAAACTCCAATTTTTTTTTAAGGTTTTTATTTTTTATCTCCAAACCTAATTTATTTACGGACCTCTGGTTTATACCATTTCGTGTATATTATAGGGCCTTAAATGCATGCAAATGTTTGTTTGGATAACTTGAGCCATATCGAAGTTATAGACAACTTTTTTGATTTTTAGAAAAAAAAAAATGAAGGCCTCTGCCTTGAAAATTTTTATTTTTCGATTCCAGTGAAAATTGGTAATTGGGGATTTATCGAAGTGCGAAATAAAAATCTCAATTTTTTTAATCCTTAAACAAATATTTGAACACACTTTACTCTCAAGATCGCTACGAATTCTTTCATTTCAGAGATAATTCTTATCAATTTCAAAGGTTTTTTTATTTTTTTTTATTTTGTAGGGAATTCAGAAAGATTTCAAATAAATATTGGCGTTATCAATAAAAAACGTGTACTTTTTGAGTTATTCGCAAATAAAATATTAAATTCATCATAAAAATATATGCATCTTGTTTTCGGCAAAGTATGTCATATACATAAATTATGTAGGTTTCAAGGGGAATACTTTAGCCAAGTTTCATTGAAATAGTTGAAGCCGTATTGGCGCTACAGTCTAAAGCGAATTACGTTTTTCTGCCACAATTTCGAAAAGAAAGGCCCAATGATAATGAAACGTAAACAAAAACACTTCTAAATATTATTGCGACGTTGTGTCAAAGTTTTAAAAAAAAGTTAAAGAACTTTCGGAGATTACCAGTTTTGAACAAACTACCATTTATATTTTAATTTACATACTATTTCATATTTTTATTTATTAATAACATTAAAGCTCGTCAATAGCTATTAAACAAACAAAAGAAGGAAGAAAATCGGTTGAATAATAGAGGAGTAAAAGGGGCTGAACCGATTTGTGTTTGCCTATTTATGATATTGGTAGATGATGTGATCTGGTTACCATGGATACCAAACCACTCTATTAGAATCTTTTTACATGGTTTTCACTAAAAAAAACTCAATTTAATGTTTCTATAACCGTTGGAAAGTTAAGTTGTTGCTCTTTAAGCCTATATAAAAAACTTAAATTTAACGCCCTCATAACTAATAAATAAAGAAAAACTCCAAACATAATTGTATTTTTATCTCCAAGCTTAATTTATTTACGGGCCTCTGGTTTGTGCCATTTCGTGTATATTATAGGGTCCTAAATGCATGCAAATTTTTGTTTAGAAAACTAGTGCCATATCGAAGTTATGACAACTTTTGTCATTTTTAGAAAAAAAAAGAAAAAATGAAGTTCAAAAAAATCGGTGAAGAACTTACAGAGATTGGCTGTTTTGAACAAACTACCATTTATATTTTTATTCACATACTATTTAATATTTTTATTTATTGATAACACTAAAGCTCGTCAATAATTATTAAATGAAAACAAGAAGGAAGAAAATCGGTTTAATAATTGAGAAGAAGGGGCTGAACCGTTATGTTTGCCTATTTATATAATGATTATTATACACCTCACGTTATCGAAAACAAAAAGAAATTAAAGTTTTGTGATAATTTATTGTAATTATTTTTGATGAAAACATGGGTAATTTTATGTGACAAATTATAAAATCACAGCATTTCTGCACACAACTTGAGGTGAATATCAAGTTTTTGCCTAATAAACCTCACGTTAATTAATATGGACTAAAGATAATTAATCAAAGAATTTTATCTATCCGTGAGATATCTGTAGTATAGTTTGATGATGATAAAATAAAATCGTCAATAATTTATAGTTTTTTAAAGAACGGATCTTGGCTTAGTTTATTCGCTCAAAAGGATTGTTTTTAAATGGTTTTAACAAAGACAAACTCTATTTTTTTTTTCAAATTAAATTTTGTCTAGTTTATTGCGAAGCAATTGGTAATTATTCAAATTAAGTATTTTTTTAATTATCGCTTTCGATTCAACAAAAAACGCGACTAACCACAAAAAAAAAAAAAAAAAAAAAAAAAAAATTCAATTTCCTGCTGGAAATCAGGCAATTGTTTACTTTTGTACATCTTGAGATCTACTATCAACCTCTTAAATATTTTTCTCTACTAACGGAAAACCCTGTTTATATATATTTATTTTTTATTGATGATATTTACAACTGTATTACAAATAAAAATACATTCAGTAAATGTGAACAAAATAATAAAATAACATGAAACCACTTGTTGAGAAACTAACCACTGGTAGCACTCTAAAAATGTAATTACAAAAGGAGATCTCGAGACCATCTTCTTTTCAGACGCCTCTGAGGGTAGACCCTGTGTATAAAATTTATTTTTTCAGAGAGTGTATATATTATATAGTGTATATATATTATATATTATAGTGTATATATTATATATATTGCATAGTGTATATTTTTTAATACTTAATATGCATAATTTGATTCATTTACCTGAAAATAATTTCGCAATACACACCTCTTGACTGCTTTGCTTTTCCTTTCCATTCGAGGGCTTCCTCAATATAGTTAAACAAATAAAAAACAGAACAAACCGGCGGCTTCATCAACAAATTTCGTTAGAGTAAGATGTCATTTTCAGAATGTGAATTTATTTTCTGAAGCAAGAGGTACACAAGATCGATTAAGATATTTCAACAAAGTCTACGTAGATATATTGGTTTACACTTAAGGTAGCAACGTAGATAAAATTAAATGTTTGATAATAGAAAATTGTTATTGTATAATGGAAACGCCATATTAAAAAATTAACGCATGGAGATGTGTAGGCGTGTTTAAAGCTTTTCTTATCCATATTTAAAATTGAACAAGAAGAAGCCTTCATGGTAAAAATTAATTTATTTTAATCTCATATTACTTTCTCAGAAATATTTTATTACACCTTCATTTATGTCTATGGAAAAAAAGAATTAACATTTACCTCATTTATTTTATTTATTTTCTCATAAAAAAAATATATTTATAAAATCTACAAGGATGCCATTACAGTTTTATTATATTTTAAACTAAGTGACATTATCAAAATAAGTTTAGAAAATTAATAGACATAAGCATTTCTAGCCTTTCTCTTACCAAATAGTTAAAAAAAATACTAGCTATTTGTCAGGTTAATCAGAGAAATAAATACAATTTATATTTCTATATAAATGTATTTTCACGTCAATAATTTTTATTAGTGCCTTAAGGTAAATCTTTAAGGATGTATCAAATATAAATGTTAATTATTATAAAGTTTGTGGAGCATTTTAAATTAAATAACGAAAGAATAAAGCGAAAATAAATCCTCTTTAAGTCTGTGTCGGGAAGTTACTGAACCATCGATAGTGGAAAATTATCGACTATTTCTACAAAATAGCATCAACTTTGAGGATGACTAGAGAGTATATTGATACTCATCACGGGCGGATCTACGGGGAGGGGGAGCTTTCGGACTGAATTCCCCCCCCCCCCCAAATGGAAAAATATAACCATGTTTTATGGAGAAAAAAAATTTTTAAAAATACCTCTTAAAGTATTATTGTTTGTGTAATTACATTTAAAAGTATTTAAGGAATAACTTAAACATCATTTCATATAGGTAGTTAGTTTCTTTCTGTTTTTCCAAAGTAATTATCGTTATTTTTATGAAAAAAAAAGGTTTCGGGCTGAAGCCCCCTCCCAAAAAATTAAATCCTCGATCCGCTTGTGATACTCATCGATGCTATTTTCTCCTCTAAAGGCATCTTAAGAGTATAGTTTATTTAGAATTTTTGTAAGAACCAAATTATTAATATTAATAAGTTATTTCTTTCATTAAAAGAAATTAAACAATGAAAACTTCTACGTTAAAGTTGAAACAACATACCTCCGGTTTGTCTTCAGTCTCATCCAGAATCTTTAGTTAATAATTAATAGTTTAACTTAAATCTATTCAGTTCTATTTACTGTGTATGTATGTACTTAATGTTTTCAACAGCTTTCTTTTAAATGATCTGGCATTTCTGTCGACTCTCTTGGCATAGTGCCAAATGAACATCTGTTTATTTCAGCTGATTAATTTTATGCAGATATAATTTTGATTAAGAAGCAAATATAATTAGTAGAATTGTATTTTATGGGTAACCATTAAACGAATTTCTTTTATTATATCATCTAGTTGCCAACAAATACTGTTAATATAAGATATAATATAAGTTTAGCGAGATCACACATTTAATAATTATAATTTATTGATACAAAAAACAATAAAATTTATTGAAGTGAAACGACTTTGTAATGCACATTTTTGCAGCTTATTCTTCGAACTTTTTAAATGTTTATTCTTTCAGAAAACGAGTGATTACTACCATTGTTGTACCAAAAAAAAAAGTTTATTGTTGTTGAAAAAATCTTTCATGTAACAATTATTATCCTGTTCATTAAGAAAAAGGTATAGTTTTATTAAAATAAAATATGTTTTATTAAATATTAAAATAAAATGAAAAGAATTAATATATAATAATATTAAAATTTCAACAATAAAAACCATGTGTATCATTAAGTTGGCATTGACATATTGAGATCTCACAAGAGGTCGAATTGTTTGCTTCTCGGCTTGTTGCTGCTTGTTAACTGTTTAATTTACTTGATTGTTTTTTCCCGTTGTTACTTGGATTGTGCTAGATTACTTAAAAATGGTAGGTTGCTTAGTTTAAAGAATAGTAATTTGTTGATATTTTGACTTTTCTTAGTAAATTTGATTCCCGGCTTTATAACCTGTACTTATTCATTTTATAACGCCCCCATCTTAAACCAATATTTGTTTTTATTTATCTCTAATCGATTGTTTTGTTTAATAACATTTTCAGTAAAATTGCATACTTAAATATAATTGTTTTTGCAGTCTCACACAATAATGTTGATTCAACCTGGACCCAAAGCAGAAACTAGAACATATTCGGATTATGAATCCATAAATGAATGTATGGAAGGTAAACAAAAGTTTCAATAATATCATTATTGTAATTTATGTAGTTCTATTTTATTTTAAAGTTTTCTTAGGGAGCATATTTATTTAAGTTTCTTGTAATACAGAAATTATATTTAGTGATTAATATAATTATCATTACATTATTCTTATACTTATTGAGATTTACTATAGAATGTTTTAAATTTAGAATTTAATATAGGATTACCTGTTAGGGATGTCCAAGTCTCCCTCTAAAGTCAATCATGTTACTACTTCACTAATGTCACACCAAGATGTTAAATGGTTACAAGGGTACTAGTTCACAACAGTTCCGCACGGATTACGCGTGGTTCACAATCACTTCGATCACACTTGTTCATAGAAATCGCCGAAAAAACAGCCGAATGTTAGTCGTCTTTTATGACGTCAACTATTTCCCCATCACCCTTCACATCCCCTCTTCATGCATTTTTGACAATAACAAAACAACGTATTCCTTCATGGAACTTCCTTACTACAATTTATTACGAATATGTATTTACTAATTAGTCAGTTATTAATTTTATAATAAGGTAATCATTGTGAAGTAAAAAAGAAAAAATACATAAAAAAAATGTTTGAGTCGTTCTTCTTCAAGGCCTGTTACAGATTTTTTTCCATTTTCATATAAAATAATTTGAAGTAATCTTTTATTTGTTGTTCGAAGTTTTTCAATCGAGTTTGGAATAATTCTTTTATATTATAGTTAGCAAGCCTATTTTAGTTTGTCATCTACTAGTTTATGTAATGTTTTTGAATTCTAATGACACGAGCATCAACCTATTTTCAAGTGGGGGGAGGGGAGCGCTTTGTAGCATATGCCTGCAGATTGAGATATACATCAAGTTTAAAATAACTTTTTTGAAATCTTAGATATACGGAACCACTATTTTCTAGTACGTCATAGCTTTTATGATAATCTGTCAGGGATTTTAAAATTGTTTCGTTAAAATCGATTTTTGTAGATTTTTGGATTCTAAGATATAAGAGTCCACTATTAAGATGTCACAGACGCTTTTTTCTGAAAGATAATGTCAGATTAAAGTTTTATAATATACTGATAATTCCAGGATAAAGAATAATGAAAATATCAACAAGAAAAAATAATATCGTGAAATAGCAATTCAGAGATGTAAATAATTAATGGTAATTACTATTTCGTTTCTTTTTACACATCTATGATATATGTACAAGTCCAATTCATGTTTCATGATTGAAAACCTTAATTTAAATGTAAGTCGGCTCCTGCTATAGAACTGAACATGTTTAAGGATATAGAAGTACTTATTCAAATGGCGGGAAAGTTAATAGTAACTGGCCCAAGAGATTGGTCGCCTTCGTTATCTTTCGGATAAACCGAACGCATTCGGGATACCAGGAACACGTGTGACCGTAGTGATTGTGAACCATGCGTAATCCGTGCGGAACTCTTGTGAACTAGTACCGTTACAAGATCACATGATCACACTAGTCGTGAAGTGCTGAAGTCACCTGAGAGCATCTATCTTTTGAATCATAATTTATTTTCTGAAGACCAATGTTAGGGATGATGGGTGTGTAGCTTGTTAAACACTGCAACCTTTGTACCATACAGTAGTTATTTAATACCCCTTATAATGATCAATCGAAGGTAACCGAACCAGGTAATCAATGGTTACTAGTCTCATTCTCTTTCATTATGTGAACAGGAGGAATCGTCTCTGTTAGAGAATGGACCTTTTACGTTCAATTCCAATTCCTTTATGGTAGACAAAAAAAAAAAAACATATGTTATCTTATGGTCTATCTTGATTCCAGTTCACAAATGGTATGTCAGAATGAATGGTGCCAAGGATCACTTTTATCACACTTGTACATGAAGTACCTGCTCGTATAGGAATCAGAGAAGCTGATGCTCTTGTCAAGCGAGGAGCAGATTTGCCTCAACTGGTCTATACCAAATTGTACGACTCAATTCGGTGAATGGTAAAGGTACTAGTGAAGGAGGAAACACTAAAAACGCGTGATACAAGGTAGAAGGAAAGCGTTACAAGCTGACCTACCAAGGAAAGATGCAGTAGCCTGTTTCCACGTGGTGGCTGGCCACGACTGTCTTTCGGAGTCATCTTACGAAATAGGCGTGGCTGATGACCCTAAGTGTAAATATAGTGTCAATAGAAAGAGAATTTTGAGGATAATTGATGAATCCCAATTTCAATCTTTAAATATATATGTATTTCTAATGGAAGTCATTGAAAAAAATAGTTTTCAAAACTATAGGGGTGATAAGTTTACGAATCGAGACTGGAACTAATGATGTTTTTTTAAGATTTCAACACAAACATCAAGACCAAGCCAAGTTCCCACAGAATGTACCAGTGTTGTACTTCAGTGTACTAAAATTAACTGTTTTCTAGACAATGAATAAGTCTACCATAAATCAAGCGATAGCTTTCTTGATACCGTAGAATACTTTCCAAATATTGAAAATTAAAATGTCATTAATTAATCCTTAACATAAGTCTATGAAAAAACGCAAACAAAAGAGAACCCTTGGGCACTTAAGACAATAAAAAAAAAACTTTCATATTCCTTTGATTTTCATATAGATGTTTATTTATTTCATGCCGATTCTGTCAGTGAAAATTTGTTCTTAAAAAATTAAGAAAATACATTATTCTTATATTTTGCTTAAAATGAAACAATTATATTTAATCTAACTTTCCTCCAGACGAATAATCATGTTTTATAAATAATAATTAAGAAGTATAAATGTTCTGTATGCTTTGTGAAGTTTATAATTTATGTATATTTAATAAAGCATTTCTCATTCATTCAATCTAACTTAAGGTAAATATTTTGATACTAAACTATAAATTATTGACATGTAACCTAACCTAATCATTAGTGTAATCGCAGAGTAGCATTATCAGACAATCAAAAATAGTCTAAATATGGTCTACCACGTTAAAATAAACAGAAAAATATTTGTTTATAGTGGACTAAACACTGTTTATAGTTATTAAGAGAATACGAGTAGAATTTTATGCATAAATTTGTTTTTTCTATTTTTTAGGAGTTTGCAAGATTTATGAAGAGCACCTTAAAAAGCAGAATCCTAACACGCCCGCCATCACGTATGACATAAGCCAGCTTTTTGACTTCATTGATCAGCTAGCCGATCTCTCCTGCCTTGTGTATGTTTTTCTTAAAATATTTATATTCAGATAGATAAGTTTATTCCCAAAGGCTTGACAGTTTACAAATTGTTTATGCGTTATATATAAGGAGGAAAGTCTGTTACTTTCACTTATCTATATATCTAATATATAGTAACGACAAGTATTGCAATCGTGAAAATTTTTGAATCTGAGTTTTCAATGAAAATACACGTTTTGAGGTCCCCTGAGTCCAAATAACCAAGTCCCGCAAAATGGTCTGTGTGTATGCAGACAGTCTAGCTTAAAAACCAACAGTCGTACGAAACTGATATTATGTATTTAAGATAGGTATATGCCTTAGATGTGGCAGAAACTTTTTCCTCAAAATCGGCTTACCGGAAGTGCCACTTAATATCAACGCTGAAACACATTTTTACAATTTTCTCAAAAACAGCTCTGACGATTTTGATTAAACTTGGTGTATTATTGTTTAATTAAGTGGTCTTTAATATTATTTAGGTCTTGTCCCCATTGATGTCACTTTACAGAGCTTAAATACCCAATGTTGATATGCGTCTTCCTCTAAAGTTACTTTAATATGTTTAATTTTCAAAAATTAACTCTCTTTTATTGACAGTAACTATAAAAAAAGTGGCTTGGCTAAATATGAAGTTTGAAAGAATATGATATTTGGAAACTTGAGAAAAAAAAGAAAAATGCTCATCCAGGTTGAAAATGAATCTCCAGAAATAATCGATCTAGTAGACTTCGAGAAAAATCTTGGATGATGTAAAAGATATGGTGAATGAAACTGATTAACTTCTCCTTTTCATATTCTTATCATCTTGAAACACAAAACCTCAAATTTTGAGTGGAGGTCAACTTTTTTTTTTTGTCAATTACAAGAATCAATCAATTATTGAAAATGAGTCAAAAGGATCATTTAAATTGGACTAGTTTTAGCAGTAACAGTATTGAATTTTATAACCTGATTTAATGATGGTTTTCGTTCCTGTTCACATTGCTTTAGTTCATCAAAGAAATTGTATTGTTATCATTTCTGTGATTGATTTTCAGGAAAAAAGTAGGAAAGTGGTGTGAATGGACACATAACTTTTTTTTTAAAAAATAAAATGAGCAGTTTTGTCTATCCAGATAGTCAATACTTCAATTAAAATTAGCAATTAATTATTTATAATTTTAGATAATTTAAAAGAAACTAAAGGCTTGAAATTGAAAAAAAAAGTTATTTTAAGGTTGACAACTCAAAAATATATATGATGCACCAAATTGTATTACTAGAAATTTTCAAAACTATAATATTGTACTTTTGTGAAAGAAGACATGTGCTGAAATGCATACTACTGAAAATATTTCGAGCAGTGTTTATGGGTGGTGAACTTATTCAAGTCTGTCTTTCTGTCAGTACTTCTCTAATTATGAATGAGATGCTTCTAAGCTGTATCACTGCCTCGAAAATAAAGTTCTTTAGGAGAATTGTGGGTAAAACACGGAGGAACTGTGTTTGGAATTAGAGGATTAGCGATTTATAATTGTAAGCCTTGTAATGAAAACTGTAGAGAAGAGACATCTGAGGTGGTACAGACTTGTCTGCTGTATGAACCATTACAGGAACGGAACCCATTTAAAACCATGAAGATAAGACCAATAAAAATAATACCAAGAGGACGGCAGGTATATCTAAAGAGAATAAAAAAAAAAAAAAAAATATTCAAAATGTCTCCCTTTTGCCTTGACACAGGCATACTTGTGCATTTAATCTCAAGGGCCAATCATCAATAACAGCACGCAGCACTTCTTGAGGAAAGCGCTCAACTGCTTGGACCAGAGATTTGAAGTTTTCCAAGTTAGGGTGTGCTCTGTGTCAGGCCATCCTATTCAGTTCGGACCAAAGTGGATAATCTAGTTAGTGTTGAAATCAGGGCTTCCTGTGGGCCAATCTGAGGCAGAGATGAACTCTCGAATGTTCTTTTGCAGCCACTGCTGAGTTGACCTGGCCTTGTGAGCTGGAGCGGAATCCTACTGGAAAACCAGCAGCACTTTGCATCTATCCACTCTGATTTTTTTTTTTTAGCGAAGAGGTTAGCCTATGTCCTGTCATTTTTCGAAATGGACCCATCCTGAGGTCACTTTTTATTATGCGAGACATTAATCTGACAGAGATTCCCATTTCCCTAGATATGATTTGTTGTTTTCGAATTGGATTTCTTCTGATTTGAGCAGGCACTGCTCTCACTGCATTTGCTGTTTTCACAGTGGGAGGACAGTCATAGGTCGAGGTCTGTCATATACTGATAGGGTCTCATTATATCTATTTATAGTGCGGCATATGAACATAGGGCTGGTACCCACAGTTTTCAAAGTGTTGAAAATCTCTGACCTACATTTTCCAATTTTGTGTAAGGTGATCACAGCTATTCGGTTTTCTTTATCAACCCACGCCATGTTAATTGAATAAAAGAAAAATATAAACTAATTGGGATTATTATCCTGACATGTAAAGAAAATAACCTGATAGAGGTAAGGATTATCTAAATAATACCCAAGGATTAAATAAAGTTCAACTTTAGTAACAGTATTTATGGCAGAACTAGATACAGTTTTAAATATAAATATTAAGTGCCGAAAAACAAATCAAATATAAATATAATACATTAGACAATTTTGAAATATATAGATCAATTATTGTTAATAATATTTTGTAGTGTATTGTATTGTACTGTACTGTATTGTAAGTGAAAATTGTGTGGTGCGTACACCACACCAAATTTTTTAGTTTAATAACTTATGAACTAATAATACATTTTAAAATTAACTCACCCTATTTGATCTGAAATTGACGCACCAGATTTTTTCCTTTATTTTGAAGTCTTGGTTTTTGGTTTTTTTCTAGATATCAGAAAGGCACCAATACTTATGCACCGTATAACAAAGACTGGATCAAAGAGAAGATCTACATCCTCCTGAGACGACAAGCTAACATGCCAAACTAAAATAATTGATACAATAAAATGTACATAACTAAGTTTATGAATATTTGCCTATTTGGATTCTGAGAACAAATATTTATTTCTAATTTGATATTTGATGTCAGAACGTTTTCATTCAATTCTTTAATGTTTGAAAAAATATAGAGCAAAAAAAAAATAAAAAAAAGGAATATATACATATATACAAATATATATATATGTATATTTGATGTGACATAGGATTAAATCCTTTGATATTAATGATATGTTGGTAGTAATGTTAGTGCTGTTATGTTTAATTTACTATTTATTTGTATAGAAAATAGTTTTAGAATTATTGTTTATTAAGATTTTTTCAATCTATCCAAAGTTCAAAGTTAATTATTTTACATGTGTATTGTAATTTTTGATCTGATAACATTTATCAATACATAACAGCCTAACAGTTCTATGAACGTTTTGTAAATAAACCCCTCGTCGGGCTGACGATAACGTTTTATTTGTGATGCAATATTTATTTACAAAGATGTTTATTATACATGTTTTTATTTTATTTTTGTTTTATACCATGTGTTTAAATTACTTGAGATTGTATGCATTTTGTCAGAGGTTCAGTGTTAATTGGAGCTCGATCATACCATTTTATTATAATTTTTTTTTTGTTTATTTGTATTATTAAAAAATTCTTCGTTGTTCCATTAGTTTTAACATTTAAATGATATAATTAGTCGTCCGATGGATGTGCTAATTTTGCTTGATAAGATTTGATACTCTGTTTTATTATATATTACTGAATGATTACAGTAATTTTAACTGATCTCTAAAGTGTAAATGTTTTCATCGTTCTTTTAAATTTAATATTTTATGTTATTTCCATTTTCATATTATGTAGCTGTATGTATGAATGAAATACATGTTTTTAAAAATATCTCCATTTATTTTGTTTTTAATAATGTATTTTTTTAAAAATATTTTCTTTATAACAAATATTAGAAAAAAAATTACAACGTTGTTGTTCCCCAGCTCTATATTGATTTAAAAAAGGCTTACGACTCTATTGACCGCCAGAAGCTATATAATATTCTAATCGAACAGGAGATCTCCTAAAAATTACTGAATCAGTTAGGATGTGCTTGACGGAAACACTCAATAAAGTTAGAATCACTTATTATTTATCCGAGAAATTTGAGGTTCGTTCGGGCTTAAAACAAGGTGGTTCTCTTTCACTTGTTCTATTTAATTTGATATTAGAACATGCCATTAGAGAGGTGATACATACCGAAAAATGTGTGAATCTGGGTGGAATAATATCCGTGCTTGGGTATGTTGATGATTTGGTACTGTTAAACGAAGACATGAAAACAATAAAACTAAATACAACGCTGATGGAAGCTAGTAAAGAACTAGGACTCGACATAAATACGGATAAAACAAAATGTATGATTAGCTGCAAAAACAGCGACAATTACGATGATATTGATGTAGAAGGGAATGTGTTTGAACACATACAGAATTTTAGGTATATAGGGTTTACGGTAACTAGATAAAATGAAATTGGAGAGGATATTAAGGTTAGGCTGAAGGCCAGAAATGTTTGTTATTTTTCTTTGTCAAAATTACTTCGTTCTTTCCTCCTGTCCCGAAACTTAAAAATTAGAATTTACAAAACCATTTTCCTACCTAGGTTCTTTATGAATACGAAACATGGCAGCTTACATTAAGGGATGAGCAATGTCTTAAAGTTTTTGAAAATAAAGTATTGCGCAGAATATTCCTACCGAAAAAGGACAAGTCAATATTAATTAACTTGAATATCCTGATATAATTGTCAGAAGGTATAAGTATAATATATCATTGGAAAGCGAAGAATTAAAAAAAAACAAAAAAACAATGTCTAATATTGAAAGTTGTAGAAGGTAACGGAGAGTGACGAAAAAAATAACATAAATCGCGACTTGGGTGAAAGAAGTGAAGTATAATAATATTTTTCGTCCATTTATTCCAAAAAATCATCAAGTAACTTTTTAGAAAATTAAATTAGTGAATAATTTGATGAATTTTCCTTTTGTGAAATCCTTACATTATCCAAATTAGTGTGACAACTTTTGACTTATCCATGTCAAGCAATGAAAATCTCGTAATTTCATTTTAATAAACTTTATAATGGAGTATAACAGCTTAATAACTAATAGTCCTACGATCCTTAATCATTTGTAGGTTAAATATAAAGATATACTTTCAAACCTCTCTAAGCATATATGCGCCTTTCAGTTGACAGAATGACTAATCCCAATTTTAATATTCTTTATTATTAATTTTAGTGATGTTTCTAGTGGCAAAATTTATACCTTAATTCACAGTTCTATATTTCAACTCTGGAATCAACTTACTCCCTGGTTGCATAGATATAACTTTTCCAACTAGAAATATCACTAATATGACATTACTTAAAAATGTTGAAATTTGAGTTAGTCATTCTGTCAATTTAAAGATTCAAGAGACTGAAGTTATGTGGTTTATAAAAGCAGATGGAGTAACTAGATATTTATTGTCTACCGTCGAAATAATAAATAAAGTTTCTGTAATTTTAATGATTTGTTATCTAAATGAATTAAGCTTTAGCTGCGTTTAAAATGCTCTTTAAAAAAATTATAATAGCTCAACATTGCCAGAAAATAATTTCTATTCAAAGTTGAGCGGTAAGTGAAAGTTATATGTTGTGCGCACCAGACTTTTTTATTCAGAATAAATAATGTATCTACTGAAAGCGGACTAGAACGCTTTTCCAGGACAAAGCAGCAGTGTCTGAATTTAAAAAAAGTTTATTTAATTTTATTCTTTGTTTAAAGAGAGTTAGTTCGTTTCTGAAAAGAAATATACTTCCATTGATATTTTGTTTTGGTAAACTTGTTTCTTACCTTAAAAAAAATTTCCTTTTTTTAATATATAAAAAAGAATATAATGGGGAAATATGTATGTTTATAAATATGACCAAGTTCCTAAACGCAGCACTGAACTCATTGATGACATCTTTTCGCCCAGTTTAGAATGATGAGTTCAGCGGTTAATTAAGGAACTTGCTTCATGTATTGTTAAAATTATAACCCTTTTTAAATTATTGTACTTTTACCATTTTACAAGTATTAATATTCTTGAATCATTTTATTCATAGATATGACATCGATGGTTGCAATAATTTGAGTTAATTTTATATTCTCGACTAAATTTATTTTTTAAAATCTACCATTTATATGCATTTCTAAGATTTTTCAAGGAGCATTGGAACAAGTATTTACGATATTTAAAAACAAAATTATGATACTATTATTTATTATTGAGGGGTGGTAAAACTGGCATACTGCATCGCCACCTCAGAATATTGTTAATTTGTACTGGTGCATTTTGTAACAATCATAGTAATTCAGAAATAACTCAAGTCTATTGCTGTTAATAAGAAGTTAAGAATTTACAAATATTCGAGAAAATAACGAGAAAGCTTCTCAGTTATTACAAAATAAGGTAATGATGAATTTAATAAATGTTTATTTTTAAATTAACCATACCTCAGTGAATGAAATTATAAAACTAATAGAATGCACATGAATATTTAACAATTCTTCTATGATCTATTAGAAGAGTGAATAAATGCAAATTGAAATATTTTCTAAGAAATAATTGTTTAGACTTTGGACCCTACGTGTCCGTGCAAGTTCCAAAATTGTACTTCGGCTTCACATCACAGTGAGCTATGAACCAATGCATTCTGTTATAATGAAATTTATTTATTATTCGTTATTATTTATTTAATTTTGAAAGATGTTCATTGCAACTCATAATGAATTACTACGTTTGAACTATCCGAGAAAGAAACTCATATGTCTCTATGCACTTTAGAAATAAGGTACTGATGAAAATTCCAAATAAATTATTATTTATTATTATTGGCAGTTCGATTAACCTATTCTTTTGTATACATATACCTGTATAACTTCAAGCATGTACATAAATGTTTAACAATTGTCTATGATGCGGAAGAAAATAATTTAAATTCTTTATTTTTCTATACTGTACTCTTACTACTTAAAATATGTCACCAACTTCATTTACTTTAGTTTCAGGTTTGTACCTATGCACATCTTTCTGTTTATTTTATTTTTTCGATATTTATGAATTAAAACTGCATCTTCAAATAAACTATCATTTTGAAACTCTTTGAGAAAGGAATTGAAATGTTTAAAAATAAGATACATTTTAAAATTTTGAATAAGTGTAACTGCCTATTAAATTATTTATATGTATATGTAGAATCTTGAAAGTATATTTCAAACGATTGTCCTGTTGTGTTAGAAATAAATAAATTTATTATAATTTAACTCGTTTAATTTGAACTTTTGACTCCACATTGCTGTACCAATTGGAGCATGGTACTTCCAAGTGTAATTCTAAATCCGTAAAGATGAAGTTTTCAATTATCATAACAGTTTTGCGATGTATCAGAACATTAATTAACCAATAAATCGTGCCTATAAAATATTTAAGTAAGTAGTGAACAATTTACGCTGAATTTAAAGACAAGGTACTGTGTCAAATTATTAACCAAATTAATTTATGCACTATAAGTATTGATATAAGTGTATTTAATAACTTTTCTATTATGTTTAAAACTAAATATATTTCTAAATTTTAATATAATCCCATTACTTTGAACATTGGACCCTACACTTGTACTTCGCCCTCAGTCTAGTCTTTGTTCTGTACCGACGCACTTCGCATTGTTATAGCTATCTGATAAACCAGAAGTTCAACTGCATCTACAAATGAATAGTGACTTTTAAACTTTTTAAGAAAGTAATGACAATTTACGCTGCAATGTTGGAAAAAGGTACTGCTCAAATTATAAAATAAATATTACTGCTTGTTGAATTTACCAAATCTATATATATATATATAGATAACATAATTGGGCCTTAATTAACTATGTATTTTCATGATTGTATCTAATATATATATATATATATATATATATATATATATATATATATATATATATATATATATATTAGATACAATCATGAAAATACATAGTTAATTAAGGCCCAATTATGTTAGGAAATAAACAAATTTTTAAATTTTAATATAACCCCACTACTTTGAACATTGTACCCTACACTTGTACTTCGACCTCAGTCTAGTCTTTGTTCTGTACCGACGCACTTCGCAATAATTGTTATAGCCCTTTGATATACCAGAACTTAAACTGCTTCTACTAATGAATAGTGATTGTTAAAATATTTAAGAAATTAATGGAAACTTTTACGCTGCAATTCAGAAATAAGGTATTGTTCAAATTATGAAATAAATATTACTGCTCGCTAAATTAACTGATTCTTAATTTATATAGTATAAGCATGGATGTAAATCATCAATAGTTATCCAATTATGTTAATAATAAAATAACTACATTTCTTTATTTTCTATTTACGCACTACTTTGAACAATGTACCCAACGTGTGTTAATCAGTACACAACTGAAGTTCAGCACATTCCCTCGTGAATGGTAAGCCGTCCTCGATATCGCAGGATGGTCGAAAGGGTTCGAATCCAGCTCTTCGGTGTTCGGCTCATCTCGGGAAGTGTCCGCGGTCATCGGCGTTCTTCAAGTTCTCAACTTTCTCCTGATTCTTCGCTTCGGAATTTTTTTCCTTTTCTCGGATCTTCTTATCTACTCCCCGAGTCTATCTCTTGTGGTTACGTTTACTCGATCAGATGTTGTGCTGTAGGAGGAGAATCAAAGGAAGAAGAGATCGAATTACTCCGCGATCCGTCGTGTTTAGGAATTCGAATCGCATCATCGAAGCGATGTCCTATTGAGCAGTTCTCGTGTCATAGTTGTACACGAAGGAGAACATCGGTTGACTAGTTAAGACTAATAATTATACTGTGGTGAATGAAATTGTTATTATCTTATTTTAAGGATTATTTCCCTAGCCGTAGGTTAGACATTCCCTTCTAGGTCTTTTGTGACCATATATCCCTTAGCAAACTAAGGCTTTTATATTAGCCTCACAACAATCATCGCAACCACTACTACTTAAATTTCCCTGGAGTTATATCTGCATCTGTTTGGATTTCAGTGATATGATCTATTTACAAAACTATATATATATATATATATATATATATATATATATATATATATATATATATATAATATATATATATATATATATATATATATATATATATATATATATATATATATATATATATAGAAACCGTTTATTCACTTCAAACATTTGAGATCTTGTTAATGTTCTATTCCTAGCCCAGCGTTGATTTGTATTAGTCATGGTTCAAAGTCTCATATTTCAGGCGCTAAAGGAAATCAAACCAAGCTAGATTGTAATGAGAGGTATTAAATTTGAGGGATAGTTTGATTTGATGTTTTGCTAGTACCTGAGGATAAGCTATTTTCCAAATACACTAATAGCTAAAAAGCCAATGACCTAAGAGCTCTATTGTAATTATTTATTCCAGATAGTAATATATTCAGTAGGTATAGTCATAGATGTAGATTCATATAACTTTTTTATTATTTCTGCCTGTAGTTCCTAAATGGACAAAAATTTTTATCATGAAATGTTTATATTATTACATCGATAAATAACGAACTAGGATCTGATTAGAATTCTTTTAATCAACGAAATTTTAATATTCCGTATTTTAAACCAAAATTCTTACAAAATTTGGTTTATTTTTTTTAGTTTAGTTTTGACTTTTGTTAATTGAATGATGTTCTTCTTCATGAACAACAATGACATGAAAATCGTTCAGTCGGTTACATCACTCCGATGATGTGAAACGAATTCCCTAGATGGCGAATCGTAGAATACTTCGACCTCTTCTTCCTTCGGCTTTTCTGTTATAACGCAATGTCTTGTAGAGTTTGAGTGGCTTCGAGGGATATCGTCGGTTTGGGAAGAAGGAGAAAAATACTGGGTTGAAGTGTTCCGGTTGGAAGTTCAGGACTTGGAGGAGGTCGATGACTATGGACTCCTTCCCTGTATTGGTTTAGTATCGAAGATTCAGATTCGTGTCCTTTCAACCATCCCGCAAGAGCGAGGGCCTCTCTCTGCTCGTGAAGGATGAGATGCATTTTAGAGGGTGTCTTGCTCGGTCCTCAAGAGGGGAGGGCAGATCGTTTTATTGGCCAGGAAGAGTTTTTTGTCTTAGAATCTTCTTGAGTTACGTCCGCAGAATATCATTCTTTGTGGTCGTGAGACACAGAACTTAGGACTTTTGGTTGATTGATAGAATAAAGAAGATATCATAGAAGAAGGACGAATTGAAATGTCGAATTAACAAATTAACCTTCACAGCGGATGCAGCTGTAATAAGGTAATAATAAGTTGTTTACTGAATTGTATTCTATAATAGATGATTGTAGCATTTTGAAATTATGTTTTAATATGTTGCAGTAAACCTCTAATCTACATTAATAACTTCTCATCCACTTAAGCAGACCCTACACGGTAATTCATGAATGAACGTCACAAGAAGTACCAAGATTGCCCGCTATCGCTTTGATCATGAAGACCCCTTACACGTTCAATCATATCTTTATTGTGAAGTTTCCACTTTTTTTTCTCTCCATTTATTGCCTACTTGACTATTTAAAGAAAAAATAGTTGAAAATGGTTTAATAAAAATATATACTGAGGGATAGTAAACAACTATTTACTTTTTATGAAATTATAATAACTTAATAACGAGACCTATGGTAAACTAACCTATCTATAGTAAGTTAGTCTCAGTAGAAAATTCGTTTTTGACAAAAGTATAGAAAAATATAATCTACTACTTACAAATAAGTACGGAAAGTAATTGCTAAAATATAAATTTGTTGAGAAAATGGAAAAGAACTGATAAATATACACAACTTTAAGTTTTTTTTTTCCTAACAGTAAATATGTGAAGTTTCCTCATTTTAATTTTAATTTGTGGCCCACTTTACTATTTAAAAGAAATAGTTTAAGATGGGTTTAAATTAAAAACAAGGGATATGAAAAAAATATTTAACTATTTACATATAATGAAAATCAGAAATTTATAATGGTTGTAGAATTAGGTAACCTAAACCTATCCAGCAGTAGGGTTAGTCCCTCCACTACATTTTACCTCAGCCCCCCCTCCACATCTCGTGAATGACCTTTGATTTCCGGATGTTCGGAAAAACCGCGCGGCACCACCATCATTACTCTCATTCACTACCTTACACGACAATTCGGAACGTCATTAGTGCAATTCCGATTGACCGTGTAGGGTCCCCTTTATGGACTTGTACAAATGTTCTTGCTTTCTTTGAATATCGACTGCATTGATGGTGTTAGCTAAAAAATTCCAAAAGTATAATGTCAAGGTTGAAGGTTGGTTAGGATAGGAGACATTGATGGCTGATTTTGTTAAAGTTTTGACCGATTCAACATTCTCGAATCTAGCGGAGTCGGTTCTGATCCAGCATGGGCAGGTTAGGATGGAGTGGGAGATAGGTTATGACAATATTCTTATGGGGTTATAAAATTTTAGGTTTTATTCAAAGAGTTAATTTATACTGTATAAATTAGTCTAGTTAACTTTGGTCTGACTGATTGTATCATACTCTAAAAATGGCACAATGGATTTATCATAATCGAAATATGTGATGAGTACTTTTGATTGAAATCTATTTGCAAAATATCAAACAAAAACTTCGTCATTTTTAAATACGTCATTTTAAATAAATTATTTTAACAAACTACTGTCGGTAGTCAGTCAACGATGGTCAGTAATTTGTCAAACTCTATCGAATGCAACAGAAAATCGAATAGGAACACACAATTTATTATTTGTATGGCTAATTAAAAAAAAAAATATATATATTGACTTCCTCAGAAGAAAATAAATCCGAATTGTCTATAGAATCAAATTACAATGCATAGTTTATATACGAATTAGAAGGGAATTTTCAAGAGTGCGGAATACGAACTGTCGGGATTCTAATGTATAATATAATATCGCATAACATAAAAGAGATCGACCACAACTTTAAATTCTATAAATACTATTTTTTAAAACATAAGAGTTTATAAAGATCGTGAACTTGTAGCGCGCTGCAATAGTCTCATCTTGGTTTTCTAATTTTTGTTTTGATGTTTGTTAATGTTTTTTTTACTAACTTTGTTATAGAAAGAAATTTTATTTTGTACTATGTTTTTACTACATGTATACATTTTAACTAAAAGTTATAGAACACCTTAAGGAGATTTCAAAACTGTAAATTTAACATGATCTAAAAATATTAAAATGTTAAAAGTCTAATTAGTTCAGATATAAGAAGGTTGTAATTTCCTCGAAATTTACGTCAACGCTTGCAGTCGCGTTTGTTAAACAAAGAAGAAGGAAGTGGTTAAGATACATTAAAGAAAAAACCTGTTTTTCTGCAAGCAATTAGCTCTTTGGATTCTAAATAATAAGATTGAAGAATGTAGCTATATAGGCTGTGGCCATGTTTTTAAACCATGGTTTCTTTAGGCGATCTGGTTTATTCAGTCACGGATACGGCGCCATTAACAACTCCCTGATGAGTATCATTTATAGCGTTCATTATCGCAATTCGGTTCCCACATTTCGATAATCGATGTATTCTTGAACGTGCCAGACTGGTTTCGAACTTTTTTCAAGGTTGTGTTTACTGAAGTAATCGCACCAAAATATGAACAGAAGTTTCTACTGTTATGTAAGATTCATAGAGGCGATTATCTATTCACCTACCTGTCCAATTTAAAAAAAAAAAGTGTGTTTCAGCGTTCATATAAAGTGGCACTTCCGGTTAGCCGATTTTAACAAAAGAGTTGCTGTCATATCCGGCATATTTACAAACCTTAAATACTTAATATCAGTTTCGTACTACTTTTCGTTTATGAGCTTGACTGTTAACACACAGACCATTTTATGATACTTGGTTATTTGGACTCAGGGAACCTCAAAACATGTATTTCCAGTGAAAACTGAGATTCGAAAATTTTCACGATCGCAATACTTACCCTTACTATATATTACATATATACATAAGTGAAAGTAAAAATGCGTTAGATGGTAAAAGGTCTTATTGATTTAGGCTTAATAAAGTCAAGTTACAACCCTTAGTAATTTTCTTTAAAGTATGAAGAATGTTGCTCATACTTTCATACCCGTGAAAGAAAGTTAGAAATAGAAATAGAAATAGAAAAATAACTTTATTCTGGGACACAGTCCCTTGAGAATAACAAATTAGAACAAAATTAAAATATTATATCTGGCCAAAACAAAATAAATCGAAAAAAAGAAATAATGTAAAAAAAATATAAGGTAAAAACTCTATATACAAAACAAACTAAACTATATACAAAACCATTAATACTATGACAAGAAACTTAAAGCTATTTAGACCAGTATACACTTTTCCGAAAAAAATAAAGAATTAAAAAATAAAAATATATCAAATTCTCTATTAAAATCCGCTCGAATGGTTAGCAAGTATCTGACTGTTTTTGTGATAGGAATTGGAATAGGAGGGATTTGAATGTGGATATGGAGGGGGAATGTCGAATTTTGATAGGGAGGGAATTCCAGAAATTGACAGAGCGAACAATAAAGGAATTTTGGAATGAGGCAGATCTGTGAGAAGGCATGTAAAGGTCAGAAGGTCGAGATCTTGTGGACAGGGAATGGACTGAGGATTTGAACTGGAGAAGGTTGTAGGCGTAAGAAGGACGATGGTTGTTGATGATTTGGTAGAGGAACGTACCTAGAAAGTATTGTCTTCGGAAGGAGGGGTAGAGCCACCTTAACTCAGTGTAGTGGTGAGAGACATGGGAGTACCTCGGGGCACCAATAACAAATCTTACGCAGCTATTCATTAATCTTTTCAGTCTATCACGGAGCTCCACCGAGAGGCCATCATACACCACACAGCTGTAGTCAAAGTGGGGGAAGATGAGAGAGGAAATTAGGAGTCTACGGATATGTTGAGGTAGGAGATGGCGTAGCAACATGGATCTCTCCAAATGGGCAAACAGCATCACAGATAGACCATGTACTCATTAGTGCCCGTCACAAGTCCAACATGATAAATGCAAGATCTTATAGAGGTGCAAATATGGACACGGATCACTATTTGAGCATTGCTGAGGTCAGATCACGAATTTCGCTGATTAAAAACCACTACCAACGACCAAAGAAGAAGATTGATGTGGTTAAACTTAAGGACTCAGACCACCAATATTCGTATCAACAAGCTGTGGAGACGAAACTTTATGAAGAAGTAATTAATGACAGCTCTATGGTCGATGAACAGTGGAAGAGATGCAGAACGCAATGAAACAGGCAGCAGAAGAAGCTCTTGGCTACGAGACTAAATCTAGAAGGCCCCCATGGTTTGATGCTGAGTGCCTTCAAGCAGTAAAAGCGAAAAATGAAGCCTACAGAAAGAAGGTTCAGCGTCCCACAAGGCTCTCCCAAGAAAAATATCGAAGAAAAAGACGCGAAGAGAAGAGATTATTCCGCGGAAAGAGAAGAGCTTGGGAAAATAAGAACATGGAGGACACAGAGGCATTGCGCGGCCAAAATGAAAGTCGCCTGTTCTTTCAGAGAATAAACGAGGGTAGGGCAGCTTTCAGACCCAGAGTGACGGCATGCAAAGACACGAATGGAACTCTTTTAAGCCACAAAGATGACGTACTAAGGAGATGGGTACAACATTTTAAAGGCGCATTAAACAGAGGAACGGTGCCTGGAGAAGTAGGTGTAATGAAGGAAGACTCCCTGAATTCTATTGAACCCCCGGATGAAGAGGAAATGGAAAACGCCCTGAGGAAATTGAAAAATGGAAAGGCGCCAGGCCCGGACGGAATCCAGTCAGAGCTGTTGAAATGTGGAGGTGAAGAACTCAAGAAAGCTCTGCATGATTTAATGCTGACCATCTGGGAGAGGGAAGCTATGCCTACGGAATGGGCAACAGCCATTATCTGCCCAATACATAAGAAAGGAGATCAAACAGAATGCGCTAACTATCGAGGAATCTCACTCCTTTCGTGTGCTTATAAGCTGCTCTCTAACATTCTTTTTGAGAGGATCCTCCCGTATTCTGAAAAGGAACTGGGGAAATATCAGGCTGGATTTAGAAGAGGACGCTCAACCACTGATCAACTGTTCTCTCTGAGGATGATCCTGGAAAAGACTATGGAGCGTAAGGTAGTCACCCACCATTTATTCCTGGACTTTAAAGCAGCATACGACAGCGTTGATAGAACGCAACTATACTGTGCCTTGGAGGAGCTAAGCATCCCTCAGAAGCTCGTACGCCTAATCAAGATGACCATGGACAGCTCGAGATGTAGAATACGCGTCGGTTCTGACGACTCCGAAGAGTTTAAAGTGAGCAGTGGGGTTAGGCAAGGGGATGCCCTCGCCTGTCTATTGTTCAACTTGGCAGAGGAGAAAGCTGTAAGAGACTCCGGTATTCAGACCAACGATATAATCTTCAATCGCCTGACACAGCTTCTTGGTTTTGCTGATGATATTGACATAATAGGTAGGTCTGAACGGGCTCTCAGAGAAGCGTTTATAGGCCTTGAAGCAGCTGCAAGACCACTTGGTCTAGAAGTCAACGAGAGGAAAACTAAGTATATGAGAGTTGGTGGTGAGGTGGATCTGAACTCTCCATTTGAGGTAGGTTCTTTTAAGTTTGAGAGAGTGAAAAGTTTTATATACCTTGGGTCTGAAATTAATAGCAAAAATGACATGGCTCAAGAAATACAAAGAAGGATCACGGCTGCCAATAGATGTGTCTTTGGACTTGGCCGACACTTAAGAAGTAGGTACCTCTCAAAGAAGACCAAGCTGATCATATACAAGACCCTTGTTCGGCCTGTTTTGACATATGGCTCAGAGGCTTGGACGATGACAAAAAAGGATGAGATGAAGCTGAGTGTGTTTGAGCGAGGAGTCCTCAGAAGGATTTATGGTGCAGTAAAGGAGGGTGATGTCTGGAGGAAAAGAAAAAATAGGGAGCTCAGTTCTCTCTATGCAGACATCGACGTAGTCACGTATATTAAACTGGCCAGACTAAGGTGGGCAGGGCATGTGGCCAGAATGAGCACCGTTGAAATACCAAAAAAAATAATGATGGAGGAGCTGCACCTCGTAAGACGGGTAGGAAGGCCGAGGACGAGATGGTTGGACAACGTGGCCTATGATGCGAGAACCCTGCTTGGTGTACGGAACTGGAGAGCTGCAGCAGAAGACAGAGCCAACTGGCGGAGGCTCTTGGAGGAGGCCCAGTCTCGGTAACGGGATGTTGTGCCACAAAAAAAAAAAAAAAAAAAAAAAAAAAAAGGAGATGGCGGAAGCGATGAAATAGTTTAAGGGTAGAGATTGTCCGACGGGAAATGTGAGAAATATGGTTGGTCCAGGAGAGGGTTTGATCTATGAAAAATCCTAAATTTTTAACAGAGGAGTAGAAGGAAATTGGCTGGTCATTAAGGTGTAATATGGGAAAGTCAGTATGGGATCTAATGAGGGGCTTGGAACCAATGACGATGGCCTGAGTTTTGGCAGCATTTAACTTTAATCCATTTACATTTGCCCAGGCATTGATTCGATCAAGATCTTCTTGAATCTTGGCAAATGCCCCCAGTAACTCAGAGGGAGAAAAGGATAGGTAGATCTGGGAATCATCTGCATAAAGGTGATGGGAACAATGGAGAATTGATTTAGGTAGGTCGTTAATGTAGGAGCTGAAAAGGAGAGGAGATATGCTTGAACCCTGGGCAACTCCAGAGGATAAAGAAAGGAAAGCAGATAGTGGTTGGTTGGGTATGGAGACTGCTTGGGTGCGTTGGGAGAGGAAAGATTGGAACCAAGAGATGGAACTATTGGAGAAAGATAATGATTTTAGTTTGTTGAAGAGGATGGAATGGTTGATGGAATCGAAAGCTTTGGAGAAGTCTAGAAGAATAAGGACAGTTAATTTTCTATCATCTATTGCAGATTGAATGTCGTTGGTAATTTTAATTAAGGCAGATTGTGTGGAATAGCCGGGACGGAAACCAGATTGGAGAGGATCAAATTGGTTGGAATTTTCGAGGAACTTGGAGACTTGGGATTGCACCAGTCTTTCAAGAGGCTTTGAGAGGTTAGAAAGAATTGAAATTGGACGGAAATCTTCGGGTGAGGATGGATTAGGCTTTTTATTTAAAGGAAGGACAATGGCTTTTTTCCAAGAGGTAGGGAATACTGAATTCTGAAGGGAGAAATTGTAGATAAAAAGGAGAGCTGGGAGGATTTCAGGTAGACATATTTTTATTAATTTGACAGGAATGCCGTCTGGCCCTATGGAATTGGTGTGGGATTTCATTAACGCGGTTAACAAGTCTGTGGGAGAAATGTCGGAAAAATAAAAGTTATTGTCGTTAAAGGATATCTCTGGAGCAAAGCCAGAAGAGGAAGGTAGAGAAGAGGTATTAGCGACAGATATAAAATAAGAGTTTAAATCATCGGAGGATACAGGATAGGCTGCGGTAGGGGATCTGGAAGGATTACCAATGGAAAGTTTACGAAGCAGTAGCCATTTCGATTTGATATCAGGAGCTGAGGAAAGGGTTTCATGGAAGTAGGAAGTTTTCGCACGCCGGATCCTTGTCTGTGCCAAGTTGCGAAGCACCCTGAACGCTTGGTAGTCATCTGCAAGCCTCGTACGTCTAAAACGTCTTCGGGCAGCGTCGCGCCTCTTCTGCAGATCTTTGATTTCCTGACACATCCAAGGAGCAGGCCGGTGACGAAAGGTAGAGGTCTTGAGGGGAGCATGGGTATTGAGAATATTGAGAAGATTGGTGGTAAGAATGTCAACCATGGAGTCGATGGAAGAGCAAGAATATATTCCATTCCAGTCTAGGGTTTCTAGGTCAGGTAATATTTTTTCTCGAGTAAGGGAATCTAGGTGACGGAAGGTGATAGTTCGAGGCTGGATTGAAGGAGTTTGGATATTATATGTTATTTGTATAAGATCGTGAGATGATAAGAATGATACTGGCAATTGAGAAGAGGAGAGGAGATTTTGTACAGAGTCTATAATGTAGAAGTCTAGCCAAGTGTCTGACCTGCTGGTGTGGTGGGTGGGGGAAAATGGAACTATGAAGAGGTGCAGAGAGAAAATTAGGTTTTCTAGATAGGATTTGTCATTGGAGTTAGAGGGGAAATTGGTATTGAGGTCACCGGAGATGATTATTCTGGGATATAGAGGAACGAAGTTGAATAGGGTTGATTCGAAGGACTGATCAAATGGAACATGGGGAGGACGATATACCACAGTGTAAAGGAGAGGAAGATCCTTACAATGGATTTCTACTAGAAGGTATTCAACCTGAGGATGATCGGAGGGTGGTGAGGAATCGAGGATTCGAGTCTTCAGGCTATTATGGACAAACATGGCTACTCCTCCGCCATTCCGGCTTACACGATCATGACGGAGGAGGGTGTGATTAGGCAAGGAAACAGAAGAGGAAGGGATGTAAGGTTTAAGCCAAGTTTCCGAGATTGCGATAATATGATAAAAGTTTTGAGTGAAATATTGCAGGAACTCGTCATAGTGGGCAGGGAGGGATTGAGAGTTAACATGACAGGTGATTAGGGTACTAGACATGAGAAGAATTGGGAGGGAAACAGTCAGAGTTACACGATCTTTCTAATTATACAATACTAATTGGTCTGTGCGAGACATTCGCCGATAACAAAACATTCAAATAGGTGAATGCAATAATGCCTATTGTTCTTACCATGTCTAGTATCAAAAGCATGGAGAACATATTTTTTTTATTTATTTATTGAGTATTACAGCAATCTATAACTTGGACATAAGTTATAGTGAGATAGGATAACATTAACACTATATTTAAAAAATATATAAAATAAATAGAAGCTAAATAACTATAAATAATAATAAAAAAGTACATACAATAAATAAAATAAAATAACTTAAAATTAAAACAAAGCAAAAAACACATGCATACTTATATACACTATTTACAATCAGGCGAGGGAACTCCGAGAAAGGCTTATCCCTCCAACTATGGAGGGAAAAGCTGAACTCCAGGAGAACCCTGCGCTACTCTCTTAACCGTATCACTGGTACTTAAGCCAGCGGAGATTGGTCGAGAGCACTTTAGCCACATACACTCATGTCTTGGGTGGAGAATCTGTCCATTGCCAGAACTCCACTATATACAGTCTACAAAATTTCGCAGGGCCACTGACGTTTCAATCTTCTTGGAGGATTATAGGGATGGGAGGTGCTTGATAGGGATTGGGCAAAAGCATTTGGATGATACGTAACTATCTGGTTTTTAACAAAGATTGTTCAGTACTTTAAAATCTTTATAAAAATGACCCTATACATGTTTTTGATAAAATCAATGGTTACGGAGATATTTATGAGATTATATTTAATGCACTTCCACTTTAAGCAAAAATTGCTCCAAACCACGAAATTGGTGATGTTCATAGTATATGTTTGGAAACTGGAGGAAAAAAGAAAATGCTTATCTAGGTCGAAAATTTTCGGAAATACTTGTCAGAAGTTATATGTATAATATATCGTTGGAAAGCGGAGAACTTTAGAAAATTAAATGTAAAATTCTAGAAGGTAACGGAGAGTGACGAAAAAAATCAACCTGAGCCACCATATTGAAGATATAAAGACAATTGCGGATGGCCAAGTATGAAAAACAGCTTATAATTTTCAAGTTTGAAAAATTGCCAAAATTTTGAAAATCTGTATTTCAATAACTATTAAATCTACCAAACTTTTTCTGGTCTTAAATTGCAATCTTTTCCCTCTGAAGTGTATTATCATTAAAAATAGTAGGCCAAAAGATATGTTCAAATCAGGCTGTTTTTTACTAAAAATGGCCTAATTAAATGGCCCTTTTTAAAACTTTTTTTAAAACAATTAGAAATCTTGTAGATTATCTTTGTAATAATCGACCTTAAATTGTATATATTTTTTTTATGCCCAAACAAAATTTTCTTTTCTTTATATCTTTTTTTCTGGCTTCTTTGGCAGAGGTTTATTTCGCCCCTGAAGGAGAAGATAATCTTCGAAATTACGAGTCAATCATTGGATTCGATGAATAATTAATGAAGATTTGACATACCTAAAAAAACATTACTAGCCCCAGTGTGTCAAAGTAGTCCTTTATATAGAAATTTCCCTTAAAGAGGTCTTTATTAGGAGGTTTCACTTTATAAAAAACGATAAACGAACGGACGAAGATACGATAATCGCTCGGCGAAGATCGGGTTCCCCCGGATCGCTTCCCGGGGGTACTGAAAACTCTCTTGCGGCAGAACTCACCTCGCTCTCAGACCTACAAGATGTCCTCCAGGTCTCTGCTCGGCCTGGCCGTCGTGCTGCTCTGTCTGCAAGTCGAGCTGAAGGCCCACCACTGGAACGGTGAGTACCTTTGTGGAAACGATCCTCAGCCTCTTCTGGAGACTTTAATGATCGTCCACTCAAAATCAATCAGTAGTCAATACAATTTTTTGTTGTTAAAATCTTATTGTAACTTATAAAAAAAGTACAGTCTAACTTCTACACCAAGTTAACCATCGCCAACCATTCTATCAGACTAGGGAAAAAATATTTTAATCATAATTTATAAATACAGTATTTAAATTATCTTCAGAAAAAATATTTAAAGTACAAAATACCATAAGTTGTACATTGTATTTCAATTACAAAAAAAAAAAAAAAAAAAAAAAAATACAAATTAGGCCCTATGAAGTGGTGGCTTACAACTAATGTATTTTAAAAAAAATGTAAATATTTAATATTTGACCATTGCATTATTAAGGAAGGAGATGGTACAGGATGGCGATCATAAATAGGCTAGATAGTGGTAAAACTATTTTATTAAAAGCCAACGTTTCGACCCGACTTTGCAGTTCCTCTTGAGGGCTAGAACGGACAAGATACAAAAAGATATAGAGAATTATGTGGAAGTTACATAATATTTAGACAAAAAATTATAAATAATGTAAATAAGCTTATTAAAATTATAAACAGTTAGTACATTAAAATATAAACAGAGTAAGCTAAGTAACAAAATCCTAAACTGAATTGTGAATCTTTTATTGATCTGTAGGAGCATATTCACATATATATTATACTACAACAATTGTTACCATCTATTTACTTCAGTTTAGGATCTTGTTACTTAGCTTACTCTGTTTATATTTTAATGTACTTACTGTTTATAATTTTAATAAGCCTATTCACATTGTTTGTAATTTTTTGTCTAAATATTATATAACTTCCACAATTCTCTATCTTTTTGTATCTTGTCCGTTCTAGTCCTAAAGAAAACCTGCAAAGTCGGGTCGAAACGTTGGCTTTTAATAAAATAGTTTTACCACTATTTAGTCTATTTATAACCGCCACCCCGAACCATCTCCTTCCTTATTTAAGAAATAGGTCTTATTAAATATTACAGATGTTATTAGATTAGAAGACAGTAGTATGGGAATTGTATTAGTTTTATTCAATTGAATAATACTCATATTTTACACATTAATACTTTTGTCGAATATTTTAAATACTTTATTTATAAATTATGATTAAAATATTTTCCCGTTTGTCCGTTCTAGTCCTGAAGAAAATCTACAAAGTCGGGTCGAAACGTTGGCTTTTAAGAAAATAGGTTTGAAACTATTTAGTATATTTATGATCGCCACACGGACATCTCTTCTTATTTACAAAATAGTATCTTTTTTTCCACATTTATTTTATATATTAAATCATAATAGATCGTTTTTTTACTTTCCTACCTCTATTAGATAAGGAAAGTGTTGCGATTGGGTCAAATTTCCGGTATGCGGTTTTCAAGAGATCTATACGACAGATCAGAGCCCTTTGAGTCAAACAAATTTATCTTCCCAAGATTTTCTCGGGAATTAGTTGACCAATTTTGTTGCTTCTTTTTTTATTTTGTAGGGTTCTGACTACTGACGCCTGTGACAGAAATTGGATCCCGCAAAGCAAAAATGAAAAACATGTTTTTCTATAGACTGCAGCGTGAAAACGCTCTTACGGTTTAATAAACTTCTAATTTTAATAAGTAGTTTATTTTGTAATGGACTAAATTCCTGAGAAAATTCAGGAAAAAGATAAAGAAAAGAAAATGTTTTGAGCCTAACTCGCTAAGTATATCTTGAAAAATATAAAATATTTCTTTTGTAATTTAGTACCTAAAAGCAAAAAAAAAAAAAAATCATCGAATTGAATCATTATTAACGATGATACAGCTATTCTATTTTCTACATTTTTAATTACTTTTCTAACACGTTTAGCCTTTATTTGAAGATAATGAAATTACAAACAAAAAATTTTGAATTTAAAAAAATATTGTTTGATATACTGCTCAAATCTGTTTAACAGAAAATATTGTTTGACAAAATTGGGCAATGGCAAAAAGTTTTTGATCAGCAATATTAGAGAGTATTGAAATTTTTAAGCTGATATACCTTAAGCCAGTTTACATTATTTTAGTTTATCAAATAAATAAATAAATAAAATAAATCGTACTCGAGTCTTTTCTTTGATTAATTTTTAGGAAAGTAAATCTAATTCATTTTTTTGTTTGTTTCTTGTCCTTTTACTTTTCTAGATTTTTTACTTCGCTACCTCTATCAGGTAAGTATTGCGATCGGGTCAAAGTTTTCAACTAATCTATACGTTTGAGAGCCCCAGGATACCGAAAAACACATATTCAGCTATTGGTATGTCTATCCGTCAATGCTAAGATTATATAAAGAAACTAGTCGACCGGTTTCGTTTATTCTTGTTTTGTTTTGTAGAGTTTTGATTTCCGATGCCTGATATACAAATTGGCTGCTCCCATCGCTCAAAACTTTTTTCCCAGCTTCTTTCGAGATGTATGTTATACACACTAACTTAAAGGGTTTCGTTGAAATAAGTATATCAATTTATCTATATAAGCACGACACACGCCATTTGGTCGCCATCTTGAAAGGAATGTACTTTTCGGTGAAGTATCTCATACAGATAAGTTTAAAGAGCACCAAAAAGAAGATTTTTGTCAAGTTTCATTTGAATCGGTATATCTACTACAGTTTATAGCGATGCAGGTTTTTCGACCGTCGTCTTAAAACAAAAGATCGTTCACGTTCCCGTTCGCAATTCGTTAGTTCATCAAACAAATCAGGATTTAATATTTCAAACTTAAAACTTGAAAATTTAAATTTTGACCTGTACGCAAGGTTGAAGAAGAAATAAAAATTAATGAAATAAGATCAAGAATATTCTTTGTCTTCCTCCTTAGTGCCTTTCAGCGTGGAAGGCGTAATCCAGTCTTCGCGGTCTCTTGCCAGATTCCTCTCAATAGATCTCAACTTCCGTCAGATCTCCGATGTGTAACGCTCGGGTAAAGTCTAGACTGTATTTACTAGAAATTAAAAAAGACTAACTGAAGTATTTTTGCATATACATTAAAATATATCAGATACTAAAAATTTGACCTGCATACTGTCAGCGAGGGAAATGTTTATCATCTTATCTTCTTTGTAATTTTACAAAATTTTATCTTGCAGTTTTTCTATCTCAGTTTGGTTATTTTATCAATCCAAGTTTTCCGGAGACGTCTCCCAAGTTTTTCCCGACGTCTAGACATTTTCTGATCGTTTTTCCTGTGTTTGTTCTTCCTCATAACCTGACTAAACCATTTGAGGATTTTCTTTTCCACGGTTTCCAGCATTGGAGACATCTTAACTTCTCTAATCCGTTCGCTTTGGATGTGATCTCTTCTCAAATATTTCATTTCAACTACGGCCAAGCTACTTTTATGCCTATCTAGCGGAATTCCGCTCTCACTACCGTACAGTAGGGTTGGAAGACAAAGGGTGCTGTTTATATTGAGTTTAGTAATATTTTCCACCACTCGTTCTTATGACAGTGTTACAGGTCTGGTAATAGATGCCATTTGCTTTTTTTTTATTCTATTCGATATATTTTGATAAATATTAAGTTAACTGTGACAATTTTTTAAGTGAAAACTTATTTAGGTGCGTTTGTACTTTTTTTGTGGAGAATGAATTAGATTGGATCGTCAGATCGCCGAAGTATACCGCTCGGGTAAAGTAGACTTGAGTCGACTAATTGAAGTGTTTTTACATGTGGATTGAAATATCTTAAACACTAAAAATCGGACCTGGTTACTGTTTGAGAGAGAAATGTTCATCATTTCATCCTCTTTGTAATGATTAGGTTTTATGAAGATATTAAAATATCTCAAACGATGGTACTGTTTGAGAGAGAAATGTTCATCATTTCATCCTCTTTGTAATGATCTATTATTCAAAATTTTATCTTAACGCGACGGCTTGTTAGAGGGTGTGTCGAAAACCAAATGATAACGAGTTTCATTGAAGATATGGATTAAAGTATTTCAGAAACTAAAAATTCATACCATATGTGACAGTAATAATAATAGAAAAAAAAATGTAATAATGGCAAATATAAGTGTTAATTTAATCTTTGTTCTATTATTTTCTGGGAAAAATTTCAAGAAACGAGACCAAATATCGAAGCCAAGAATGTAAAGTTTATCTTTAAAGTCGAAATTGGTGATCGGGTTAGAATTTCTAAAAATCGATAAATTAATATTTATTAATAATAAAATTAAAATCTATCATTTTGACATTAGTAATAGCGACTAAGAAGTTTATTGGCACCATATTTACAATAAATTAAATAAAAATATAAATTAGGAATACACTTTAATTATTGAGGTATTATAAACAAATTCATTACAAGGATAACGATTGTGTTTAAATTTACAACCAATAGGTAGAAATTGTTATAAATGCAAACTAAAACAAGCAACAAAATAATGAGTTCGGAATGCAACCTATATACTTACAAATCAAGACGAATTCGATTGAGTTACGTAAATATGGCGCTGCTAGCAGATTTTTTTTTAAAACTATTTTCATTATCGTAAAGGTACATTCCATTACGAAACAGCGTAAATTATCACTTCTTTGGGAATATAAGATAGTTAATTTGCAAGTTTTTTTTTAATTTGTTGTTTCATTTTCCTTGATAAGAAGTATTGGGTTAATTAGTTAGCTCTTTGTATTTTCGTTATGCAATAAAGAATGAGTCGTTATAGAACCCTGATTGAAGTTCACTTGTTTACGGATACAGAATGGTCTTAAATTCAAACAGTATAATGTAATGAATGTTATGTAGTTGTATATAATTGTTTAAAGTGAAAATATACGGGTAGAATATGATTAAGATGCTTATAAATGAAATAAATTTACATTTGAAGATGAAAATCATGTTTTTTGTTTGTTATTGGAATGTGTAAAGCGTTTTTATCCATCTAAATATTTTGCAAAACAACGCTTTAAGTGAGAACTTAAATTATAAGCAAATGCATTCAAAATTTGATCTTTTAACAAAGTTTGCTATTTGATATCTTCGGTTAGTTATCAAGGGTGTTAATTATTCTACATGTCTGCTTATTTCATTACAGAAGTGTTCTAATGTACTTAAAGTATAAGCAAGGAGCATGTTAAACTCTAGATGTCTGTATTAATAAGATATATGTCGAACTAAGTATGTGTGAATAATTTTTCCACGTAAATAAGATTCCTTATTTAATAGTACAAATGATATAACTACAAAAGAATGTTCTCTTTCATACAAATTTGGATTTATGATAAAAAGCCAATGTTATTATTATGTTGCTTCTTGAGACATTCGAGTTAGGCTAAACAGTTTTCGGGATGAGCCTTCCTCTCCTCCTAAAAAAAATAGTAAAATATAACCATGTCTTGTGAAAAAAATGAACTTTGAAAGTATTATTGTTCGTGTCACAGGCTTATCCACGGGGGACGGGGGCTTTCCTCCTCAAAATTCTACAAATGTAACCATGTTTTATGAAAAAAAAAAAAATTAAAACAATTATCTATTAAATTATTATTGTACGTGTAATAATATTTAATAGGACTTCAAGAATCACTTAAACACCATTTCATGTACGTAGTTAGTATCTTTCTTTTTTTTCCAAAATAATTATCGTCATATATATGAAAAAAAAAAAAGCTGCCGGGCTGAAGTCCCCCAAAATTATGTAAGCTAGATCACTAGATCACGTAAGCTAATTTTTTTTTTATCTTTCAGCTAAATTGGTACCTTTAGGAAGTGACTTATTTTGTTAAAGCGAGCTAATATAACAATACTCTTCACACACTTTAAATTATGGGAATGTTTCTGCAATGTATTCCCCATACAACCATTATATCTTTAAATGATTGATTTATTTTTTTTGCTATTTTCATTTAATATATGAGAAAACGAAGCAATTTTTTGTTAGAAATTTATTAAATTCAGTGCTGAATAGATCATACACTAAACTACGGTGTATACTTTAGACCACACGAGACGTGAAAATATCAACAAGGCAGGATTAATAATATAAAATGTATTTTTTTTTCTTCATATTTACAAAATAATAACATTTCCAATATAAAATAATAGTTTTTTGTTCTATGTCAGGTCAAAATACTTGATTTATAGCTCATTACTAAGACGATGAAATGCTGAAAATTTGCCTCGCTTACATTATGCAGGTCCGAATTTTAGTTTTGAGATATTTTATTCCAAATATTTAACAAAACTCGTTATCGGTTGGTTTTCGACTATTTTTCCCTTTTAAACACGGCACACAGTGGTCTAAAAGAGGCAAAATCTCCTATTTCCAAGGTGTTATAATTAATGTTTCTATAGTCAACTCATGTATTTCTAAAGTGTAGGCACGAATGATAACACCAGTTTCAAAGATATTCAACAAAATATAAGTAAAAAATCTATTTCTGCCACATTAATCATGCAACTTGTTATAAATCATTAAATATATTTTAGGCGTTTTTGCTGAATTCTGAAAATACATTTTTTTTGTGGTGTGATTTTTGGAAATGAGTCTAATAAGTTCTTAAATAAGTTATAATGTACCTCGCGCCAAGGTCATAGTGTAATCAAAATATTTTTTGAACCCTCTGATAATGATGAATACAAAAATCAGCTGCAATAGTTTGAGATTTCGGTAATTATCTGACAAAATCAGTCAAGAAAGTTATACCAGAAACGAGCAAAAAAAAACTGTATCTAATTAAATTTGTACCTTATATAATTTACTCCTTTCCGTCATAGAAAACTGGAGGAAAAGTATAGAAACAAAAAACATGAAAGAAAATGCGTAGGAAAATTCAAATAAATTTGTGGTTCATAGTTGAAATTGGGGTAATGTGTTCAGCTCACTACCATGTATTTGGTTTCATCATCATTTAGTTGAAGGTTGATTTGCTCTTCTTCTCTTATCCACTATGTCCTCTTGATAGTAATATAGGTAATAGATATTTATAATTGATTCTGTAAATAACATTTTAAATGCAAAATATATTTTATTTATAATTGAAAAAAATTAAGAATAATAATAACGGTTGATCTTACCAAAACAGTTTGGTTGTGCCCGACATCATGGGTGTCTATCCCCTCCAAGGTTAATGGCGCAAGAACCTATTCTTCCCACTCCTAACATATTTTATTGCTCATATTTTCTTGAAAACAGATTAAGCGAAGATAGAATTAGACAAATCGTAGATGATACACAATTACACCTGCTTTTTTATTTTTATTTTTTTTTTTGTTCTTCCCTACTTCGCCTTTTAGGCTATACGGGAGATTTTCCCGGGCCGGAAGGGTGAGGGCGGGGAATTTGAAATCCCCTCCGGCACCGAGACGCGAACTCGTACTTTTTAAATCTTCTCAAATCTGTAATCCGGTTTCCAGGTAAATCGCAGTCCTGTGCACACGCTTTAGCCCATTCGGCCACCCCGCTCCCCTAAACAATTACACCTGCTGCGATCTGTTCCATATTTTCACCTTGTCCCTTAGTACGAAACTTTTCATTACGAAAATGCATAACCCTGTCAAAATGTGCCCCTCTCAAAAATTCAAAAATCCATCAAAATATGTCACCTGAAAATTTTTGATGGCATAACTTGCGCCATGAAACCCCCTTCTGGGTACCTCAGCCCGACATGCTACAATAAATTTAGTTTTTCAAATATCTTGCTTAAATTGAAAGTTTCTCTCTGTTTTTGACGTTTTTATGCCTTTTCCGAACACTGTGCGGCGCCACGTTAAGATACAATTTTGAATAATAATTCATTACAAAAATGATAAAATGCTGAACATTTCCATGCTTACAATATGCAGGTCCGATTTTTAGTTCCTCAGATATTTTAATCTTATCATCCTATCAATTTAAATACATATCTAAATTAATCTAGATAGATAGAAATTTTATTTGTATTTGGGAGGTTCCCAAAAATGATCCAAAAATCTAGGGTTTATAGAAATAGAGCCTTGCTTGGCTATTGTAGAATAATATGGTTTTACAAGTTTTATGGTTATGGTTATGGTTTTACATATATATCATTTAAATATAAATAAAATTTACAATGTTTTACGTTTAGAATGGGCTTCACAAAATATTAAACAATAAAAATTGAAAACATAAAACGATTACTGCATAATAATAGTTATATGAACCTGTTACTATGATAGAAACATTAAATATAAAAATATTTGTATATATTAACAAAATATTACTTAGATAGTAATAGAACATGGGTTATGATCAACAATTTTGTGTACTCCCATCATATAATAATAAACTTTATTTAACTTATCTATACAATCGATATTCAGTATGGATTCGATGCTGTGGTTATCAGAAGATTCTGAGATGAGTTTTGAAGGAATTTTTGTCTATAGTCATTGTATGCTGGGCAGTGAAGGAGAATGTGATGTAGATTATTCTAGATAAATTGACTGCATGATACACAAGTTTCTTGAGACTCAATCGAAAACGTTCTGTTTTTTTGCATAGATTCTGATATGTTCTGGGTTTGCAACTCTTAATTGACTAACACATCTCAATTTCTTTATATCGACTTTGAATGTAAGGCACGTTTCGGGATCGGGAGCATTGTAACTGCATAGCATTCTGTATAAAGGGTAGTGTAAAAATAATGGTTGTGTGCTTTTTCAAGGATGTCGCATTTGTATCGAAGAAGTCCGTTTGTGAGGTGAACAGAAAGCTCTTCTGCAAAGGCATTAAGCTCGGCTATTGCTCTAAATCGAGACACCCAATTGAAGTTTATGTCAGGCTTGTCCTTGATGATAATGATTTAAATCTATTAAAACAAAGTTTTGGGAGTCGCTCTTCTGGCATGAACTCGAGCTTGGTCCATAGATTTGTCATCTTTTTTAGTAGTAAAAATTAATTTATGAATGTATAAGAGTAGAGAGAAAAATGTTGGAAATATGCAGAGACGAACACTAGTAATAATAAATATATAAACATGTTTGTATAGCACACTAGTCGAACTATGTAAAAGGTTCTTATATACAAACTATTTACTTTGAAAGATGGCTCTTTGGAGTTTCAGACAAAGGTTGTAAAGATTTATCTGATAGAATGACTTTTAAAGAAAGAATTCGTCAAATAAAAACGTAATAAAATACGACGTTGTGAGTTCGTTCACCTAACGGCGAGTTATGCAACCGCTCAATGTCACACTAGATCTGCCCGTACTCGATCGATTTATCTAGGATCGAGTTCCGGTTAGTTGAACCTTAACTTGTTTTTTATTTATGTACATTAACAGTAAGCTTATTTGTTAAAAATAAAGAAAGAATCGATTTAACTAACTTTGAATATTCATCAGTTTCATATGACCTTGTGCAGACGCGGATTTCGAGGTCAAAGCACTTTCTATAAATACACTTCAATTCCTTTAACCCTCACACATACCATTAAAAAAAAACAAAAAATGTTTTGTATTCCAAATAAGCTGCAGTAAAGTCAAATAGAATTTTGACTTGGAGGTATAAATGGTAAAATTGTGAAACATTAAAGCAGGAGCTCCCTTGGATCGTAAGATAATTTGATCACAATAACGGGAAAAAAAGTAGCCTACAAAAATTTTAGACCGTTTGACCTATATAACCTCGTTATTTTGATAATTTGGGGGTGTAGGTCACGCCAAACGCCTCAATACTTTTGAAGGCTACTTTTTTTTTTTTCAATTTTTTGCTCAAATTATCTTACGATTCAAATGGAAAACAAATGGGTATCTACAGATTTTTAGTACCTAATTAAATAGACAAAGTTTACCGATCTCGAGATTGAAAACGCCTCAATTCCGAGAATTTCCGTAAATATAATATTTCTAGGTTACAATAAGATGAAGCTATTAACGAAGTTTCAGGCCGATGTTAATAATTTGATGAAACGAGGTCTGTATCGCGGACTACATATTTTGTCTTATCCGTATTTCTTTTGAGTCCCAGTTCTTTACCGGATTTTTTTAACATTTCCGTATATAGTTTTACATTTTCCGTCTTTCGCTTAATCGGACCAAATCACCACCACAGCAAAACACGTTTGCAAGAGAATTTTTTTTAGCTATTTATATATAAAGTGATATAACTATATATGATAGGTATTTTACAACAGTAGATTTATTTTTCTTTTAGGTTTTCGGATTTGAAACTCTTGAATTATTCTTTAAAATCTTTTCAAAACTGATTAGATCATGAAATGAGATAATAGAAAATGGAACATTTCATCCTTCAATTGTTCTTCCATTCACTGTGTAATGTTCACCGTTTTGTGTTGGTCGAAGATGAACACGAATACACGATCTACTTCCACCATTTTTTCTTTGGATTGTTCTTTTTCTTCGACATGTTCCGGTTCCGCAATTACATGAAGATGGAAATAACCTTGACTAACCTTAATCGCGTGTTGATGGAGTCATTTTCTACTCTATCTCGTCGCTGCTTCTTGTTTTATATTCACAATATAATAATAATAAATATATACACAATAGGTATTAATCTATGAACTCATTTAATTTTGTTAAATTAGATTTTTATACAAATATGTAAATAGGAGTTTAGATTGATTTTTACAATTATTTTAAAACCCCTTTTAACGCGACAGTTTCTAGTTCCTAAAAGTATCTCCCGATTAAATATGATTAGTAAAAAAAAAATAAACTATTATTGCTTTAGAAATAGTGAATTTCCGTACGAAAATTTTATTCAAAATTATGAAAGAAATGACCAATTAAATTTATAGAAATCAATATTCAAATGATGATATAAATTCATTAATATATAGTGTGTTTCTTAATTTCACGGCACTATTTTAGGCATGTGTTCACTAACGCAAAATAAACAAAAAAGTTCATATTAACTTATAACTCATTTATTAAACAGATATCAAAGGTTAAAGATTTATTATTACTATTTATTTATTATTATTACAGCATTGAGAGAGTAACTGTTAAAGGGGCCCCCGTTTTGTTGAATGCAATATCCAGCCCCACGCAAAATAATCTAATGATTAAATCAGGAGATCGTGGTGGCCATTTAACAGGTCCATTTCAACCAACCCATCGGTCTCCATAAGTTGCTATTAAATTATCAGTGACACTATTAGAAAAGTGAGCTGGAGCACCGTCATGCATAAACCACAGCCATTGCGTACTGCCTAGCGTAGTGAAAATCAGCAGATTTAAATTTGAGTGTAATTTAAATTGTATTTACTAATTAATTCTAACTTATACATTTGATATTAATTACGAATTCCAATGTTAACGTGGAGGGTTATCTAAATCTGGAAAAAAAACTAGCCAGTAGTCTCAGAGAAATGCTGGAGATGGCGAATGGACAAATTTTATATATATATATTTTTTTTTTAAATAATTTTTGGTTACAACGTATCTCAGTACATAAAGCGTAACTTTTTTAGGGTGTTTACATTTTTTTCTTAGTCGATTAAAAATATCCACGATATCAATATAGAAGTAAATCGTCTAATAATATATCAGTATGAGAAAGAACGGAAAATATAGACAGTAATGAATGTTTGAATAGATTTAAGCATTAAAAAAATGGGCTACTATAAAATAAAATACAAAAGTTAATTAGTTAGATAATTAGTTAAAGGTAATTAGTTAAATCTCCACCTTGTTTATGATTTTAAGTAAAAAAATAAATATATAAATAAGTTATATTAGAATAGTTACCTAGGACTCCATCTGGACAAACGTCTAACTTGGAATCCTCATACCAGACTGAAACGACAAGAAACAGCTCGACGTTTCCGACTACTTCAACACTTACTAGACAAACGCTCTAACCTCCCAATTAATTATAAAAGACTCATTTACATGACTATAATAAGGCCTATTTGGACTTACGGAGTTGAGCTATGGGGTTCCACCAAACCTTCAAATTCCTCTCGCATCCAATCCTTACAATCCAAAATCCTTCGTAAAATCCTCAATGCTCCTTGCTTTGTTACAAATAATGACCTTAATGTTCCTTATGTATTTGCCCCAGATTTGCCCCAATCCAGATATATGTTCTTCCATAAACTTCATTACCATCCCAACCCTCTTGTTTCTAATCTTGCTTCCTATTCAATTCCTGATAACCCTCCGAGGCGTCTGAAAAGAAGATGGCCATGTGCTCTCCTAATATAGACATATTATTAGAGTTCTACCAATGGGTAGTTTCTCAACATGTGTTTTATGTCATTATATCCATGTGCGAATTTACCAGATGTATTTTTTGTATACAGTTGTAAATATCATATAAATAAATAAATAAAAATATTAGAATACTAGGAGAAGCTTGTTCTTTTCACTATTTGTTTAGTTTAGATTTTTGTTGTTGAGTAAAGTTCATCAAATACATGATTCTGAGTAAATTTAATTCAGTCTTTGGCAATGTGATAAATATCTGACAAAGAAATCAAGTTTTATAGTGACTTTAAATACGAGAGCAATTAGTTTGTGTTTAACTCTGTAATAAATAGTAAGTGTAATCACATGTCATCCTAAGCTTTGACAAGTCTCAGATCTTAAATTATATAATATTAGAGTGCTTATATAAAAATTTTATTATAAAAAAAATGTTTTTTAAAATTATGAAGAAAGTATGAGATGTAGCAATAGTTATTTGATAATCTCCATGTTTGGTGTTGTATGTTTGTTGTAAGGTACTAATAAAAGATAATTGCAGATATGACGAAGCTGTTTATGATACAGGTCTGTTATTCCAATTGCTGGGTGGGCAGCCATTCTACTGGGGACCTCCCATCCTGAGGATTCCCTTCTTTAGCAACGGTATACCTATCTACCTCTATGCAACCGCCAAATCTCTAACCTCTTTGTAATTTTGCCACAACTAATAACAGAGCTTTTTAGTATGTTGATTGTTGGAGTAGTATTGTTGGTTCGTTAATGATTATGGCTTGTTTTTTATTTTTTTGTTATTGTTGATTGAGGTTGTAACAATTAATATCATTAATGACACATGAAGGATGTGGTGATGGTTATCCACACCAATTATTTATGCTAATACATGCAAATTGATTTTCACAGCAGCTGGTAATTTACATTTTGCATTTTAGATTGATTGCTTATACAATATTTATAATTATTCAGCTTTATATTTTGCGTTCAGAAATGATTTCCTAATCTGAAAGACTAATAATGGCGATAATATATAAAAAAGTTAAAACATCAAATATCGAAGGTTATATCGTTTATACATAACATATAGTATCGATCTTTTTCTTTTTGCTTGGAAAAAAATAATTGAGGATTTTGTTAATTATAATAACGCTTATATTTAAATTATAATAAAATACCAAATATTTGTGTGTCAAAAACTTTGGTTTCGATTAAATTAAATTTTTAAAATTTTTATTTAAATAGATATTTTTGAATTTATTAGTTTTTAAAATAATTTATAGAGGTCTTTCTGTATAATATAATATATAATATTGCAACATAATATAATGCCTGAAGTAGAAGTTTAAGTATGAAACATGTGTTTCTAGTAATAGAATGGTTTACTCTGCATTATGGTGGGTGCATGGATAATAAATTACATAATTATTATTTACAAGTTTATTAAATAACAATAATAATAAACAGCTGATAGAATACTATGGAAATATATTAATTCAATGTATTATGAATTGGAAGAATTCATTTTCTTTTTCTTGGTCGAATTAAAATAGTTAATTCATAAATATAAATCAAAACATTTGTTCAATTTACTATAGCCTATGTAGTGTTTGCTCATAATTTTCCTATTTCGATCTTTATTTTTGTTTTGTAGGAAATTTTGTAGGCTTTTAATTATTCATGGAGTTAATCCATCGTAAATTGCATACTTTTTCTGTTATGTCTAAATTAAGTTTGTTTGTTTAACTGAGATGTTGGGAGTTGTGTTTACACAATCTTTAAAATGATATTCCGATGATTGGAAATAACGAAGATATGGCGAAATGAAACACCAGTAAGAAAAAAATATATAATATATATTGTATTTATTTATGAAATTGTTATTTAGTTGTGTTTTTTAATAAATAAAAACAATTTGATGCCACTTTCGTGTTGTTTTTCAAAATGTCAGCAATATTATTTTCCAACTCCACTTCATACCGATAATTCTTTATAGGCACAACGCTCAGTCTAGATGTGGATCACCGTGATATTTACCACGCAGGAAAGAAACTCAAGAGATGCCCCCTTTGTCATGTTTTAGCTTTGAATGTCCGATTTGTAGTTTTACTAGGCTGATCTCTTTTATTCTTTTCAACTGGAAGTGCACTCGATTTGTAAACACAGAGGGCTGGAAATTGTAATTTATCTTAAGAATCAGAATCCATGACAACAGTCGCATCAAGATTTGCTATCGTAGGTATAAGGTTGGGTTCAAACGGAAACTGAACAACTGTTCATTTAAGGGCTTTAAAAGGAAGTTACTTAATCTTAAAAATTGTTAGAGTTATCCTTTACTCACAAAAATCAGGGATTAGGAAAATAGGTTTCGCCTATATTTTATTTCGCCATATCTTCGTTAGTTCCAATCATCGGAATATCATTTTAAAGATTGCGTAAACACAACTCCCAACATCTCAGTTAAACACGGTACGTGTAAAAATGACAATTAATATTTTATAACATTTCTTTGTAATCAATACTAGAAGCAATAATATATAAATTACAATAGGCTATATCTTTGTTGATACTGGTCCGGTTTTCTTGGTTTATTTTTTTTTCATTTTTTAAGGAATTAAGTAAATTGTTCAAATAATAAGGGCTCTAATCAAGAGAAATATACATACTTTTTAAGTAATTCGGAAATAAATTTTCTGTTCATTCATAACTTTTTTCCTTGAAATTTCGAGTTTATGTTACTATGATTCTTCACTGTTCCATTTAATACTCTTTCTATTGATACTTCATTCATCAAAATACATCGCTCCTGAGAGCAGGTAAGGGGATCGTTACGGCAAAAAACTGTCGTATTATAGTGTAAGATAGTAATAATCTGACACATTGATAACAAGTGGTCATTCATACAATATACACATACAAAAGGGACATAAATATAGATGAATACAAATAAATAATAAAGACGATAAAATTTAAAATATAAATCAATAGATTAAAGAATCTTTTAAACTTGGCTTCTGAAAAGAATATTGCATCGATACCTTCTAATATAGAACCATCATTGGAGTGCTACGATGTTCATCTACAAGTTTGTCCATGTAATTATGAAATTTCCTCGTCTACTTAAATATTTATGAGGCTGTTATTTCGTTCTGGAATTCACTGTCCAATTATCACCCAACTGAATATAATTATTACCCATGTCGTTGAAACTATTTTTCTTAATTTACTCCTTTACAACTTTGTTTTCTTCTATTATATTCTAACAAAAACGTAATCAGTATTTGTAATGTTTTATTATATATTGTATTTGAAACGAATATTCCTCTTCCGCGAAATGAGTTATGAATTTCAGTTTATTTATAGCTAAATCAACATGGTGTATTGTATGAGAAAGTATCTTTAGCAGTGAATTATGAGAACATAAAACGGTAAAGTGCAGCTAGATATAATAACAGTGTTGCCGATTGCACAATGCACTGGACCGGGCTGCATTGGACATGTCAATTACTTAACTAGGGAAAGCTATTTCCCCTTTTACTATCTCTTTGGGCACTAAATCGATTTTATTTAGATCACGTTCACCAACATAACGATTACATAGAGTTATTAACGACATTGATGGAGTACTTAAGTTTTTTTATTTATTGAAATTGACAACTGTATTAAATAAATACAATAAGTAAAATGCTCAAATCAGAAATAACGACATAAACAGACTGGTCGTGATACTACCCAATGGTAGCACTGACTAAATAGATCTAAGTAAGAAGATCAAGAGGCCATATTCTTTTCAGACGCCTAAGATGATTATCAGGAATCGAGGAAGAAGCAAGGTTAGAAATGGTTAGTATTAGGTTTATAAGTAAGTAAGATGTTTGTCCAAGTGGAGTCCTAGGTAGTGGATATGTTCAAGAGGACTAAGTGGGATATTATTGAAGGATACTCTAGAAAAAGAAGTCATAAGTTTACGAAGGAGGATAAAAGTGGTCTGATGGGATTTATAGGAATGGAGTTCTAGAGAAAAACAAAATGTAACTGGTTTATTTCTAGTTCTCGCCCAGGCATTCGATAATCTGGCATCTGTGCCTTCTTTTTAAATTTAAGTCCATCATATCTCATAACTGACAGGGCTCAGAGACTTCTTTAGTCCCAACAGAAAAAATTCAAATCAGGAATACCGCAAGGATCAATACTGGCTCCTTTACCATATTAGTATAGGATTTAATTTTAGGGACTAACTTTTGTATCGATTTTTTTAATTAGCTTATGCAAGTAACAATAATTACAGAATAAATTTTTTTGGGGGGAACAGATTTATGTTTTTTCTAACATTTAGTAGCTCAAGGATGTACTTTTTAATAAAACGAGAAAATTTCATTGTTAGAGTATTTATCATAGATCACTTGATACCTGATGGACATTTTTCTCCAAATCATGCCGAAAACTTTTATTATCTACACCGACGGATCTCAGACCAATCAACAGCATCAGTCGTAACCGTGTAATATAATGTATACACTACGGAACTGTTTGCAATAACAGAAGCGCTTCAGTGCTGTATTTCAATAAACCAAAAAAAACATAACATTATAGTCCGTGGTTAGTGTTGTTCAAAATCGGTCTTGGTCTTGGTCTTTGCCAATACGAAGACCAAGGCCGCCTAGCTGTTGCAAGACCAAGATCAAGACTGGTAGCAAAAGGCGATTTTTTGGATAAAACTTAAGGCAAAATAGTAACTAAGTATAGCCAATATACTTTTGCATTTAACTCCTCTAATTTTTCATTCGGACTTACTTAAGTTTCTCCTATCTAAAAAATTACAGTGATACCTCTATAGTAATAAACTAATATGTAACTGCAAAACTGTTTTGAAACTCCTGCGCAAGACCGACACCAAGACTTGTCACGGACACTATCCGTGACACAGATAGTTTTTTTTATTAAATTATTAACATCCACCTAAAACTTCGTAAATAGCTTCATCTCATCATAACCTATAACTATTTTATTTACAAAAACTCTTGGAATTGGTGCTTTTTCAATCTTGATATCGGCAATCTTAGCCTATTTAATTAGGTTCTAAAACTCATAAATACCCATCTGCTTTCCACTTGAATCGTAAGATAGCTTGAGTACAAAATCAAGAAAAAATGTGTCCTTCAAAAAACTCGAGACATTTGGCCTACACTCCACAAAGAGAAACGCTCGCGCTTCCTAGACCAGACTTTTCTAACTCCAACAGAATTAAGTAAAATCCTCAAAGATCAAATTCAAAATGATAATAAAACCTTAGAGTTAGTCCTCAAATTTACGAAATCCCTTAACACGTTAACAAAAATATAACATCAAGTAAATAAAAATAAATAAATAAACATATGTAGTATTTACATAATGGGAATATAAAAAGAAATTAATAAATAAATTAAAAATTAAAAATGAAAAATAGATATTATTTTTATTTTCATCTTAATAAGGGGACCCATTGACTCAGTGCATAACCTAAGCAGTTGCAACCTTCGCAAACTGTCTCACATTGAAATAATCTAGAAGACCATATCGCTGCTACGCTGCAACTAATCGATTTGATCAATTGAATAGCAACAGGAACTGGAGGTCGCAGTACCTGGATTCGGTTCGACCTCGTTTGTACTTCGTCCTATATTAGCTCTTTGTACGTCAATCATGAATGTATACGTTCGTGAACGATTAATTCAACAATTCACTTGCTTCGTATATTGAAAAGCATTTTAAAATAAAATACTCCAAAGTTTTTTTCAATGATACTTTTACTATGTAAACGTATACATTGTTTCAGTTGATTATCCTCGGTTCGTCATTATGTGTTTTGAAATGTTTGGGTTAATAAATAAAATTCATAAGAAAATTATTGAATCAACATCAAAAATGTCACTAAATAAAAAAAAACTAACGTGTGTGCTTTAGACCTTAGATATAAGTGAAAAAATCAACAAGGCGAGATTAATAATATAAAATGGAAATTATAAAAAATTATGAATATTTTTCTCGCTTGCAGTATGCATGTCCGATTTTTAGTTCCAGAAATATTTTAATTCATATTTTCCTTAAAACTATTCATTATTTGGTTTTCGACACTATTTTTTCCTTTTCGCCTCCCTAACAACGGCGTCGCTTTAACATACCATTTTGAATAATTGTCTATTATAGAGAGGATGAAATGCTGAACAATACCCTTGCTTTCAGTAAACAGGTCCGATTTTTAGTTTCGTTTGAGATATTTTAATCTATATGAAAAAACACTTCAATTAGTCGACTTTACTCAAACGTTACACATCGGAGATCTGACGGCTCAATCTATTTCATCCTCCACAAAAAGACTGTTGCAGTAATTGAAACAAATTAAACGAAAATAATCGATCTATCTAATCGATCTGCTTTGGGATTTCTATTGTTTGACTATTATCCAACGGTTCGGTGAAGAAAATGATAAATCAGTTCCAATCATAGGAGAAAAAACAAAACAAACGAATACAATGATCAGTAGAAATAGTGTGAAGAAAAACAAAACTTCTTACACAGAAAATAAAAATAAAAAACAAAACTATACAAAACAAAAATAAGTTTTCGGGATTTTAAGAAAGAGTTGGTTGATTATTTACCAACTATTGGTACCACAGGCGGATCTACGGTGGGGGAGGAGGCTTTCGGGCTGTAGCCCTCCCAAAATGGTAAAATATAACCATGTTTTACAGAAAAAAATATTAAAAACTATCTCTTAAAGTATTCTTGTTCCTGTAATTACATTTAAAAGGACTTCAGGAACCACTTAAACACCAATTCATGTAGGTAGTTAGTTTCTTTTTTTTTTTTTTCAAATTAAATATCGTTATATGCATATGACGAAAAAAAACAAAACTAAATCCTCGATCCGCTAGTGATTGGTACAAAACATTAAGTTCTTAAAACTGTGTTATTATTGAAATCATAAATCAAACATCGAATCATCAAATTATTCGCTCTAAAAAAAACGCCGTTTGATCTAAATTCTCAGCCTTATTCCAGCTGAATACTATTTTACCTGATAAACATTTGCACCAGATTATCATTATGTAAAGTTAATTATTGTAATAACAAATTTGAATTATTGTTTGGATATTATTAATCAGGATCCTCCCTTCTCTCGGTCAATGCTATCCCGTTTTACCATTTTTTTTTTAATGGATAAATCTCTACTCATCATTATACATTCTAGAGGTACAACCAAACCGCTTTACCGTTGTTAAAATCTGAGATTTTTGAAGTGCTTCTTTAGGCGCGTTTTCCATTTTTTGTGGAGAGCGAATTAGATTGATCCGTCAGATTGTAACGCTTAAAATCGGCTATATTCGATTAATTGAAATGTTTTAAATATTGTTTAAAACATCCCAAAAACTGAAAATCAAGCCTACATACTGTTCGCGAGAAAATTGTTCAGCATTTCATCCTCTCTGCAATAGACTACAATTCAAAATTGTATCTTAAAGTGACTCCGTAATAAGGAGGCGAAAAGGAAAAAATATTGCCGAAAACCAAAAAATATAACGAGGTTAGTTGAATATATGGATTAAAATATTACAGATACTAAAAATCGGACCTGCATAGTGTAAGCGAGGGAAATGTTAATTGTATCATCTTCTTTTTAATGAGCTATTATTCAATTTATTCATGGCCTTGCTTTGAAGTCTGTATTTTATGTAATAAACTTTATTGTTAACCTTAAAAATTTATTATTAAACAAATTTAAACTAATTAACCCTAACTACAATACACCTAGAATATATAGATTAGTAAAGTTATACAAAAGTGGCTCTCCACTTAGTGCTATCATCATTAATATCAATGGGAAACTTAAAATTTTGGCTAAATATCTCTATTCCACACTCAATAACCTAAAATAGTAGATAGTAGAATGAAAAAAATTAATGGAGGTGGATCAAATGCTTGAAAGAATAAATAGACAATAGGTAAATATTGTTTGGTCTGTTTTAATGCAGAAAATTAATATACCAGTATTAACTGGAAAGATGTAATATAAATAATTAAAAAATACTGGGATACAGGAAAATATGAATTGACCTATCTCAGTAGCTAAAAATCGAATCTGCATACAGTAAGTGAGAGAAATGTTCAGCATTTGATCCTCTTTATACATGAGGTATTATTTATAATTTATATTTCATATTATTATTCTCGGCTTGTTGCTGTTTTAACTTCTATCGTGTGGTCTAAAGCACACACCTTATTTTTTTTTCTTATGTAGGCACAAGACTTCCATTGAACTCGTATAGTGCCCCTCAGCTTATATTTTAAGGTAACTTTTAATTGAGTAGTCTTAATGAGTAATAGAATATTAGGTAATATTAATATTATACAGAATTCAATGGAGTAGAGAGAAACGTCATTGGAAACATTGTTAGCTCTTTAAAGATTTAACGGCGTAGATTGTTATCAGCTGCGTGATTAAGATTCTATCAAAGTAGTTAATTGTTTTATCTTGGAGATAACACTTCGAGGCTGAGCAGGTCGTAATGGAACACCAATTACCTCGCTGGAAGGATTCGCTTTACAATTATAGCGGAGATAAGGATGTCAGGATATATTGCATGTCCTGCGCAAGGATATCCTTCCAAGAGGGGGTATATGTTCGGCTACTTCCTTCGTCCTTAATATTTCAATTTCTTTGTTATAGTACAAATTTACATTATCTATGTTCGGAATGGTACTGAAAATAAAAAAGTAGAATTTGCCTGTCTTGGGCTATTTCTTTCCAGTTATCTGCAAGAAGCTCTGTTGTATCTTTGTTAATTCTATCTATCCATCTACATTTTGGCCTTCCACGTGGTCTTTTGCCTTCTATTTAGGCATTCATTGTTACATAGAGGCTTCCAGATGGATTATAACGAGTTACATGCCCCTTTCATCTTATCCTCTGTGCCTTCATATTATTAGATATTGATTGACCAGTTTCTGTAAGTAATTCTTTATTGGTCTTTATCGTGCGGTGGATTTTCCTCTCAAATCTTTCAACACTTTTTTCTAGGGTGCTGGTTAGTGTCCAGGTCTCACGGCCATATATTAGAACTGGCTTTATTATACCACTGTACACCTTTAGTTTGAGATTTTTCTGGATTTCAATACTTTTGATAGGGAGAAGAAAGCTCTGTTTGTTATACGCTGGTCCGTTGGTCATTCATTGAGGTTATTGTGGACCCGAGGTATTTGAACGTTTCAACTCTCGGGAATGATTTTTCTTCTACGCAGATCCTGTTATTATCTTGAAGATATAATAAGAATTGTAGTGAGTGAATAGTCAGATTGAAAGTATACGTTACAATGTCAATTCAAAAATAACCCCTCATTATATAAACATTCGTTACTTTTTGGGTAAAAGTAACTAACATATCCTCGAATAAGTCTCCATTTAGTTCTTCTTCAACCTTTTTTAGAAGTTATCTGGCATGAGTGTTGCTCCATCCAGTTCGTTACATTTATCATGAGAAGATGTATACCTATGTTACTGGTAACATGAGAAGCTAACATGCTGGTACTGGTACTGATGTAGAGATGCCGGTTAGGTTACCTCATGGTACTAGCTGTAGTGGGATTATCAAGATTCATTTCTCGTTGAGAAATAATTATTAACTGACCAAGGTGTGAATCGAACCCACAGGCACTCTTCTGTAAATAACCTACAGGAAGTTAAATGTAAATGATTCGTTTTGGAGGGAATAGGCGCATAGCCTTCCGCTTTTATATCGGGGTTTAATGTTATTTACACTCGTGAATCTTTAAAACAAAACCCCGGCACTGGATATCGACTTTTTGAGGGTGTTTTACTGTGATTGGGAATTCGGGGATCTATTACCTTTTATGACACTGTGTGAGAAGAAACAATAAGAATATATATATATGAAATGTGGGACTTAGTAAACACTTTGAATGAATTGATTCACCTGGTTTATTCTTCAATCGTGAGGCCTATAGGACAACTAAATAAAAGGACTGTTCACTCCGGTATAATAAAACAATTTATTTTAACAACTGATAATAAATGAATATATATGAGTGAACAGTCGGCTTGATAATCTTGGTCTCCAATGTAGTAAACCTCTCTTCCCAGATGACGTCTTCTTGTGTTGGTGTCCAGGCCTAAAGTGTTTGGCGTCGTCCTCGCCATCTGTTGCCAGCTACCTGATCGGACCTTTTCTTCTTTTCGATTCTTTATCGATGTGAGATTTTCCAATGAGCAATTTGTCCACTGCACAATTGAGTACAATTCACAGTGCTACCTCACATTCCTATATATTATATATACCTTCCCATTCCCTCACACATTGTCATCTAAAGGAGTCTAGAGGGGGATGCCTACTACATTTCACCTCAACGTGCTCAGCCATTACAATGTACTCATGTTACTGTAATAATGGTATACTGTCCTAAAGTTTTTCCCTGAATATTTTACTTTCACATACATAGCTAAGGCCTATATGAAATATTTAGTAAGGGAACATATTGTGATCGTGGAAATTTTGCGAATCCGAGTTTTCAACGGAAATACAACTTTTGATACACATTATGAGTCCAAATGATAATAACCAAGTCTTAAAAAATGGTCTGTGTGTGTTTTAACAGCCTAGTTCAAAAATGAAAACTCATAGAATTGTGAAATTGCATATTTAAGGTTTTTATAAGCCTGGGATATTACAGTAACTGGAAGTGGCAGTTTTATTATCGATTAAACATTTTTTCGATTTTCATGAAAACGACTCTAACGATTTTGATTAAATTCATTATGTCAGTGTGAAATTAAACAGTTATTAATATAATCCAGGTTTTATTCTCATTGCTCTTCTATAACAGAGTTTAAATGCCTAAATTTCAAAATTTATTTCTCTGCATTATGAAGGTCACTAAAAACTTGTTTATATAATATAGATGTATATTATTTAGTTAATGCAATTTATGCAAAAATAGGACTAAGAATGATTCTTGAGAAGAATTGTAGTTAGTAAGAGATACTAAGCCCGGACCGCAGCGAAGTGAAGAAGGCTCTATTAAAATTATCTGCGGCGTCTAAACTCGACTTAACACGTTAGCTGCTGACTGTATATGACTTTAATAAAGCCTATTTGGACTTACGGAATCGAGCTTTGGGGCTCTACTAAACCATCGAATTCCTCTTGTATTCAATCCTTACAATCCAAAATCCTTCGTAAAATCCTCAATGCACCTTACTTTATCACAAATAAAATCATCCATAATGACCTTAACGTATCATACGTTTCCGATTTAGCCCAATCCAGATACCTATTCTTCCATAATAAACTTCAGAACCATCCGAACTATCTTGTTTCTAATCTTGCTTCCTCTTCTATTCCTGATAACGGCGTCTGAAAAGAAGATGGTCTCGGGATCTTGTAATACAGAACTTTGATTGGAGTTCTACCAATGGGTAATTTCTCTTCATGTCGTACACGTCATGCTACCAATATCACATTTACTTGATGTATTTTTCATGTAATACAGTTGTAAATTTCATTTAAAGTCGTGGTATGAACCTTCACTAATTGTTGATTTTTTGTAGGCTATCTTTATAATCGATATTGTTTATATGAATAAGCTTTTTTCACTGTTATGGCTCATACGTCTAGTGCATTAGGTAGAAGTGTAGCTATTTATATTTATTATTATTATCTTTATTATTCTCGCTTTTGCGGATTCAAAGCTGAAGGTGGGGGACAAGTCCAACCATCTGCAGTTATAATTTATTTTAGATATTTAAAACTTTCTCGTAATCCTGGCTGCATCCAAGAGAACCGCTTGCTGAGGCTCTCTTAACACATCTCGGGGTAATTCCAAGCCGTCCGTACCTGCCACCGTTGACTTTGGGATCAGACCATTGGTTGATATTATTATTGGTGTAACCAATACGCTCTCCAAATGGTACAACTCCTTTAATTCAATCGCCAGTTCTTGGTACTTACGGAGCTTCTCTTCCACGGTCGTACTTATGTTATCGTTTGGAATCTATTAGCTTTGCCTTCTTTGCTCCTAAATCTGTAATAAGGATACTGGGTCTGTTGTGACGCACTGTATGGTCCGTTATTATAGATTCGTCCCAATACATCTTGAGAGAGCCTTTCTGAAGTAGCCTTATCGGATTGTATTATATATTTATATTTATTATTATTTATATGTTTATTTTATGTATTTATTTCTGTTGACAGAGACAGTGAGAGATGCTGCAGCCGATCAACTTCTCAACTATATGGGAGGGCGCAAGGTAATTGCAAACAGCTTATTAATAAGATCTAATTATGTTAATTAAATTTCTTATAAAAAAAACTAAGGTGAGTGCTTTAGACCACACGCTAGAAGTGGAAACATGAACTTGAAATATGGAAAATTACGTAACCACTTGAAAAGGTAACGACGCTATTATGGATTCTACTTTGTATAATGATTCCCTTCTAGCTACATTTGCTGACGATATCGCCATCCTATTATCCCACCCAGACCCTGAAACAGCATCCCTAAACCTACAAAGACACATCTCCCTAATAGAGCAATGGTGCAACAATTGGCGCATCGAAATCAACGAATCCAAATGCTAGCATGTCACCTTTACCCTCCGGCGCAGCTCCTGTCCACATATCCTTTTCAACTCTGAACCCACATACCAGACTTAAAAGACAAGAACTTAACCGACGATTTGGCCAGTTATACAGACTACTTAACAGAAAATCTAATCTCTTAATTGAAAACAAACTATTAATATACAAGACCATACTGAAACCCATCTGGACCTACGAACTTGAACTGTGGGGGACAACTAAATTTTCGAACATCAAACGCATCCAATCCTTTCATTCAAAAGTACTTCTTACAATAGTAAATGCTCCTCATTAAGTTACAAACAAAACTCTACATAATGATCTTAACACCCCTTATGTCCTTGACGTTATTCCATCCCGTTTTTCAAATTTTCATCAAAACCTAATCCATCATCATAATTCGTTAGCACAATCCTTATCCAGCTCCAGACATCCCTTCAACCCTCTTCGAAGGTTAAAAAGACAGTGGCCTCGAGATCTTTTGTAAATACGTCATTGGACTCCTGGCAATTTCCAGCTTCTCCACTCAAGTCATGAGCGTATGTGGCTTTAGCGCCCTTTCTCAGTCTCCACTGGATTTCCATATGAGTGATGCGGCTGAGAGAGAAGCGCTGGGATCTCTTAGAGTCTTGCCTTATCTTCCACATATGGGGGAAAGGGCCCGACTTGGAGCTTCCTCGGCTGACTGTAAATAAGTATGAATGTTTTTGTTTGTTTTTTCTTATTTATTCATTTTTAAAATTTGTGTTGAATCATATTTATTTCCTCTGTTTTACTAAGCTTTCTTTTTCTTATTTTTGTCATAATTTCTATTATTTTTGTAATTGTATATCTTGTATGAATCAGTTTCTTACATCTCAAATACTCAATGTCCTTGATTGAGGAAAAATGTATTGTATTAAAAAAAAAAAAAAATTTGTATAAGTTTTTTAAAAATATTTTTTATGACGAATCATCAAAAGATCTCGTTGAGTATTTACCTTCTCAGTTAGAAATGCGTAGTTCACCTTCTGCAAGAATCGATTTTTCGCACGATTTTTCTGTTGCGTTTCAACATAGACAAGAGACCTTCAAGATAAACGTGCACAGTGAAACGCCATGACTAACCTCAGTATTAAGGATGTTATTATTTATGTATTTTTTTTTCTTTAAAAAATGATCATTATTATTTTTTTTTATTTAACGTAAAAACAGTTTTGGCGTCTTATGTCAAGGTCTAGACTGGCGGAAATGTATCCAATTCCAAATATAGCGTGTCTAAAGTCTCTTATGATTTTTTTTAAAATTTAATTTCATTGGATGGATATTTCTAGGAAAATGCTGAGAATGACGAAGATGGATAAAAGCAAGAAAATTAATTTTACTAATGAGGGCAGAATAATTGACATTTTCATTAATTAATATAAAGAGAAAAATGACATTTTTTTATGCGCCTATATGTTAAAGAATCAATATTTATATTCATATTTAAAAAATGTTTATAATATCTATGTTGGTCTTTCGATATTCCATCCTTACTGGAATATTACAAAACACATAATTAAAATAGAAAAATATATATGAAAATATTTACCATCTGAATAGTTGAATTTCAAAACAGAAATAGATATAATAATATAAAACGTAAACTGAATATAAATATGTAAAGTAAACTGAGAAATAACAACAACGAGGTTGTAATTAAATTACATCCAGCGAATTCATTTCCTTTAAACACTAATTCAATTTATGGAACCATCGATGTGTTGAAGTCTGATGGATTTCCGATGCGTTGATTTTAAGTAATTATATTTACCTTTCTTATAAATGTTGCAAATAATTTCATTTCATCATTAAATAATGAAATAGCTCAACATAACGTATCTCTGCTGGATAAGAATAATATTTCATTACCATTATAATATATTATTTGGCCTGTGTTAATAATTCGCAGACAATTTTGTTTAGTGAAGAAATAGCAATATGAAAATAAGTAGATTCTTGGTCGATTACAATATTCCATTTAACATAATAGACCAAAATTTTGTACAAATTGCTTTGCCAGGCCTATTTTTAAACACTGACTGGAAAGATAATAAACTTAATAAAGACAAAATAATACCTTGATCTTGGGATTTTCTAAATTATTAATAAAAATAAAATGTAAGAACAAACAAAAGCCTTTAAGAAATAATAAATTTAATATATCACCAAGGAAAAAAGGTGTAGGAGACTATTCTGCTTCTAAATGCAACATTTTTAAAGAGGAAAATATTATTAAGTATACCAAAACTAAGGGACTGTATCTTTATTAGCAATTGTCCGATTTTTACAATTTTTTTTCGGTTTTTAGGCAATTTAGTAATCTTTCTAATTATCATGGGTACAATATAATTACAATGAGACTCTTTTTTTCATGTGAAGGAGAAGAATATCTTCAAAATGAGTGGCCGTTCATTGGATTTGATGAAGAATTGACGTAGTTATGGCGTACCGACAAAAAAACAACTTTTAGAAATAATATATAGGATACATCCTCCAATATCGAACAACGCTTGGACTAAGATCGTATTAAGTAACAGTACTGGTAATGGTAGCTACTGAGCTGTAGTGGTCACTATTTCTCGTAACTTTCGCCGGACTTACACAATCCATAGCACGGTAGCAACTGCCTTCATAATAGTGGTTGTTTATTTTATCCCGCCATTGTTGATGTAAATATCAAGTAGCTCTGACAAGTTTTATCACTGGTTAAGATGTATTCGTCAATATTAATTTGTGTTTTAGTCGTTTTTATTTAACTTATTTATGTAACATAGTCTTTTATTAGTTACTAGTTGGCCAGTTCGAATAATTCTCAGAATATTTTGTTTAGTGAAGAAATAGCAAAACAATATGGAAATAAGTAGTTCCTATTTATTATGTAAGGAAGAAATTAATATTTTTTTCCTTAGTCGATTACAATATTCCATTAAACATAATAGACAAAAATATTTGTACGAATTGCTTTGCTAGGACCTTATTTTTTTTAAACGCTGACTGGAAAGATAATAAAAGTAATAAAATAAATGCTCCGATCATGGGATTTTCGAAATTATTAAAAAAATAAAATGTAACAACCAAATGTCTTTAAGAAATAATAAAGTTAATATATCAGCCAGGAAAAAAAGTGTAGTTAATTATTCTACACCTAAATACAATATCTTTAAACAGGAATACATTATTAAGTATACCAAAACTAATGGACTGTATCTTTGTTAATAATTGTCCGATGTTTTGTTTGTTTTGTAGGTAATTTAGTAATCTTTCTAATTATCATGGGTATAATCAAGAAAACAATGCATACTTTTTGAATTATTCGTAAATAAAGTTTCTTTTCATTCATAACTTTTTTTCAGAATTTTCGGGGAGTTAGGATTATTTTTCGCATGTGAAGGGAAAGAATATCTTCAATATGAGTGGTCAATCATTGGATTTGATGAATAATTGACGAAGTTATGGCGTACAGACAAAAAAACACCTTTTAGAAACAATATATAGGATAAAATAAAAAATCTGTCAAGCAGGTTCATTGGAGGGTCAAACAATTTGAAATCACCCTATTTGAATTGATTTGGTTGTTCGACATTTTTAATCTTTATAATTTCTTACCAGTTAATCCATATTTATTTGAAACTTCAATTCGTTGTTAAAAAAAATTTAAGTCTCGCAGTTTTTTTCTTGTTGTCCATTTTGGAGTTTGCTTCCGACTGAAAACATTTTTTGAGAAAATGTCATTAACTATGACAATTTTGTATTCGTAGATATCGAACCAATGGGTATTGTATGAATTGCGGCAGTAAAGAGGGTGTAGATAAATGGATTCAAGACGCTCCCTTGTGAAACACTAGCCCTAACTGGATAATAATTGAAGAATTCATTAATTTACATTATTTCATTTTTCATTTTGCCTCTGAAGGTTGGCTATAAATGCTTAGTCCACCATCGATTACTTCTTGTATAGGGTTGAACTGGTTTTTACATCTTTCATATGAATTAATTTAATTATGTGATAACAATTAGAAAAAAAGGAATATGCCAGATGTCTGGACAAAATAATGTTTGCATGTATGATAAAAAAAAACGATGGAAGTTATTCAGGTAGAAAAATAATTTACATCAGTGGAAAATTCTTAAATAGATTATTTTCATTCTTTTTTTCTCCTAATAATTCCTCACGCAACAATTTTCACTTCTACAAAAAGCTCGGTAAACCACAAAGATAGATTTATACAGATTCTGTTACGCAATGAAATCACTCGATATGCAACACCTTTATGTAACTCAGTAATTTGTCGCATGTTACTATCGTGAATGCATTGACCATTGTTATCTGATCTCATTGTCGGCTTCATATCGATAATCGGGGCTTCCAAAGAGGTAGATATTTTACAGCCACCATCGAAGTTATAGGAGATCAAAACAACTTATGGAAACTTTTGTAAAGCGTAAATAATCGAGGTTGTCAAACTCCAGCTGATACTAGCTTGTTACAAAAGTCTTGGTGCATGAACACAACCCTTAATCCAACTCTTAAGAATGTTTTAGTTCTTACAATTTATGTTAATGTCTACTTTGGCTAATCCTTTAATTATTTGTGACTTGAGTTGGTTTTATGGCTTCGTTTAGATTTTTAAAATCCACGAGTAAAATCAAAAGAAAAATCGTGATTCGCGATCTTTTGATACATTATTGGAAAAAATGCCTGATTGTAAAATCAAGCGCGGAAGAAATATGTGTCACAGTAGGAGAATCAGTTATCCAGCGAAATATTGACGCGTTCTTCTTGAATGTTTGAACCTGCATCCACATGCAATCTCGTAATTTATCTGACTTAGTAGTAGTTCCTAATGCTAGAGTAGTTCATCATATTAAAACCATAAATTAAAAGACCGACTTCACTTGAAAGAGGCCCAAGTACAACAGCTAATTTTTATTGTAAAATTTTGTTTTAAAATCCGAAAGATGACAGGTTCCAGAAAAAAAATATCACATGTGACGATAAATGTGTATTAAAAAAACTACAGTGTTCTTAAGACCACACAATAGAAGTGAAAACATCAACAAGATGGACTTAATAATATGAAATACTTTATTGTTCTATATTTAAAAAATAATAACATTTACAATATATACAATTATAATATTGTTTAAATTACTCTAGTAAACTTTGCTCCACCTGCTCATACTAATTCAGTATCATACTCTAAAAAATGAAAAAATTAATTTTATGATAACTAAAATATATGATGATCGTATATTCTCATTATTTTAGTATGATTATAATACATTTAAATCCTAATTAAATTCTAAGATAGAGTAATAACCCAGCTCATTACCGGCCGGTAAGTTTGTTACCTCACATTGCCAAAGTATTCGAAAAAATCATTTTGAACTACTTAAGAAGGTTCTGCACACAGAATGATTTGATCCCACCAGAGCAAAGTGGTTTTCAAGCTCAAACGTGCACTGAACATTCACTGGTAAAACTACAGACGGAGGTAACAAAAAACTTAAATCGAAATAAGGCCACTGCTTTAATATCAATGGACTGCTCGAAGGCATTTGATTCGGTTTGCCATAATCAGCTCTGCCAACGTCTTATAAATTTAGATTGTCCTGAACAATTATACTCATTGTTAAAATCATTTTTAAGCCGTCGTACCTTATCAGTAAAAGTTGGCAATGAGAAATCAAACACTGTCGATCTCACTTGTGGGGTACCCCAAGGAGCTGTTTTATCTCCCGTTCTTTTCCTATTATATACTGCGGAAATAGTGGGATCTAAACACCAAAATGCTTCTGTGACAGCATTTGCTGATGACATAGCTGTCTCAAGTAGCAGTACGAATGCCAAAAAAGCTATTCAGCAGGCAGAAACAGCTTGTGAAAAAATTGCAGAACAGCTAAAAATCCTAAACATAGATGTCAATCCGGAAAAGACGAAAGGAATTATATTTTCATATCAAAAAGGAAAAAAGAAAATGCCAAAGGAATTCAAAATTAACAAGACCAGTATTAAATTATCGACTGACTTAACATATCTCGATATTCACTTCGACAGACATTTAAAATTTACTAGACATTTTGACAAAAAAATTAAAACAGTAAGATCTAAGACATACAGACTCCAAAATTTAATTCGGACAACAAACCTATCTTTACGCCTAAAGCTTCTAGTCTGTACAAGTATAATACGGCCGGCTCTGTTGTATGGTGCACCTCTGTTCGAACACATCAGCAAAACAACTCTGAAAAGATTAGAATATTTCCAAAATGGTATAAATAAAAATATTGTTAGAGGAACCACGCTGCAGAGAAAGAGGACAGTGGATATACAAACAACACTAACCTTATCAACAATTAAAGAATTTTTCGCAAAACGAAAAAAATCATTTTTCGAAAAATCCCAACAATTGGCAAACCCTCTTTTTAACAATATGTTACCAGCCAAAATTCCAAAACGTTGGCAACAAATCACATGAGATAGGTGTTTTAATTTAGTTGTAAGCTCTAGAGGATAAGGTCAACTCAAGCCTGAGGTGAGCCCCATCACCTTTATATTACCGATGAAGAACGAAATACTTAGAAACGACAAAAATCTAAAAATAACTTTACAATGCTTTTAAGCAGTAAAAGGTGTATTATTAAGACAATCCAAGGATTAAAGACAAAAATAAGTATAAAGGGGCTATGAAAAAAAAAAAAAAAGAGAAAATACTCAGAAAGAACAACAAAGGGGTTAGAAAAAAAAAACATAATACAGGGAAATCCTTATGATTTGGCTTTTGACACTATATTTTTCCCGTTTTCCCTCTTTGATACGCCGTGACGTCAATATAAAGTTTTGAATAATAGCATATTACAATGAGGATAAAATTTTGAACAATTTATTGCTTACAGTACGCAAGTCCGATTTTTAGTTTCTGAGATACATTAATCTATATCTACAATGAAACTCGTTATCGTTTGGTTTTGACACTATTTTTTCCCTTTCGGACTCTATTTTCGGACTCTATATTTCGGACTCTATTTTCGGACTGACACTATTTTTTCCCCCCTTCTCTCTAACACAGCGACGTGTTAAGGTACAATTTTGAGTAATAAACCATTACAGAAAGGATGAAATCGAACAAAATATCAAAAACTTAACCCCCTCTCAAAATTTGAGGTTTTACGTTTTAGGATACGTAGAATTCGAAAAACGACGTTCGCCGTCCGCGTATTTTCTCCGAAACTACTGGACTGAATTTTTTTTTTTCAAATTTAGCGTTAAAGTCAGAGTTCGTCACCCGAGGATGATCCTCCTTCATCGACGACTAAACGAATGTACCGATTTCAATGAAACTTGACTAAAGTCTTCTTCTAGATGCCCCTGAAATTTATCTATATAACATACTTCAACGAAAAGAAGCTAAAAAACGTTAGTAGGGGTGATTATATTAGATTCTGAATAACACGAAAAATCGGACAATTTTGAGCAAAGATATGGTCTCTAAATGTTTTTTCTAGATGTTCTACTGCAAATCCTTTGTTTTGGCTTTTGATTTTTGAATGTGTTACTGAAGTAATGCTATTTATTTTTTATTTTTTTGCATATTACTAATAATGTAAAAAAAAAGAAATGTTTAAGCAAATAATTGGAATTAACTTTTTATTTCTTTTAATTTGTCACTAGAAAGGCAATGTTACTTTAGATGTATAATTATTGGAAAATAATAAACCATTGTGAAATTATCTGCAACGTTTTAATGATTATGATCGAATTTCAACCACTGTGCGAACACTAGTATATATAATTATACAAATTTAAAACTATAATGGCACAGATTCCAAAATATGTTTTGTAGATACAAATAGGGAAAATCATTAGTTAATAATTTCTTAGTGATAGCTGCTAACGACTATGTTTCGATAGTATCGACTTGAATCGAAATAATTGGCAACTTTTTTTTTTGTATTATTCAATTATTGTTATTCTAAAGGGACTTTGTCCCACAATAACATTTATTTTCTATTCTATTCTAATTCTTTTTTTTTTTTTTTTTTTTGCAAAATTATATTGAGTACAGAAATCAACACTGAATATACAAATGTATTGATTTTTGATCATTGAAAAATAATACTAATCACTTTTTACTGGTTTCTTGTCGGGATTTAAGATTCGATTATAATTATGTATGAATTTTTTTTCACTTCCTGATTATTCGACAAGTTTAAAATTTTCGTCCAATTAAAATGGAATTTAAATTAAGCAAAGTGCATAACATTTCGAGGACATAAGTGAATGTAATCGGACCAGGAACAGTTTAAAAATTCAATCGAGGTCTTGAAAATTTTCCGTTATGTAGTTAACGATCCGAGTAATATTAAATACCACGCAAGCTGCTAAAGGTTAAATGTGCAATACTTCCAGGCTAGTAGGGTTTATTGGAACCGATTTATTGGAACTGTTTCACTATTACTGCCCACCGCAGCAGTGACCGCCATCAGTTACTGCCAACCGCTACTGCTCTTTTATTTAGTTGAAACTGCTCACAACTCCACTCGCATAAGACATGCTAATTTAAAATATTTTAAATGAAAATTTTAGGCTTAAGGGTAATAGTCATCGTATGTATTGCAATGGCAGAAATGCATACGGTGGAGAAGTTTTTATATCATTTAATTAATACACCACCTATGCCGATGACACGTGTATCCTATCAGTTAATAACGATCCATCTATCGCATCCCAAACTCTTCAATCACACATCACAAGACTTGAAAAATGGTGCCAAAACTGGAGGATTAAAATAAATTCCAAAAAATCCCATCAAATTACCTTCACTCTTCGTCGTAAACCTATGACTTCCTGTCCTACAGTATCCTTCAACAATCCGATACTTAGGACTCCACCTTGACAAACGACTCACTTGGAACTCCCATACCAGACTGAAATGACTAGAAACCGCCCGACGTTTTCGACTACTGCAGCACTTACTAGACAAACGCTCTATGCTTTCAATCAATTACAAACCACTCATATATATGACAGTAATAACACCTATTTGGACTATCGGAATCGAGCTTTGGGGCTCCACTAAATCATCGAATTCCTCTCGTATCCAATCCTTACAATCCAAAATCCTTCGTAAAATCCTCAACGCTCTTTACTTTGTCACAAATAAAATCATCCATAAAGACCTTAATGTTCCATATGTTTCCGATTTGGCCCAATCCAGAAACCTATCCTTCCATAACAAACTGCAGAACCATCCGAACCCTCTCGTTTCCAACCTTTCTTCCTCCTCGATCCCTGATAACCCTCCGAGGCGTCTGAAAAGAAGATGGAGTTCTACCAATGGGTAGTTTCTCTTCATGTTGTACATGTCATGTTACCAATGTCAGATTTACCTATTGTATTTTCTATGTAATACAGTTGTAAATTTCATTAAAATAATAAAAAAAATTAATAAACGAAATTTTACTTGGTATTTAAGTAGAATAATAAGGCTAGGTTAAGTTTTTACCATGAAATGTTTACCTGTTTCTACGGAAATGACATGTAATACCGAAATAATACCTTTGAAGTGAAATCTTATTTAGGTGCGTTTTGTACTTTTATGTGTTGAGTGAATTAAATTGATCCGTCAGTTTTCCGAAGTTGTAACGCTCGGGTAAAGTCGGCTAGAATCGACTGATTGAAATGTTTTTACACATGGATTAAAATATTTCAGAAACCAAAAATCCTACCTGCTTATTATAATCGAGGAAATTGCTCAGCATTTCATCCACTCTGTAATAGACAAAATTGGAGAGGGCGAAAAGGAAAAAAGTAGTGTCTAAAACGAAATGATAACGAGTTTAGTTGAACATATGGATTAAAATATTTCCGATACTAAAAATCGGACCTGTATACTGTGAGTAAGGGAAATGTTCAGCGTTTCATATTCTTTGTAACGAGCTGTTATTGCAGATTATATCTTAACCCAAAACCGTGTTAGAGAGTAGGGGAGGGAAAAAGATAGTCCAAAAACAAATGATAACAAGTTTATGCTAATATATAGTACAAATGCTAATATTTTTACATCATTGAACAATATATAAACATTAAGAAGAGAAATAATATAAATGATATAATAATAGTAATAGCAGAAATTACTAGGAACAATAGAAAATATATAATAATATAACATTACATAAACTTTCAAAAAAATATTGTCGAAAACTAAATGATAACGAGTTTTATGAAAGGTATATTAGAGTGCGATGAGTACTTCCTCTACAATCCTTTTCGTGCTATTGTATTTCTCTGTACACATTTATGAAATGTATATTTAATTTACACAGTTGTAAATTTCATGAGAGAAATACTTAAAACCAGTGCTGCCCTACTATATAGGGTTGTTCGATACATAGCATACTCATCAATCCTTTTTTTTTTTGACATAACACTTAATTATACTTGATCATATGTTTATATATATACAAATTCTTTGTCATATTACACAACACAAACAATATCAATGCTATAATATAATAATAGACACAATTACAATTATACAATATATGATATAAACATATTTCGGTGAAACCGATACAAGACAATCTCTGAAATTTATAGGAATAAAAAAAAAAAATATGGTATTCGAATGCCAAAGTTTTAAAACCAGAAGATTAGACCACACACACAGCAAGTAACAGAGTCCTATGAACATAGACAAAAAGATATGGTCACTTAAATAAAAAAAAAAAATGGATGATATGGATTAAAATATCTCAGAAACTAAAAATCAGACCTGCATACTGTAAGCGAGAGGAATTTTCAGCATTTCATTCTTTTTATAATAAGCTATTATTGACAATTTATATTTCATATTATTCATTTCGTCTTGTTGATGTTTTCACTTCTATCGTGAGGTCTAAAGCACACATCTTAGTTTTTTTGTTAGAACTAATTTGATAATGTAAAATTGCTCTACTTCATTGGGCTAACACAAAGAAGTGGGCCCTATCGTGGTCCTTTTTGCTGACCACTGACTCCTACCTTGAAGTTGACGCCGCGTACTACCAGAGTGGGAACGTCAAGATTCATTTCTCCGAGCCTCCAGGAAATGAAAATCAACCGACCAAGAAGGGAATCGAACCCACAACATTCAGAACCGTTCACTCAAAACGAACAATCCCGTCCTCGAACCGAAAGATACGATGTCTTTTCCACACACTATATACTTCCGTTCACCGACCTTCTTACTATAACTTAAGTCCGGAAGGCCAGTCTTAACAAAACCTTCCCGGTATAAACTTCGGATCAGTCTAAAGTACTTTTTATTTTATTTTATTTATTTCAAGACTTTTCAAGTCTTTTTCATCGATCTCGTCTAAGTGACAAAAATCTGGAAGACTTAAATTTAACACATCGAGTACTATATACTTTCTTTCTGGTATCATCTAATGATACATTAAGAATAATATACGAATGTTTAATTTTTATTTTCAGTGTTCCTCACTACCAAATAATTCAAGAAAGAGGTTACAATTGTTTGCGATCAGAATAAAAAGATTCAATTCGTATTTTACATTTTAGACATCAAGGAACGAACTTAGTTCCGTGCGGGAAATAAAATGCGTACATTCGTTGGCAAAAGAAACGAATTCCGGGATCAGAGGATAAAAACAAGAGAAGTCAACGACCCAGAGCCGACCTCAACAAACTGCGATGCTAATTTGACCTACCTCGCCGCGACCGGTTCTTCTGCTTCTTTGCTCTTGTAGCTAACGGGGCGTTCGTGAATGGTCCGGTCTGCTGCGCCTTCTCAAGGAGATTAATTGTCCCTGGTACAGGTTATCTCGTAGTATGTAAACATTGAACTTCTATGGGAGTATGACGTAAAACCTGCTAACCTATTCACTACTTCATTATGCAACTTTACCTTTGAATGTTAAGTTATTCCAAAAAGTACAAGGTTACCTTCTCTAAGATTTTCTTTGAACTTTTTTGGAGGAGTTTTCATGAACCTCACAGACTGTCTTCTGAATGCAGTTTCCAGATTTTGATTTCGTTATCAATACTTAATTTTTTTAGATAGTTGGGCTTTACAGGAAAAATAATTAGTTTTATCCTTATTCTTTGAACAATTTTTTTTTATTTTTAAGAAAATCAGGTCAATGAACTTAATTCCTTACGAAGGAGGATAATTGAATCTTGTGAGACAATAACCTATATCTAGTGCCGTTCTGTCATTGCTGCTGTTGAAGAATGATGCCGAGCCTGTCTTAATGCTCAAGGAAATCATCACTTTGAACGACATTTCATATGAATGTTAATGATTATATTTAATTAATAAAGTAGTTAGAACAAATAAATAGGTTTTATTTATTTCACATAACGTAAATAATTCAAAACAAAAAAAATCTTTAGGTGTGAATATCTCCTACAAAAAGCGTTCGCGGACATACCTTCAGAGGAAATGTTTCTCTTATTTTGAGTTCCTTAGTTTATTTTTGCAGTTTGGCCACTTAACCCTGAAACACCCCATATACAATGTAAAATAATGGATCGAGTACTGAATCTTGGGGTACTCCTGCTCGAATATGCCTAATAGAAGTTCTGATCCGTTTGGAAGGAGTAAAATCTGGATACAACTTAATATTGCTACATTTTGAAACTTACTATACTAATCAGAACATAATTATGCAAACAGTAAATAAGTAATTAATGATCAAAATATATTTTTTTCATTTAGTTCATTTAACCCGTCAACGTTTCGTCAATTAAGGCAATATGCGGACAGAAAAGATAATGAAGATCACGATACAAGATCTCATGACTTAATGTTATCCAATTCATTAGTCGAAATAAAAAACACGTTTTTCTTATTTTATAAGCTAATTTTTTAATTCAATTTTGCTGTCCGCACGTAACAAAGGTATAATGCTTCAAATAACGTTTTCTAAATATGCGCGGGAACTAGATCAGATAAATTCAAAACTGTAGATTCTAATAAAATTGTAGTTATAGGCTTTGCCAGCGTGGATTCGGGTATATATAACTAAAAAAAAACAACCTAAGTTGTGTGCTTTAGACGACACGATAGAATTGAAATCATTAACAAGGCGAGAATAATAATATGAAATATAAATTATGAATAATAGCTTATAAAGAGGATGGAATTTATACAACTTTGAATAATAGTTAATTACAAAGATGATGGAATGATAAACATTTCCTTTGCTGACAATATGCAGGTCGGATTTTTAGTTTTTGAGATATTTTAATCCTTATGCAAAAACATTTCGTTAGTCGACTCCAGCTGACTTTCCCGAACGTTACACATCGGAGGCTCAATTTATTAGTTCTCCACAAAAAAGTGCAAAACACCCCTATTGAAATTTTCACTTCAATAATTTAATGCAAGTATATTCTTGCCACTTCTTGTAGTTCTGACAAAGCACTGGTGCATTCCTCTAAGTACGAATTCACGGATTTAGATCCCTAACTTCCGTTAGTTGAGTCACCAGAAGATATGGTCTGAGGATATCCGAGATAGGACATGACAAATAGCTGAGAAAATGTTTCATTATATATATTTTTATAAACATATATTGACAAGAAAAGAGAATTGGACACCGAAACGCTAAATAGTTGAAATCAATGAACGTTGACGAGGAACAAGTTCACAGAACTATTGGAAGATGTGATCAGCTGGCTATAACAAGTCAGTGACTCGTCTCAAGGTCAAACAAAAAGTCGTTCACGAACGTTGGAGGCACATAGGAATGGAGGAAAGAACATGGAGGTAGGTTTTCCCTATAGTACAACTCCATGGTTCTTTAAACTCATTCATCTTTACATGCACAACTTATACAGTTGACAAGGAAAACCATTACGGAAATGATAATAGGAGTTAACGTTCGATTGCTGCGATATTTCTTCGTCCAAATAATTATTTGTACCAAAAAAACACTATGGATATTGAAGATTTAATTTAGGGGGGGGGGAGTAATTAATTTTATAACGGTAATAACAAGAAGAAGAATACTTTAAGGAATCAATTTTTTTTTTGCTTTAAATGTAAGTAGCTGAAGTTGTGTGTGTTGCTAAGTCTTTATATTATAAAGTTGCATATAATATTAATCTATTAACTTATTCAAGGCACAATAATTATATTACGTTATTACTAACTATACATTATCATAACAGAAAATAGTTAATTATTGGACCAAGCTGAGCTTAATGAGTGATGATAGATTGCCTAGATAATGCTTTAATAGGCTTAGAGCTCTAGGAACATCCGGAGGAAAACCTGATCCAATTTATAAGTGGGTTACCCATGTAATGTGGCGGAACTGGATTGCCAGTTCTCATATGTTTTCTCCCAAGGTCTGATGAGGTTTAAAAATAAAATAATTAAGAAAAATGAGGAACCATCACACATCCAAGGACATCGGCAGAGTGTTAAACACGAAATCACACTCGAGATATAAAAAAAATCTGTTCCTTTAATTCCATCGGTTCAGAAGACCATCTGCAATTCAAGACTATCTGCAGTCAAGGCTCAAAATTTGAACAAGCTACGAGCAGTCAGTCGTCTCAGAGTGACTTGCAATAAGTTTATAAAAGTATACTTAAAAGATGCTTCCCTCACTATTAAATCTAACGAAGTATGTGAAACATGTAAATGCCTTGCTACTGAGCCGATGCCTTTGTTGAACCTAGAAATAAGTTCTTAAAGACATTTATTGTTGAATCAAAGGACGACATTACCTTTGAAAATATATTGAAGATGGACAGTGTCGAAAAATGAAATCAAATATATTATTTCATAAAAGGATGCTCAATGAACTGTAAAATAGTATAATCGATCACTACAAAAAAATGTTAATGCAAATTTATATTTTTATTTATTTAATACCTCTAAAATATTTATAAAAAATATTAATTAAAATTGTGTTATTGATTATATATTTATATGTATTGTTGCTAATTCGTAATGAGTTGTGTTTCCCAAAATCGGTCTTGGTCTTTGTAAGATCAAGACCAAGGCCGACTAACTGTTGCAAGACCAGGACGGGTAAAAAAAAAATCGATTTTTTAAATAAAAATTAAGACAAAATAGTTACTAATACTCGACAATCTTACTGACTATATGTTAGTAATTGGTATAACCAATATACTTTTGCATTTAACTCTTGTATTTTTTTTATTCGAGCTTAGTTAGGTTTCATCTATATAAAAAAAAATACAGTAATATCTCTATAGTAATAAGCTAATAAGTAACTGCAAAACGTTTGCGAGACTCTTGCGCAAGACCAAGACCATGATCATGACTGAGTTTGCAAGACCAAGACTCGTCTCGGTCTCGCATTTGGGCAACACTAGTTATGAGTCGTATTTAACACTATGAATTTTGTTAATGTTATGTTTGAGCACAGAACTATATGTATATGTATTTACTTATTTGAACAGGCAATTCTTTGGCTAATAAAAACTATTACTAAAATATTATTATAACAGCCTTTTAAATTTAATTTTTTTGATCTAATATTCTAATCGATACTTTATTTTCTTTATATAGATTTTTTTTCTGTAAACATTACAGACCATGTATATCTTTTGCCACCTTAACAATCCTGCTCCATTATTGCCTGTCTTGGGCTATTTCTTTCCATTTATCCGCACGCAGCTCTATTGCATCTTGGTCCTTTGCCTTCTATTGAGGCATTCATTGTTACGTAGAGGCTTCCAGATGGTTTGCTACGAGCTACATTGTAGTCGATATCCTCCAGTATTTACTCCTTTATGTGACATTGTGTGAGGGAATGGGAAGGAATATACAGGAATGTGAGGTTGGACGATAAATTCTACTCAATTGTGCAGTGTACAAATTATTCATTGAAAAGTCTCATATCGATAAACCATCGACGAAGAAGAAAGAAGGTTGGAATAGGACGGAGCAGGTAGCAACAGCTGGAGAAGGACGCTGGAGAGAAGAGAACTCACTTGAGGCTGGGACATTGATGCGAAAGGACGTTACCTGAGAAGAGAAGCCTACCACATTGAAGACTAAGAATTTCAAGCCTACAGTTATAAGACTTTAATAGACTCACTTATTATACTGGTCAAAATAATTTGATATTTCTTTTCCATGTGTTAGTAACCTGATCCAATTCTCTCAAATTTTTCATTGGTTATTTTCCACCATTACTGTTTCACTAATTCAGGCATCATCAAGACGGAAGAATTGGGCAAACGTTGACGGTTTTTTCCATTGCTTGCATTTTGGAGATATAAGCTTGTGTGGTTGAAAATTTTCCAATTATAACCTAACATTTATGTTCTGTCTCTTCGTGAGTTTGTAACTGATTTTGATATTGATATCTTAATAATTTTAACCTCCACTTAGTAATGTATGGAAATGCCTATTTAAACTTTATAAAGAGTGTGCAAAGTACATAAAGTGTACTGCACTAGATTTTTTTTGTGCTAACTTCTTACCAATGACGAAGTATTCGATTATTTGATTGAACTTTTTATTTAATTTTGGTTTTAGGTGACCATACCCCTGACGAGGGGATCAGGAGCTCCGAACCCCGACAGAGGTAACGTCCTCACGGTGGGACCTCGAGGGCCGATCCTTCTCCAGGACGTTTCCTTCATCGAGGAGATGCAGCACTTCGACAGGGAAAGGATTCCAGAACGGGTAGTACACGCCAAAGGTGGAGGTGAGTAGTAGATAAAAATATATATAAAATAAACAGAAGCAAAATAACAAATAAATAATAATAAAAAAGTATATAAAATGAAATAACTTAAAAATAAGGAAATTAAAAAAAGCAAAACACACAGACATACTTATATGCACTAAGTAGGGAAAAGCTGGACTCCAGGAGTCTGCTCTCTACTCTACTCTTTTAACCGCACCACTGGTATTAAAGCCAGCGAAGATTGATCGAGATCGCTTTAGCAACACACGCTGTTGTCTTGATGGAGAATCTGACCATGGCCAAAACTCCTATAAATATAATCTACAAAAGGTCGCGGGGCCACTGCCGTTTCAACATTAGGATTATAGGAATGGGTGGTGCTTAATAGTGAATGAGCAAGAGGATTTGAATGATGACGCTGAAGCCCCCCCCCCCCACTCAAATGGTAAAATATCACTTTGTATTGTTAAAAAATATCTCTAAAAATATTATTGTTCGTGTAATTACATTTAATAGGACTTCAAGAATCACTTATACACCATTGCATATAGTTTTTTTTTTATTCCAAACGATTTATATATATATATATAAAACTTTCGGGCTGAAGTCCCCGCAAAATTAAATCCTGGATCCGTCCAGTCATGATTTTTCGTAAGAGGTTCTAATTAAAGGGATTAGATACTATAAGATAAAAATCGTAAACAGTCACATACCCACAGCGATGGATGTTAAATAAAATACTAATACATAATAATAATAATAATACATAATACTATTGTTTTACAATAGTTGGAAAACACTCAAATGCTTTCTCGTAACCGATAAGGACCGGAAATATTGGATTCTATTAGCTGAGAAGTCGATAATTGTTTGGTCGATTAGTCTCACCTTGAAGGAACCATTGCGAAATAGTTCGCCTAAGAGGTAATTGCAAAGAACAAGGTTTCACGACATTGAGACTATCAATCGTGACCTATCCAACAAGTCTTTATCAACCTCTTTGGCTAATTTTTATCTTCACATAATACGTGAGGCCTCTAGAAGAAAAAGATTGTAAATGAAAAGAAAACCACAACTAAGTTTTGAGTAAACGATGGTTAAAGTAAAACCTTTTCTGAAGATTTAATGATGTTTATACAATGAAGAACTTTCTTTTTTATAAGTCTTTTGTAAATAACCTACAGGAAGTTAAATGTAAATGATTCGTTTTGGCGGGAATAGGCGCATAGCCTTCCGCTTTTGTATCGGCGTTTAAGGTTATTTACACTCGTGAATCTTTAAAACAAAACCCCGGCACTGGATATCGACTTTTGAGGGTGTTTAACTGTGATTGGGAATTCGGGGATCTAATACCTTTTATGACACTGTGTGAGAAGAAACAATAAGAATATATATATGAAATGTGGGACTTAGTAAACACTTTGAATTGACTCACCTGGTTTATTCTTCAATCGTGAGGCGTATAGGACATCTAAATAAAAGGACTATTCACTCCGGTATAATAAAACAATTTATTTTGACAACTGATAATAAATGAATATATATGAGTGAACGTTTGGCTTGATAATCTTGGTCTTCAATGTAGTAAGCCTCTCTTCCCAGATGACGTCTTCTTGTGTTGGTGTCCAGGCCTGAAGTGTTTGGCGTCGTCCTCGCCATCTGTTGCCAGCTACCTGATCGCACCTTTTCTTCTTTTCGATTCTTTATCGATGTGAGATTTTCCGATGAGCAATTTGTTCACTGCACAATTGAGTACAATTCACAGTGCTACCTCACATTCCTATATATTATATATACCTTCTCATTCCCTCACACAATGTCAACTAATGGTGTAAATACAGGGGGATGTCTACTACACTTTCAATAAATCTAAATCCTAACTAAAAGTTGAAACAGATTTTTACCACATTTAAAAATAGTTTAAACGTTTAGTTAGGTAAGGGGTATAAACATAAATTAATAAACCAAATAAATATTCCATAACATATGCATATTAATGTTATTAAAAGCCTCAATAGGTTTTTCGTAGGGGAATATGTACGTAGTAATGAGAAAAGATAAGTAGTACTGGACAGATCTGAATTGCGGGGAATCACAAGATGTGTGCGTGAAAGAGGACGGGATAACTAGGGAAGAGGGGAGGATGACATTTGATAAATGGAGGATGAGACCAATGAAAAGGAGGCTCTGAAAGGGTTCAGCTGAAAGGTCAACCTTCGACCAATAGAATTATCCCTTACAGAAGAGTACAGGATAAGAGGCCGTCCGCCAATAGGGCCTCTTCACCCGTCCATGTTATAATCTCGCTATTGATACATATCCTATTTGTATAAGCCTCTTGTGTTTTACAATTTATGCTCATATATAAAGCTAAAGAGTATTTTTTTTTAAAGAACTAATTTCATGGACAACCGGTAGTATGAAAGAATCTTATCTTTAACGTCTTGTATTCCGTCTTTCATCTCCATCTGAAAAAAAAAAAATATGATTAATTAAAGTTTTAAAACATTAGAAGTTGTAATACTAACAAAGATCATGAAAAAAAAAATGTTAATCATAAATCATAAATGATAGAACAATGAATTGAATTTATACCGTTTTGAAACCACCTAATATTTCATAATTTAAAAAAATAAGCACTAGCTTATAAGTTTTGTTCAATATTGAGGTTCATTATTTGGTTATCAAAAGAAATTTTTATTTTAAAAACTATCGATTTTTAGATTTCGCCGTCTCGTTTATTTTTTGTAAGTTTTCGGATTTCTTCCATCAGAGGCCCTTTTTATTAAAATACCGGTGATTATAAGATAAAATATTATTACACCATCTTTATATTGACAGTATTTTTAAAAACTACGCTTTCATTTACACGAGAATCCAAAAATGTTAAATAAAAAAAAATGTGACAATACTTTTTCAAAATCGGTAATATTTAAAAAAAAAAATGATATATAACTAATTATAAAAATATTAATTATAGTTAATAATAACTATAATATAATAAGGATAATCACTTTATGGAGGCCCAGTGTGCCCTAGAAGGGTTTCCTGACCACAGAGAATCGAACCCGGGATCTTGAATTTAGGGATTCAGTGCCTTCACCAATGATATACCCCGCTCCTTAATTAAATATAAATGTTTTGGAATTATAAATCTGACATATATACACGTATTGCTCTAGTAGTAAGGGGAAGTGAAAATAAATAAATAAAATAAAATTTGTATTATTACGAAAATATATGTGTGTAGACAATGCATCATTTTAGATATTTGTTAAAGCCTAACCTTAATTGAAAAGTTTATTTATCTTGAGCTAGCTCACCGTATGGAAGTCATACAATCATGATCTAATTAAAAAAATACTGATTATCATAACCACGAATAATCCCAATTAACCCGTAATATGTAGAAGGCAGTGGACCATAAGATCAATTATAAATTATATAAAGTTACCAAGACTGTTATTTAGTAAGACTCAGCTGTAAAATTTTCTGAATAAAACATTATTATTGGTTACTAGATACCAACCCCCATAAATTATACAAATGTTTATTTAATTTTACAACTAGCTGCTCAAATTATATAAATTTATATTTACATATATTCTGTAGTTCATATTGTATTATTTTGTATCAATATAAAATAAACTGAACGAAATGACTGAACGAATGAACGAAGTTCGGACAAATTTTTAATTTCTTTAAAAATCTATATTATACGTAACCAATAAATATTTATTTTAATTTATAACCGTAATATATATATATATTTACAACTTGTTCAGATTCATATAAGCCCAACAATAATTTAAGCCTTTTATTTCTAATATTTTCATTGTTCTTTATATTGTTCGTTCTTTTTCTATTTTATAATAATTACAGTTATATCACAATATAATATAATATAATAATATTATAATAATTAATATATTGTATTCAAAGGGAAGTCTAAAAATCAAAATAACCGCTGTCACCTAAGAAAAATCTACCACCTCCAGATGAATAAATACCATTTCCCAAACAAATTTTTAGCCTAAAATCTTTATTTTGTATTATAAGTGTATTAGGAAACAGGAGCGCAACATATATGCAATTAAATGAACAGGTGTGTAATTAGTCCTAATTATAGAGCTAATAGAAGAGCTCCTGTAACCTCATACGATTCTAATAATGAAATAAAATAAAATATGAAATACACTAAAATTTTTTTTATATAATTGAGAGATAATAATATCAATATCATTGATAAATTAATTTATGGTTTTGTGTTAAACATATATCTAAAATGAAAATAAATGTCAAATAAAAATATTATATTTTCATGTTGCTATCTAGAAACTAGAGTCAGGTGGTGTTACACTTTCTCGTTTTCCGGTTGAATGTGTGGAACGCCCCAGTTGGCGCCCAAACAACTCCTCCAGTTGCATTAAATTGCCCGAGTTGACCTTTGAATGTATAAAATACTGCAATAATGGTTCATCTGAGTGCTGCGAGGTCTATCTTCAGCACTTTAGGTCAATTTCTCGATTTGAAAACTTTAAAGAAGTATGAAAATAAGCGGTTTATGCCGATATACTTGAAGCATCCTCACTATTTCTAGCTAGTACCTATGCATTAATGTTTTCCAATTTATGTTTTTTTCCAAGTTATACGTTTTCTAGATATATTGGAACCTCTGTATTTTAAACTTTTCGTTATCGGAAATATTTAATATCCACTAACAGCCGATCGTTGATCATGTTCGAGTATGTGGACGAGTACGGGAAAACTCGGAAAATTGACTAATATTCTAAATTTTTATAATGATTTTAAAAAGTGTGCAAACCTGTTCTTTGAGCATTTAAGTATATCATCATTTTCAGTTGGAGTATATAGTAGAAGTAGTGGAACTGTTTTTATTGTTAATTATAATACATTAGCTTGAGTTCGAAACACGCTGACTGTCGGGAAATTCCATTATTAACCTCCAAGTCTTGGTGAACCCCTTATAATAGACTTTTAATGGCTTAGATCAAGATGCCTTTCCTTATAAATTGTGGATTAGTGCCTACTTCTTTGGAGTGATGAACAATATATTGATCTCCATTAAAGATACTTTGTAGAATCCATTGAATGTTAAATTCCTTTGACAAGAATGGTTGTTGTTTACCACGAAGTGGAAATTGCCCCGTTTCAAGGCCACATGTCCAAACGTGGCACAGCTTACGCAATAAGTTGTAATAACTCGACAAGTATCATTACAATTTTTTTTTCTTTCTGATATTATATAAAGGAATCGAATCCTTGTTTCAGGTTGTAATTAGAGACGTTCTGATATCTCCGAGCTTCATCAGGACTGTATCTTAATAATGAACTTATATAACTATAAAATAAAAACACAATGTACCTGCGTGTCTGTTATCTTTGTCATGGCAACTTCGCACACTAAGATGCAAGTCTGTTAAAAAAAAATAAGGTGTGTGCTTTAGACCAAACGATAGAAGTAAAAACATCAAGGCGTGATTAATAATATGAAATATAAATTATAAATAATAGCTCATTATAAAAACGATGAAATGCTGAAAATTACATTATGCAGGTCCGATTTTTAGTATCTGAGATATTTTAATCCATATCTTCCAATAAACTCGTTATCATTTAGTTTTCGATACTATTTTTTTCCTTTTCGTCTCCCAAACACGGCGTCGCGTTGAGATATAATTTTAAATAATAACTCATTAGAGAAAGGATGAAATGCTGAACAATTCCCTTTCTAAGAATATGCAAGTTCAATTTTTAGTTTTTGAGATATTTTAATCCATATTTTAACCCATATATGTAAAACCCAAATTTCGACAGGGAAAGGAACCAGTTATTGACTCCATATTCAATCATCAAAGGATTTTATTTATTTATCTGAACACTTTAAAAGTTATTACACATACCTGGGTATCACAAAATGGTATGAGAAAGAAAATTATATACTATTATAGGTAGGTATAATTTGCTAGATTTCAATCAACATTTAGAGAATAGAACTCTTCGGAAATAGAGCTCTTCGGTTTTTCTTATTCTCAAACATTAGAGGCTTTGACAATTTGCTAATTATGTTCCGGTCTTCGACTTCTCACGTTTCTCTTCCTTAAGTTGAAAAACATTCTTTTTCGATGTTTTTCGAAAACATACCAGCTGCAGTCTATGAATAAATCTGCGTTACTCTTATCGTTTAACCCCTTTTGCGCAGAGGTATCCGTTTCCTTTAATAGAATAAAATCGGTTCATCAGTTCGAGAGGTAATCGTATCACAGACAGCCAGACCATAGTTAAAAAGTTTTTTCGGACAAGGAGAGCTCTTAAACGCAAAGATCCCTTGATAATTTGAGCCTATTAATGACAATAAATCCCTTACCTCTGGAGGTAGAGAAGTATAAAATATTTGACTTATTTTTAGATAGTTTAATGTACAACCGTCTAATCTTATATGAAACTAGCTATTTATACATTTTAAAAAATAATAATAAGGCTTAGCAAACGCGAAGGGTCGATGCCAATACCTTTTTTCAACTTGTGCCATAAATCCCCTAAAGCAGTCCCCACCCGGAGACCCGAAGGACGTTCAATCCTACGTCACGCCCTCCAGCATGTCTGGAGGGTCCCTTTCATTGTTGGCAATCGAGTCCAACGGACTTAGCCGAGAGGAACTTCCAAGGAATTGCCACTAAACATCCCCACATCCACCACCTGTTTGATTCTTCCCTTTGCGGTAATGAGCCCGTTCGAGGACTATTTTTAATATTTATAAAAGGCCATTTTATTATATTTAGAAATATTTTTTAAGGTTAATTTTGTTCAATGACTCCAGGACTATTTTCAAATATTTTTAACCGTTTTTGTTTGTTATTTCTTAATGATATTTACAACTGTATTAAACAAATACATCTAGTAAATTTGAACATATGGATATGAAATGGACATGAAAACATTTGCTGAGCAACTACCCAGTGGTAGCACTCTAATGATACGTCTACATTAGGAGATCACGGGGCCATCTTCTTTTCAGACGCTTTGGAGGGTTATCAGGAATTGAAGAGGAAGCAAGGTTAGAAACGAGTGGGTTGGGATAATTCTAAGTTTATTGTGGAAGGATAGGTATCTGGATTGGGCCAGATCTGAAACATTAAGGTCATTATGGATGGTTTTATTTGTAACAAAGTAGGGAGCATTGAGGATTTTACGAAGGATTTTCGATTGTAAGGATTGGATATGAGAGGAATTCCATGGTTTAGTGGAGCCCCATAGCTCAATTCCGTAAGTCCACATAAGCCTTATTATAGTCATGTATATGAGTCTTTTGTAATTAATTGGAAGTTTAGAGCGTTTGTCAAGTAAGAGCTGAAGTAATCAGAAACGTCGAGCGGTTTCTTATCGTTTCAGTCTAGTATGAATTTTTAACCGTAAAATATTTTTTACAGTAAAAATTTCAAGATATTCATAAAAATGAAAAAAAAAAATTCTTTTAAATTATAACGACCACAGACTGAGTATTTGCTTAGTATTTGTTTAGAGATGACATTGCTAGGCAACAGTATCGATTTTGAGTTGGGCTTGCACTTTAATATTCCTCAGATCCTTAAGAAAAGGGAATCGGCCTTGATGAATCGATATATTTGTGTAACTGTTCAGTTTTCACGTCTCTTACTTGAAGGACACTAAGCGTAAAAACGACCAATTGCTCAATCCAACCACGACGCCTTATCTAACCAATGTCATCGAACCCCAGTTGTATGAATAGTTGTGATAAGTAAGGTGAACATGACGTTTAATGGACTCACTTGTATAAAAAATATTATTAAAGGTAAATGAACTATTTCATAAAGGAGACCAATTAATTAAAGAAATGTGTACTGACGGGGGAGTACAACATCAAAACAGTTAAATGTAAACCATAGCCAATTTAACTAGTGCGACAATATATTTATATTTACCCCCTATAGAATAGAACTGTAACCAAAAACTACATAGAAGTTCTAAAACATTAACTTGTGAGAATATGTTACAAATATGCGAATCATATGTTTTTAGCAGATTTCATGAGTAGATCATCTACAATTTCACTTGATGTGATCTATTTTCCCTTTGTTCCAAGGTTCAAATTTCCTTTAATAATAGGAAAATTCTCCGCTCGATAACCGGAGCGATTTGGGATCAGAGTTTTCTACACATGGAGAAGAAAGACCAAAAAAGAACTGCTTATAGAAACTGGTCAATCAATACCACGTAAATGAACGAACGAAGGCTAAGATGGTTAGGGCTACACATACATAGCAATCCATCTGGAAGCGTCTACATAACAATGAATGCCTCAATAGAAGGTAAAATACCATGTGAAAAAGCAGATGGATAGATAGATTCAACACGACAGAGCTGCGTGCAGATAAATGGAAAGAAATAGCCCAAGACAGGGTGAGATGGAGCAGGCTTGTTAAGGCAGAAAAAGATCTACGTGGTCTGTAATACCAACAGAAAAAGAAGAAAAATCGGAAACCCAAAAAAATATGATTCTCTCTGAAAAATCAAAACCCTGTAAAAATGTGCCCCCCTCAATAATTTTAATGGCGCTACTTTTGCAATGCAATGTCCTTCTGGACATCCTTGAAGATTGTTTTACTAGCAGCAGTGTAAGGCATGGTTTGGTTGGAAATGAAACAAAAAATATTAGTGAAGAGAAGGATGGGTGGAGTGGTGATCAGTCAGAAATAAGAAGGCAAAATAGGCAAGATAATATAGAAACATAAATAATGTAGGTAAAAAAAAGTTTAAATTAGTTTTAATTTTACCTACATTATTTATGTTTCTCATATCTTGTTATCTGGTTCTTTTCTTAGTCCTGATGAAGGCCTGAACTTCAGGTCGAAACTTCGGCAAATGTTAAAATAAATATTATTATTTATTTTGTCTTCTTATTTCTGACTGATCACCACTCCACCCATCCTTCTCTTCACTAATATTTTTTGTTTTATTTGCAACCAAACCATCCTTCTCAATCTAACCATCCTTCTCTTCATTATTCACGACAGACAACCATCAACGCACAATTAAAAAATATTAGTGTTAAGCAGGCTGAGTACTTTTAGATGACGTTTTTGGTCCTCTGGACTAACAAGTAAATAACATCCCTATTTAATTAAACAATTACTGATTTAAATAATGTATCAAATATATTTGGATATTTATCATATGTTCATCATCTTGTCCTCAGGTGCCTTCGGCTACTTCGTGGTCACTAACGACATCACCCGGTACTCGAAGGCCACCGTGTTCTCGAAGATTGGTAAGAAGACGCCCATTGTGGTCAGGTTTTCCACGGTCATCGGTGAATCCGGAAGCGCAGATACACTCAGGTATGCTAACAGTATTATAAACTACATAATATATAATATATACATAATGATATATTTTTTTATAACGATAATATACAAATATTAGATGACTGGAAAAAATAATAGTAGGGATATGTTCATGTTGTTTGCTCTTACCGAATGAAACTTCGGACTAAGTCACTGAAACTTAAATGATTTTCTTGAATCCTCAACCGTTGTATAAAGAGGAATGACAGTGGGGGTCAATGATAACTTAAAATCAGGGATCGAAAGAGTGATGAACTTTGAATAAGTTTGATTTTAAAAGTATTTAGCAAATTTATTAAGAAAAAGTTCGCGCAATAAAATTTGTTCTTATACCTTTAAGATGAAAACGTTTCTTTAAAAAGTTCAAGATTCATTAAAACTTTTTGAGCAAATAAAATATAAATGTGAGTTTAAAAACTTGCTTCTCGTAGTTGAGATTATAACTTGTTATAATATCAAATGAATAATTAAATTTTTAATCACATTGGTCTTTATTTTGATGATTATAATCATAATTATAGCAATCTATTTATGAATGAGTTTCAGAATAGCTGTTTGTAATGAACAGTTATTAAAAAAGTTATTTGGATGTACGTTTTAAAAAAAAATCATAAAAAAAATATGACAATAAACAAAATAAAAAAAGAAGTATACGTTTAAGTTCAACTTTATAAAAATAATAGTTAACTCATATTTTCGATACCTGCTTAAAATAATGATAAATGTTAGTTAGTATGTTCGCTGCCAATAACGAGTTATCTCATAGGCACCAGCTAAGAGTTAATTCGTTTTTGTTTTACCTACGCCACATACGATCAAACTCGTAGTATTTTAGGTTCACTTACCTGTAGAGATATGAAAAATGAATTAAGAGAAAGTATTGCGAACGTAAAAAGATTCGAATCCGAGTTATCAATCGAAATGCACGTTTTACGATATCCTGACTCCAAATAACCTGGCCAAGTGGTGTGTATAAGTACAGATAAAAAACAAAATCATACAAAAATTAAATTAGATGAACTTAATATACAACGATATATGAACTTAAGACTATTGTTTTAGAGATCCAAGAGGGTTCGCCATCAAGTTCTACACCGATGAAGGTATCTGGGACCTTGTAGGAAACAACACTCCGGTCTTCTTCGTCAGGGATCCTCTCATGTTCTTCTCCTTCATTCACTCCCAGAAGAGGAACCCAGTGACCCATTTGAGGGTAAGTTGTCCTAAACATCACAAATATAGTACAGATATAAAAATTACTAATAAAATAAATCTATATAAATAAAATAAAGGTTTTGTCTGTACATTGAATAGAATCGACCCGTTTTATAATATGTTTACTTTTGATACATTGCAGACACCAAATCCACTTTTAAAAAATATTTTGTCTGTCTCTGTGTCCGCATTGCAACGAAGTTTTGTCAGGGGTAAGCTCAGCAATGCCTTATTGTAGACTTTTGAAATTTTGACATTATATTAGGTTTGTTGACTTAAAACATAGGCTTTAAATGAAAAGTAAATATTGAGTTTAACAAAGTTATGAATTCTTGAGTAATTTGTCTAGAGATCTGATTAATGTTATAATAAACGTTAATAATAAACATATGTTTATAGGTTAAAGAACATCTATATAAATAAAATAAAGGTTTTGTCTGTAAATTGAATAGAATCAACCGTTTCATGATATCTTTCCGTTTTATACATTACAGATATCAAATCACTTTTAAAATTGTTTTTCTGTTGGATGTCCGCATTGTCTACGAAATTTTGTCAGGGTAAGCTCGGCAATGGTAATGGTAGACTTTGAAATTTGACATTACATTAGGTTGTTGACTTAAATATAGGCTTTAAATGAAAACAAAATATTGAGTAGAACCAAAGTATGAATTCTTGAGTAATTTGTCTAGAGATCCGGTTAGGCAGTTACTTACTCGATTCTCATCCAACCTACTCTACGCAAGCCACATTTAAAAGTTGTACTGCTCAACTGATGGAAAAAATTATCACAACTCAACGGGAAAAATCCGAAATACCGAACATCTGTAACGCGTTGTCGCATAAAACGACATTCATTTTTCAACTTTGTCCGATCTTCCCGTTCAAGGTGTCATTCGATTCAACTTCCGAGCCTAACAAATGTTATGGTATAACGGATTAGCCGGACTCAGGAAAAAAAAAAACTTCGGAAAATTTCACCCCACCCGCCACAATATTCAGATCAACTTCTAATTTTACATGGGTGTAGGTTACTCAATGTCCAATGTTATTTTGGTTATTTTGCCAGCGATAAACTCAGCAGAGTTTAATGAATTGGAGAGACTAAAACTCTTTTTGATCAATTAATCGACTCCCCAATCTCCTCGCTTCATCATAAATGAAAATTAATCACTTAAATTTTAATGGATCGGTGGTGGTCGGTTTAGTTGTGTGGTACCTAAGCAAATAACTGAATAACAAAGGTTTTGTTATGACTATTGCGTAACTTTGACTCCCCAATTTTATGAAATCCCCCTCCATAATACAAAATCCATCTAAAAAAAAAATCTCAAATTTTAACTGAACACCCGTCAACGACGAGTACATCAGCTAGTCTGACATAAACAAATAACCAACGCCAGAATAAGGCATATTCATAAAAATATAGATTCATATAAACAAATGTTTCCTGAATCAGACGTATTCTCTTGATAACATCTATCAGTTATAGAATTGCATATGAATTATACAAAAAAGTACTTTTTTTTCTCTTTATTTCCTAAACAAAAGCTACTAATATAGCTTGATTATATATATATATATATATATATATATATATATATATATATATATATATATATATATATATATATATATATATGATATTAAGCCAAAAATACCTTAGCTCCAGAATATTCTCAATGAATGACCAACGCTCAGAAATAGACCAGCGTATAACTAGCCCAAATAGAGCTCCCATTCAAAGATATTGCAATCCCGAAAAAATCACATGAAATCTCAAATTAACTGTGTAAAGTGCTATGATAAAGCCAGTTCTAATATATGGCTGTGAGACCTGGACACTAACCAGCACCCTAGAAAAAAGTGTTGAAAGATTTGAGAGGAAAACCCTCCGCACGATAACCGGAGCGATCTGGGATCAGAGTACTAAACATGGAGAAAAAGACCAATAAAAAACTGCTTACAGAAACTGGTCAATCAATATCCCATTATATGAAGGCACGGAGGTTAAGATGGAGGGAGGATGTAGCTCGAAGCAATAAATCTGGAAGCCTCTACGTAACAATGAATATCTCAATAGAAGACAAATGACCACATGAAAGGCCAAAAAGCAGATGGATAGATAGAATCAACAAAATTGCAATCGAACTGCATGCAGATACATTGAAAGACATAGCCCAAGACAGGCAGAGATGAAATGCTTGTTAAGCCGAAAAAATATCTTCATGGTCTGTAATGCCAATAGAAAATAGAATAAATGATATGAATAAGAACGTACAAGAAAGAACATAGCAGTAATATATCTTCAATGGAATCAGTATAAATAAATAAGATCTCTTAGCAAGATTCTTTTCAGTTCCTTAACCTTGTTTTAAGTGTTTGTATTGAGACCATTGTCCCCATTAGTGTATCTTTGTTTACTATTGGTTTGTTTACGAAAATATTTAATGATTTATTGCTAACGTATCCTGTATCATTCTATCAAGGGAAGGTCACGGTCGAAGTTTCATCGATTTCAATGACCGGGATTTCTTGCCAATACGCCTTAGTGGCCGTGAAAAGAAATATTTTATAAAATTCGTCATGAAACATCGAGATTTTTTGTGTGAAAATAAGAAAAACACATTGTCATAAAAAAATTGTCTATTCCATTGCGACTTAATTACAGTCAACTATATATCCACCATTAAAGTAAAAAGTCATTTTAAATTAAAGTTTTAGAACACTCCATTGGCTGATGAGAAATCAGAACTGGCACAGAGAATTATCTTTAATTATCACATCTCGCAGAAATTTACATCCTGGTGCATACTTTTTTAAAAAGTAGTTTCAAGACAAGTTTTTAAAAGCTGTGCAACGTAGTGCAGTTGAGAACCCGTTCCCATGGGAATACATTAACCAAAGCATGAGATGGCTGCTAGATTATTATTAGCCTGCTTGATAAGTACCTCTACCTCGCTGGTTAGGCGAACCTCTTTGGATTCGCAAGGATAATTTCAGCAATAGCTAGGGAACGGAGTGTAACGGATCTCAGCGATGCGGGATCATTCCTAACTAATTGAATGCAAATGTTTCAGCAATCTTCTAGGAATCTTAATCTATCAGGAGTGGATCCATGATTTAATATTAAGGAGACTTTTTTTTTTTAATATACTGTTAATTATTTCAGAAGAAAAATAAATAAATTACATAAATTGATGTTTAAGTGACTCTTGAAGTCCTATTAGAACAAACAAAAACAAAAACAATGGTTCCAGAGAATTTTTTTTTTTATGTAGAGTGAATTAGATTGAGCCGTCAGATCGCCGATGTGTAACGCTCGGGTAAAGCCGCCTGGAGTCGACTAATAGCGACGTGTTTAGCTGTATAATTTTTGATTTCTTAGTTTGCACAACGTTAAAATAAAAATACAATGTTTTACAGTCTAATTAGTTATGTAAAAACGTCTATAGAAATATTCTCTATCATACGTATTTAAACCTTTACTTATTAAATATGTTTCCAACGTTATCGTAGAAAATTTATTTGAAAATCAGATCAAAATTGAGTTGTTCAGGTGAGAAGTGAACGAATCATAAAATGCTAGGATGTTAACGCCATTTGTTTCAATTTTTTTTTGGCTCTATTAATATTTGTTTCTTTGCCTGTGTTATTGCTTTAATTTTGGGCCAGTCATATAGTATTTTATCATATATTATTTTCTCTATTTAGTTTCGTTTGCATTGTTATATTATCATTATATTCAGCTTATATTTATTTTCATTTATAGAGGTTGTTATTTATTGTAATTGTGAAATTGATTTCATTTTTTTCTTTCGTTGTTATTACGTTTAATTTTTAAAAAATAAATGTTTAATCCCAGTATAGTTACAGTTCACTGTTTATTATAATTTGCTTTAATCAAATCGTCTTTAAGCTTCATTCAGACATTTAAACCCAGAGAGAGCTTAACATAGGATATGTTTCTGTATTATTATCCCTGGATATTAATGAAAATGTAAATAATATTAATATTTAGGTCACGATGAAATAATTACGTATCTACTTAATCGATTTTAATTTACATCTTTCATTCATTCATGTATCTTATTTGTGATCTATTTTAATTTTTTTTTACTTCAAATTGTTGGGAGGAGGGAACGATATCCTCACTCCCATTATAAGTAACTCCAATCTTAAAAGTCTTCAGGGATGTACGGGTTCGAGGTCGAACATACGAATCTTTCCTTATATAAATAAAATAAAAATAACAGTAAATAACAAAGCAGTCGTCATTTCGTCAATGATGATTCGATATTGTTTTGTTCTGAAAATGCCTGAGTTAGTGAAACGTAGAATGGGTGGAAATTTGCTTCTGTTTGGGTGTTAAGACTTTTGAATATTCCAATAATATGCAATATTATATTTATTATTTGAATATAACAGGAGAAAGTGCAAAAAAACATCCAAGTTAATGCAATAATGAAATACATTATTATTTAAGGTTAGGTCATCAGTGCAAATAATCGATGTCCCTAAAGATCGATTTTTCTTTATATCATACAGAATTATTTATCAAAAATAGTCCGTAACGAATCAAATGAAAGTAAAAAGTGAGTATGTAACACAACTTACATATTCGCTACCGTAAGTACCTGCGATCCAACGGCACTTATTGCACAGAGTATCCTATAATTGGATAAGTGTTGGTTTTAGATATGGCTTGTTGGACAAATTAGCGACAGAAGATTGACAGCAATCAGTTACGAGCCGTTCGCTCTGCTATCCCAACCTTCAAACAGCTTGTCTTATTTAACTTGCTCTCTTATTGTTCTAATACTGAACAATATTTTAACTTAAAGTCGCGATTAATGACATTTATAAAACAGAAAAAACGAATAATAAAAAAAAATTAAGGTGTGTGCTGTATACCACACGATAAAAGTGAAAACATAAAATAAAGTGAGAGTAATAATCTGAAATATCAGTTATAAATTATAGCTCATTATAAAGAGGATGAAATGGACATTTCTTTCGCTTACATTGCGCAGATATGATTTTTAGTTTGGTGAATTAAATAGAATAAGTAACATTAAAGATAAAATATTGTCTAGAGCTTGGGCTAGTTTGTTGTAAACCTTATACATCAACAAAATATTTCTAATCCATTAAGATAATATAATATAAGGCTATTCTCATCGGGTCCAGACATCTCATTAGATCCCTTCGATGGTGAACATACTTACTTAACCTCAATAACTGTCCCATCCATTTTTCCCTACAGTCAAAACCCTAGGAGTAACCTTTGACCAGAATCTCTCTTGGAATAACCATATCTCCCAGATTACCCGAAAATCCATAACTACCCTTAAATAACTCCAAAGATGCCGTGATTGTATTCCTCTAAAATCAGACAGCTTCTTGTAACCTCCTTTATATTACCTCACTTCGACTACGGCTGTTTGGTGTATAGATGGCTATCAGCCAGGCTGGAAATGAGACTGAAGAAACTCATCTTCTTTTTTTTTTTTGTTCTTCCCTACCTTACCGTTTAGGCTATACGGGATATTCCCGGGCCGGAGGGTGAGGGCGGGGAATTTAAAATCCCCTCTGGCACCGGGACGCGAACTCGTACTTTTCTTGTCTCTCAAATCTTCATATATCTGGTTGCCGGGCAACTCGCGGTGCTGTGCACACACTTTAGCCCATTCGGCCACACCGCCCCCATAGAAACTCATCAACTGTTTCATAAGATACATCTTCAGGATCCCCAGGCGTTCACATGTTTCATTCTGGTACACCGAGTTTAAGTGGCTTTATCCTACTTCCCGACGACAATTCCTCCTTGGTGTTTTCCTTTTCTAAATCTTGAGAAACAAAAACCCACCCTACATCCTGAAACTCCTTACTACAGACTTATATATCCCCTCCCATAAAACTTCTTCCTTCAGCAAATCCTTCGTCATTCGTGTTGCTTCCTTTAGGAACTATCTTCCTACCTCCATACGTCAATCCTCGTCCACAAATTCCTTCAAACAACTCCTGTTTTACCACCTACTCCAAAATTAACCTTCCGCAAACATGTAAAATTACTTGCATCTATGCACTGTTTAATTTCAATCAACTGCACAATGACAATAACAATTAACAGTTAATTAGTATGTATTTTTTATTATTTTGAGTCAGACTAAAACCCATAAATTTTAACTCTGTTCTTATTCTTAATAGCCAGTACTACCAAATTAAATTATTTTTTCATTTCATTTCATAATATATATTTGTTGAAATAATACAACTATATTGAACATACAAATACAACGCGCTATCTATGGTATAATAATAAAATGACTAAACATGTTAAGAAATTATCGATTGGTAGGACTGATAAGAGCTCTTTGTAGAAGATACCAAAACTTCTTTTTACTCGCTTTAGGAGGATTTTAAGAATTGTAGAAGAAGTGAGGTTAGAAAATGGTGGGTTCGAATGGATGTGAAGTTTGTTATGGAAGGATAGGTATCTGGATTGGACCAAATCGACAACATATAGAATATTAAGATCATTATAGACAATTTTATTTGTGACAAAGTAAATAACATTGAGAATTTTAGGAAGTATTTCGGATTGTAAGGATTGGATACGAGAGGATGGTTAAGTGGAGTCCTTAAGCTCACTTCCATGAGTCCAAACAGACCTTATGATAACATTACTTTTCTTAATTGATTGGAACCTTAGAAAGTTTGTTTAGTATGTGCTGAAGTAAACGGAAACATCGCAAGATTTATTGTCTTTTCCATATTTTATGGGGATTCAAGATGAGACAGTTATCTATAAGCGCATATCAAATTTAATTTAAGAGGGAGTATTATTTTATTATTTATTTATTGAAATTTATAACTACATTCATACAATACAACAATCAATTTTAAAATAATAGTAGGCAACAAAAACATTTTATTCTGAAGGATATACACAGTGAAAATTAAAGATCCAGATACATTACCTTGCGGAACTCATTTTAAATATTACAATTCATTACATATTCTTGCCTTAGAGCAGGAGTCTCCAAACTACAGCCCGCAAGCGTTCTCAGTTCGGCACGCGAGACTTCCTATGATTACAAGATGGAGACAAGACTTATGTCATTACAAGACTTGATGGAGGTCTCAATGCGGCTCGTGGACCAAAAAGTTTGGAGACCCCAGCCTTAAAGTGTCTTATTGTCAATTGAAAACGTAACAATAATAGTAACAATAATAATAGTAACAATAATAATAATAGTAAATAATAAGTTAGGGGAAGCAAATTTGTGATTTTAGGAACTAATAATTTGTTTTACTACAATTGAAATAGAAATAGAAATAGAAAATCATCTTTATTCTGGGACTTTGTTCCTTAAGAATAACAATATTATTTAAACCAATTGACAATAAATCTGGCTAGATGATCTATTATAATAAAGAGTAACTACAATCTAAGTAATAAAATGAGTATTTACATAGTTTTGGAGGGTATATTAAGGATGGGTACAAGGGTTACAATATTATAATATTGGTACAAAAAATAACAACATATTTATAACTAAATAAAATTGTAAAGAAATGCTAAATCAATTTTATAGTTAACCAATTTTAGTGCTACAATATAATAAAATAAATAAAAATAAGAATAAAAGAAAATAACTAGAATAAATAAATGATTTTTATGTCCCTTAAGACGTTTAAGTCTACATACAATACACGCCTTACAAGTCAATACACAATATATTTTCAATTATTCTTTTTATGACTTACAGTCCTTGGTATCGACTCCTTTTTATCAAATCATTAATATCTACCTAAAACTCCGTAAATAGCTTCATCTCATTGTGATCTACAAATATTTTATTTGGAAAATTCTCGGAATTAAGGCGTTTTCAATATGAAGATCGGCGCACTTTGTTTATTTAATTTGGTACTGAAAACTCATGAATATTTATTTTCTTTCCACTTCAATCGCAAGATAATATGATCACAAAATCGAAAAAAAGAGGTAGCCTACAAATATTGGGCCGTTTGGCCTATATAACCTTGTTATGTTGACATTTTGGGGGTGCAGATCTTTCCAAATTGGCCAATATTTTTTTTCGACATTGTGATCATGTTATCTTACAATTCAACTGGAAAGTGGGAATTCATGAGTTTTTAGATCTAATGCTTTTTAGATTGAAAGCGCTCCAATTCCGAGAATTTTCTTAAATAAAATATTTGTAGGTTACGATGAGATGAAGCTATTTACAAAGTTTTCAACGGATGTTAATAATTTGATAAAAAGGAGTCTGTACCATGGACTATTATGGTAAGTATCGAAAATGTTTCACCTTTCATCTATTTTTTAATTTAAATGGTTAATAAACAGTTAACCTATTAATTTAGTAAAAAACTGTTTTGATTGATCATTTATAGTTAAAATAAATAAATTTATTTTAGGACTATGATATGTACTGGGACTTCTTAAGCTTGCGACCAGAATCTCTTATGCAGGTGATGATCTTATTCTCAGACAGAGGCATTCCGGATGGCTTCCGACACATGAGCGGATATGGTTCCAACACCTTCAAGCTTGTAAACGAGCACAATGAAGCTGTTTATTGCAAATTCCATTCCAGGGTATGTACTGATCGGGATGAAAATGGCGGTAGTTATTGGTTCTTATATTATGGATGTTCTTTTTCTTTCTATTCCAGCCAGTACAAGGAGAAAGGAACATCCCGGTGGACATCGCCCAGAAGTTGGCTGGTAGTGACCCAGACTACGCCATCAGGGATCTTTATAACTACATCGCGGAGGGGAAATTCCCGTCCTGGAACTTTTACATTCAAGTCATGACTTTCAAAGAAGCCGAAGAGTTCAGGTGGAATCCATTTGATGTAACCAAGGTATAATATATATATCTATTAAATAATATAATTTATTAATAATAATAAAAAGGCTTAGCCAACCCGAAGGTTCGATGCCGACACCACCAATCGCTTATTACACACCTCCCTCCACCGTTCGCCGTCCAAACCCAGTCCCTTCAGATCGGCTTTAATGCAATCTTCCCACCTTCGCCTCGGTCTACCCCTCGGACGCTTACCATTCGGTACAGCAAATATTAACCTTTTAGGAATTCTCTCGTTACTAAGTCCAACAAATTTACAAGCCCATTTGATTCGCCGCGATGAAATTATCTCAATTATATTACTCGGATACAGTTCACGCAATTCGGCGTTGTGTAACCGTCTGAACTCTCCGGTTAACTCATCCTTCTTCGGTCCGAATATTCTACCCTATACTATCAGTAGTTATGCAGATATAATCTCCATTTAAAAAAAAAACACCTTTTTGTTATTTTGACGTGTTAACGGTGAAGGTTTAGTATGCGTTCAGTTAACATGGAGTGAGTGATAAAGAAAACTGAATATCTGTGATCTCCTTACACAAGGTTCGAAAATTTAGTTCAGATATTTTCAACACTTTGAAACCTTTAAGTACCAGCCGTATATTCGTGTACCGCACTATAAATAGATATGATGAGACCCTATCAGTATGTGACAGACCTCGACCGGGCCCTCTCCGCACTGAGAACGGCAAATGCAGTGAGAGCAGTGGCTGCTTGAATCAGAAGAAATCTCATTCGAAAACATTCATGTCTCGAGAAATGGGAATCTCTGTCAGACCAATGTCTCGAATAATAAGAAGTAACCTTAGGATGGCTGCATTTCTAAGAATGACAGGACAAAGGCTAACCACTTCCCTAAAAAAAAAAATATAGTGGATAGATGCAAAGTGCTCCTTGGCCGTTACACCAATGGTTTTCATCGAAACCTTTTGTTTAGTGATGAGACAATTATTACGCTGTGTTATTACACAGCTCAAAGGAAGCCCAGGAAATCATTGGAAGAGTGGAAAGAGGTCATCACTCTTCCTCAATGATGGATTGGTGGGAGTGTGCTTTGATGACGCCACAAAGCTACTTTTTTTGTGAAAAAGGAGTTAAAACAATCAGTACGACATTTTAGAACCTGTTGTAAATCCTCTAAATGGTACTCTATTTGCTGGAATCCGTTGGATTTTCCAGAAGGATTCCACTCCAGCTCACAAGGTCAGGTAAATTCAGCAGTGGCTGCAAAAAATGCCCATCTTTGCTTCGGATTGCCTCTCAGGAAGCCCTGATCTCAACCCACTAGATTATCGGCTTTTGTCTGAACAACAGAGGATGGTATGCCACAGAGCACACCCTAACTTGGAAAGCCTCAAACAATCTCTGGTCCGAGCAGTTGATCGCTTTCCTCAAGAAGTGCTGCGTGCTGCTATTGATGACTGACCACGGAGATTAAATTCCTGTGTAAAGGCAAAATGGGAACATTTTGAATTATTTCTGTTTTGATTTACTCTCTATAGATATACATTTTATTTTTTAATTCAATTATTGGAAAAATTAATTTTTCTGTCGAAATCTGTATATATTTCCTTGTAACAATATTTATGACAGGACTAATATGTTTCTAGTTCACCCAATATGTTTCTAGTTCACATTTTTTCTCGATTTTATTATCGATTATTTTTTGATTCAAGTGAAAAGATATTCATAAAAGAAACAGAGTTTTTAGTGCCTCATAAAATTAACATATTTACCAATCTCCAGATGTGGAAATATATCATTTCCGAGAATTTTCGTAAATAAAAAAGTTTTAGTTGTAAATAAATTCATTGATATAATTTTACTAGAAATTAAATCTGTAAAAAATAATTAAATATTAAAAATTTAAATAAATTAGATAATATTGTTCTTTAGATTTGGCCTGAAGACGAGTTCCCCCTGATAGAAGTTGGCACATTCACTCTGGATAAAAACCCCCGCAACTACTTCACAGACATCGAGCAAGCAGCCTTCAACCCAGGTAACATGGTACCAGGAATCGAACCCAGTCCAGATAAAATGCTCCAGGTAAAAATTAACCCTAAGTACAAATCTAAAAAAAGTGTATTCTACAATAACAATACTTTCCACAGAAATGTATTTACCTAATATAAAGTATATTTCTTCTTCTTTTGCATTATCCTGTTGAGCCTATCAGCGTAAGGGAGCGTTTAGCCAGGATCGCTCCTGTTCTCTGTTCCTTCCTTGTTCATGGCTTAAGGGATATCCTTTCCTATCTTTTTGTACATATGGTTGACCTATTCTAGGTATGACATCGTTGTATCCCAAAAATCGATCTGATCGCAGGCAAAGGTATGATTGTAAATTAGGAAAGTGTATGTTATTGTGAGTAAAAAGAATCTTGTCTGCCGTTCCAGAGTCGCTGCTTTCAAAAATAGCGGCTGATTTAAAGAATATTAGGCCAGTAATTTAAGGATCGAAACGGTAAACACATTGCAAAAAATTTGAGATAAATTTTTATTTTTTTAACTTGTATATATGGGTTTAGATATGTAAAAAACAAAAATTTTAACGTGGGCCACCAAGGGAAATCTTTTAACAGACAAAAAGTAAGATTTTTTCGATATTTTTTGGTTTTTTCACCTATAACTCCTAAACGATGTATCAAAGCGCAAAATGTATCTTTTGATAAATTAAAAAACGTTAAATTTTGCGTCAAACGAGTTCATAAACTTTTCAATTTGGTTACGCGGTAAGGTATAAAACCTCGGTCAGTCAAAACGCTGATTTTTACCAAGTTTGTCAAAAACTGAAAGAAATTTCTATAAATGGCCCTGTAACTTCAAAATGAGTTCCCTAAGAGGAAAAACCCATAGAATCAAAGTGCTAGAGCATCAAATTTTGCGCCAACTGAGTACCAATTAATTTAATGTAAGTCACTTACTGCCAACAAAATAGGTAATCTCATGATGATTAGAAATTGGTAATGAATGTAAACGTGATTTTCAATATTTCAACAGTATGGGTTCAACTGAGTCAACAGTATTCAACTGAGTTATTTTTGTTTGGAGTCCGTTACAAGCAGTATAAGCCTCTTTTCCAACTCTCAACAGCAAAGGATTTTGGTGAACGATGTATCGAAACATACCGAATTTCATAAAGGAATAACGAATCCCGATTCGGGATACTTAATTGGCCTACAATAAAAATGTCAATACTCAGTTGACGAAAAATTTGATGCTCTGCAACTTTGATTCTATGAGTTTTTCCTCTTAGAAAATTCATTTCCAAGTTACAGTGTTGGTTGACCGTTGTTTTATATGGTAAAAATACCTTGCCGCGTAACCAAATTATAAAGTTTATGTACTCGTTTGACGCAAAATTTACGAACGAGTACATAGACTTTATAATTTGGTTTCGTAGTAAGGCGTAAAATCCCGGTCAATCAACGCTTATTTTGACCAAATTTGTAAAAAAAAAAAATGACAAATTACTATAAATGGCCCTGTAACTTGGAAATGAGTTTTCTAAGATAGAAAACCCATCGAATCAAAGTTGTAGAGCATCAAATGTTGCATTCAGTGAATACCAACTAACTAAATTGTACTAGATCCTTAAATTACTGGCCTAACATTCTTTAAATCAGCCGCTATTTTTGAAATCAGTGGCTCTAGAACGACAAGCAAAGTTCCTTTTGCTCAGAATAACATACACTTTCTTAGTTTACAATCAAACCTTCGTCTGCGATCAGATCGATTTTTGGGCTGTGACTCCAGGACTATTGGTCAGGGGCAAAGTCCATAGTTTTCGATGGATCTCGACGTTCCTCCATTGTTACATGGCCGAAACACTTCACCAGGCTAATCTCTAAGACCTCCTTCACTGAGGGGAGTCCTAGATCTTCTCTGATCCTCTCATGGCCGACACAGAATTTTCTGGTTTTCCTAGCAATTCTTCGAAGAAACCTCATTTCCGCAGTTGTCACCCTGCTCTGCTGTTTATCTGTCATTATCCAACTTTCAGCTCCGTATAGGAGAAGTGGCAACCGTACTGACGTACAGATGTGGTGCTGAAACGTTTCTGCCTATTTCTCGCAGTCTAACAACAGTATTGAACATCTGCCAGTAGACTGAGTTTACCTTGCTGATCCTGTGTAGGATTTTTGAATCCACTTTCCAATATCGTTCCGCAACTGTTCTAAGGTAGATGAAGTCTGGTACTACTTCCATTTTTATATGAAGTATACAAGAAAGTTAGTAATTCGATAGAAATGAGTCTTTTATAAGATAATGTTGAAATGGATTTTTTTAAACCCTGCCGTAGTATTAAGATGTTAAGAAGAGCAGGTCAGCTTAACATCTCACTACTTCAAGTAAATCTTGATCATCTCTTGTTTCTTGATTTCCTTGAGTGATTTCCCTAAACTTTTAATACCAATGGTCCAGTAGCTCCTCCTCTTCTTAGAATGAAATAGACTGAGCCCACCTCGGCTTTTCACACGTATACAAAATCTTTTTAGTACGAATAGTTTTCCGTAGCGAACAACTGAGGGAAGTCGTTCTCTGTAATAATGTAGAAACTGGTTTCTTTCAGTAATTTAGCTCTTATTACTTCAAAAGAGCAGTCGACTATGATGTGCTCAGTAGTCTCCAAGACCCCATAGCTAGGGCATAGGATGTGCGATGTCCATAGCCGAGAGGACCTACTTTGCTTCCAAACGTGACGGGACAGTGGAGAAGATCCTTTTTGAGGATACCACCCATTGCTGGTTCCTATCTTCCAGTGTGTATTTCCATTTTCTAGGCTTTTCGCCAATTCTCACCTCAAGGTTTTCCTGCAGACCTGCTGAGCCGTTTTTCTTGCTGTTTCATCATTTCTTCACGCAGGAGGAGGTCGAGAGACTTCCTCCTGCTAAGATCTACACCGCCATGGGATACGCTCCGATAGACCCTGATGAAGTTTCAAGTCAATTTTTTGTTCTATTTTAGGGAAGATTGTTCTCCTACTACGACACACACTTGCACCGACTTGGAACGAACCACCTCCAACTGCCAGTGAACTCACCTTTCAGGACCCACGTGTTCAACACCCAGAGGGACGGTGAGATGTGCTACAGGGACAACCAGAACGGAGCTCCCAACTACTATCCCAGCAGCTTTGTTCACATGCTCAACAGCAAACGAGCAAGGCCTCCACCGTTCTCTACCACTGGGGATGTGGATAGGTTAGTACATTTTTGTTATTTATTATATATTAACGTAATTATATATTAGGTTACATGGCTAAATTTCTTGAACAAATCCAATTTTGTCAAGAAACATCACTGGGTTCATTTCTGCTTTAAGTGTTTTTACATTTGGAGTAAAATAACTCAGAAACCAAAAATCAAACCTACATACTGTAAGCAAGTGAAATGTTCAGAAATTTATTTTCTTAGTAACAACCTAATACTCAAAATTGTATCTTAACGTGATGCCGCGTTAGAGAGACAAAAGGAGAAAACGTGAACAAGTTTGGTTGAAGTATGGATTAAAATATCATAGAAACTAGAAATCGGACCTGCATACTGTAAGCAAGATAAATGTTCAGCATTTCATCCTCTTTGTGATGCGCTATTATTATTATCAAAATTGTATCTTATCTGGAAACCATGTTTAGAAAGGCGAGAAGGGAAAAATAGTGTAGAAAACTAACTAATAGAATAGAATTGAAAATTGAACTTTATT